>CM074989.1:1543505-1567931 GCA_037576825.1 Pangasius krempfi
GCAAGTGTTGAGGATGCAGAAGATAGGGAGAGGTGGAGAGAGATGATTCGCTGTGGAGACCCCTGAAGGGAAAAGCCCAAAGAAGAAGAAGAGGAGTTTAACAAAACAAGTTACTTCCGGGTCTTACTTGTTATAGCAGCTATAAACAGTCGTTCCCTCACTAACCTCTCTCTCTTTTCTCTCTCAAAGTTAGCAAGACAAAAAAAAAACGCAGCTTGTCATGTTGTTGTCACAGATTTACAGCTTTACCTCTGACTGTTACAAAGCACTGACACTGGAGACTCCTTCCCTAAATGTTAAATAATCATCTCCTTAATCCGTTTATTCGGAGCGTCTGCTGTATGAGTCCCGGTGACTGAGCCGTTACTATAGCAACAATAACGTACTCGAAAGAGCGCATTTATATAAACCTGTGATTTAGAAAATTATTCAACACCTTCTGACCAATCAGAATCAAGAACTCGACAGCGCTGTGGTACTTTTAAGGCGTTATTTATATTTATATTAAGTTGTTCTTGTTAGTCTGTTTGTTGCTGTATGTTGTATTAAGAGGAAAAAAAAGAAAACAATGGAAACGTTTATTGCGTAATTTTTTTTAATTCAGTTTCATCGGGAAGGATTTTTTATTTACGAGGAGGTCAAGCATTAAAGGTTTTATTTATCTTTGTGTGTGTGTGTGTGTGTGTGTGTACAAAATACAAAAATACAGACTGACTGCGTAAGAAGTATAAAATAAAGTTGTTTTTTTTAAATGTTGGAAACTAAAGATAATCTTTCATACAAATGACAATATATTTAACATGTATGTGCTGTAAATGTACAGTTTGTTCAGTAGAAGTGGAGAATGCAGTGGTTGGAAGATGAGAGGTGAAGATGGATTTTTTTTTTTTTTTTTTTCTGGGGAGGGCCGTGTATTGTTCTGCCAGGTGGCTGACAGGAAGTGATGTAGCACCGGTGAGGCTTACGGGGTTTGGGGTCAGGAGCACTGGGCCTTAAACTCTCCGGCCGTAAGATGGCTGAATGAATCATGATCCTGATCCTATCCTGACCCGAGGCCTCCGAGTCCTCCGAGCCTCCACGGCCGACTCCAACGTGACAAATCCGGTGTTTATTTACTGGAAAAAATGGGAAGAGGTAAAAGAGAGCAGCCGGGCAGAGAGGGAAAAAGTCGGGAAAATCAATACAGGAGTTACGGGGGCGCGGCCTCCGATTGGAGTTTTTCCACCAGCTTTCGGGATCCGAGTGTTTCCTCGGGTCACAATCTTTCTAGCAGTGTGACGGTGAAACTTATTTTACAATCTATTATTTTATTAAAATCATCCAATTTAATTTTCAATATCAGTATGAACATTTGATGAAAAAATGTAGCTGAGGATGAAGGTAATACCTTTTTTTTTTTTTTAGTATTGTTCCCCTTTTAAAACACAATTTTCATGATTTTTGGAAATTGAGTAAGTAGATGGGTGAATGTATAGAGCTAGTTAAATTAATAAATAACATTTATTTTTTTTAAAAACATAGACATTAAAAAAAACCACTATGCATGCGTACAGAGCGACGTAACGAGCGAGCGGGACAGCTCAGCCGGACGGTGGATCCGATATCGATTTTTCGCGGTCTTTTGACAGACAGGAGCAAAAGAAGAAATCCACTGAGGACGTCTGACCGCCACAACCTTTCCCCAGCGTTCGCCAAATCGACAAATCATCAGCACGTAAGGCCTCGCCTCAAGCCGACGGAGATGAAAACTTTGTCGTAAAAACATAGCCGTCGAGGTTCCTGTCATATCTTACATCATCCTGTTGTCACGGGGACCAAAAAAAAGGCAGGAACAACAAAAAAAAAAAAAAAAAAAGAGGCTTGGCCAGAGATGAAAGTGCACGAAAATGGGGAAGTAATTCTAAACCATTTTCTGGCCAGAAGCTACACACACACACACACACACACACACACACACACACACACACACACGGCTAACCTCAGGAAGACAAATGGGCGAGAGCCAGTGAAAGACTGGCTGGCCCACAAATCACCCTGCGCCACTCGGTCCAGTCCTCATCCATCGCCGGCGCCCTCCATTAGTCATGAGCACACGGGGAGAAGGGAGCAGCCGCCCGCCGCTGTAATTAGACAAGGACAAATCGCCGGCCGCCGACACCGATGGCTCCGGACGCTAAATAAGGGCTCCGTTACAATCCGGACCAGAGGGCGGAGGGGACGAGGGGACGAGGGTTCCACCAGACCTCGTTTTGTTATCCTGCTCTCAGCAATGTTACCCAGAGTTCAGTGCTGAGAGGTTTTAGATCTCAGGTTTTTATACGATGGGTCTGATTAGTGATGATGATGATGATGATGATGGTGGTGATGCTACAGGTGTCTGGGGTGTGTGTTAGGACTCACAGTTCGTTCTAGATCTCTGGTTCTCAGAGGTTCGTCAGTGGAATGGATCTGGTTCATGATGATGGTACTATCAGTTTCAACGTAGTTTATCTGTAGCATCTTGGCTTCGGTTCTAGATCTCGGTTCTCAAATGCTGCCCCAGTGATAAGCGAGTCGAGGGAAGGGGTCCGGTTCCAAAGCTACAGAGTCATGATTGTGTTATGACAGTCAGCACTCAGAGGATGTAGTTTATGGGTGATGTGTGTCATTTCTACACATTTCTGCCACTTAGGTTCTAGGGTTAGGTTCAAGGTTCTGGTTCTGAGTGTTCAGTGGGCAGCATGTTGACGGAAAGGCTCTGGTTTAGGAGCTATAGGTGTCTGGAGCTACAGGTTCTTAGATGTTGAGTCTAATTGACTATAATGAGGCTAAATGTGTAGCATCATTATCCTTATTCATTAGGTTCTAGATCTTGGGTTCTCAGAAGCTCCACAACTTGTCAGTAGTGGAACAGATCAGGTCCATGATGATGATGCTACAGGTTTCAATCAGGGAGCAATCAAAGGATGTAGTTTATTGGTGATCTGCACCTTTTCTACTCATTTTGGCTTCGGTTCTAGATCTTGATTCTCCGATGCTACGCCAGTGCTCAGGACATCCGTCTTGAGTGGTGTGGTTCTTACTAGAGCAGGAAAAATTCTTAAGAACCACTGATGTTTGAGAACATCTAAATAACGATCTATATGAACACTTGATGGAAATGCACAGCTAAAAGGTGGACACTGTTAGGTTCTAGAGCTCTGGTTCTCTGCTCTAGGAAACTTGTCTGTAGTGGAATGGATCAGTGGATCTGCGACATTTCTACTCCTTTTGGTTGAGGTTCTAGTTCTTGGTTCTCAGATACTACACCAGTGAAGAGAGTGTCGAGGGAAAGGGTCTGGTTTAGGAGCTACAGGGTTCTGTGGTGTGTGTCGAAATGCAGCTCTTGATTCAACTTAATATATCTGAAACCCGTTTTAAGGTTCTCCATAGAACCTTTAAGGGCATCTCCACAAGGACAAACTCTTAAGCATTAACAATGCACACAGTTCTATTAGTAAACTCCCTGGGAACCCTTCATTTCCTTCTACAGGGCCACTGGTTCCATATACATACACTCGTAAGGGGTGGAACAAAAGGTCTACGGGGGTTCTTTGGACAGTTCAGAACCTTCTCTGATAGGAAAACCCTCTGTTGTATGGATCTGCATAGAACCTTTACGGCTTCCTCTGGAAAGACAGAACAATAAACCCTTAGATGCTAAAACATATCTGTTACTAAACTCCATGGGAACCAACAAAAAATGTTGTTGGTTCTATATAAAAAAAAAAGTGGTTCTATATAATGCTGTAGAACTCTTGGTGTTCATTAGAACAAGGAAACGTAGAACCTCTGGTTCTGTATACAGGACCTGTACACTCTGTATACACTCTTGGGATGGAAAAAAAAGGTTTTCAAGAGTTTTTTTTTTAACAGTCTTAAAAAGGGTTATGAGTAGAACCCTCTGAGATCTGCAAAAAAGAGATCTAAGAGACGAATCGAAGAACATTTAAAAGTTCTAGCTTAAATCTTTTTACTGTGGAGTTCTTTGGACTGTTGAGGTTAGTTTCTTGCTAAAGAGTTTGAATTCAGGACCCTCTCTAATAGGAAAATCCTCTGTTTTAAGGTTCTGCATAGAACTTTTAGCAGTTCCTCCAGAAAGACACGCTGTTGTAGGGTTCTACCGAAAATAACTTTAATAAGGAACAAATCAAAGAACACTTAAAGGTTCTAGCTTTAAACTGTTTTTTACTCAGAATGTATGTGGGAGTTAAATACATAAGAAAGAAAGAAAAATCTAGAGCCTTCTTAAATCTAGAGTTCTTGATTTATTGCTCTAGAGGAACCAAACAACAAAGTGGGTTCCACGTAGAACACCTTTAGGAGTCAAAGAACCCTTAACTGTCCAGGAAACCCATGAAAGATGCATGTAGATCCGTACAGCAGGGCTCTACATCCTTTGGAAATCCTTTATGAAGATTGACTTTAAGCAGAACGGAAAGAAGAGGAATGTAGCGCTGCGCAGTGACCCCGGCGTGACCCCGGCGTGACCCCGGCGTGACCCCTCAGCCCTCCGCAGCTGTAAAAAAGGAACTCGCTCAGAGTGAAATATTGTTTTGGGCAGAAACGTTGGAGTTCTCAGGAAGGAGAACGTTCCAGGAACTTGCATGTTTAACGTTTCAGCGCCGCGAAAATCAGAACCGCAAACGTTTTCCTCTGCAGTCCGTTAACGAGGCCAAATTCTACAATAATAAAAAATAATCTCTTACTGCAGACTCAGTGCCTGAAAAAATCCAAAATATTAAAAACACAGCAGATAAATTCCATTAAAAAATTCTCAACATGCGTTAAAAAAAAAGTTCCTGACTTTCTCGTGTTCTTATTTCCAGTTTATAAACAATAAACAATTAAACGTTATTCTATTTTTAAATAATGAATTATTATTTATTCATTACATTTTAAATTCTTCTGTAAAATAGCAATAGTCCATATTTTCAGTTTTAAATAATGTAAGTTTTAATATTGTTAAATATTTTCATGCATTTCAATAATTGAACTATAATTTTTATTAACTGTATTGTTTTATTTGTCTTTCTCTCGATTTTAACCAAAAATAAATAACAATAAATATGCTTATTTATAATAAAAAAAAGTTTACATTTACTTATTAATTAAAAATAAATTAATAAATGTAATCAGCTCTCAATTTTGTATTTTCAATTTTAAATTTAACGTTTAAATAATTGAGATTTGTCATGTTTTCACTCATAAACAACAATAAATAACATTTTATTTTAATTTATAAAAGTTTATATGTTTTTATATAATAAGTACATTTGTTAGCTTATTTATTAATAACAAAAACATAAACTTAGCCAGCTCTGTAGTCTCTTTTTTTTTTTTTTTTTTTTTTTTGGAAAATATTAGGGATAGTGTGTATTTACCATTTACGTGTCATTTTAAATTTTTAATAATTACATTTTTATTCCAAATAACTGTAAACAAACAAAAAGGAGAAACTTTTAAACCCTGGCGTCTGCAGCGCTGCTGCTGGAACGTTCCCGATCCCGTGCGTCACGTGGTCTTACCCCTCAGGTCTAACCAGAAATAAACAAATATTAACAATAAATCAGCAAATTAAAGTAAAGCGGCAGGCCTGAGCAATAAAAGGTTTCAGAGTACATTAGCTGGAACATGAGGAGGAGGAGGAGGAGGAGGACGAGGTGGAGGGAATTAGCAGGGAACGCCGGGAACGTCGAATCAAATTACACACGGACGAAAGGGAACCGGTTACGCTGTGAAAAGAGCTGAGAGCGAATCCACAGAGACGGCGTGTGTACAGATCGTTTTGGGGTTATGAACGTGAAGTTAGCGCCCTGAGGCTCGGGGACCGGGGGAACCGCCGACGAGCGCCGACGAGCGCAGCAAGAGCGCGTCACGCTGCAGCGAGCAATATCGATTCCCCGCTAATTCCCTAATTATTTTCCGATTGGATTTCAGATTTTGGAATCGTCATCAAGACACATTAACAGGAACCCAGAACCCAAGCAGTATTTTTCTCTCTCTCTCATTTTTTTTTTTTGCAATGGTAAACATTTCTGGAAAAAAAATAAAAATAAATAAATAAATAAAAGCAGTGAAATGAAGCTGGATATTCAGTTTCGCTCCTGAGCACAGCTGCTAGGCCCGACCTTTTCTCTTTTTTTATTTTTTTTTTTTTATGTGCAGAACTCCTTCGAAAGCATATTGTGTTTTAGGAAACGCAAATGCAAGAGGGAAAGAGAAATAAATAAATAAATAAATAAATAAATAAATAAATCTCATGCTGACTGTGAATCGCTAATGCAAATGTTTAGCATCGCACATTTTCTGCATGATCTGTCTCTGCCGCCGCACCGGTTTTTTTTGCTAACTGTGAACTCGAGAGGATTTAGCTGAGAGTCGCTCGACGTGGAGAAAGCGACTGCTGTGATCAAATGCAGAGCAAAGATCAGACTGTCGGGAAATCGGAGGTGTGACCCGGCGTTGCACCAGAGCCAGTGAAGTTTAGTCAGCGGGTGTGCGCTTTTTTCCACAGAAATCCAAGAACCCGAGCGGCTTCCTCTTAGCGCGCTAACACAGGAAGCGCTAACTGAGTTCCTCTGCTTCTTCACAACAAAAGCACATGCGAACGTCTCTGACAGATCGTGTCACTCATCGCTACCATTTCCAAGAAAACCTAAAAAAAAATGTTGATAGAACATGGTGTGTGTGTGTGTGCGTGCGTGTGTGTGTGTGTGTGTGTGTGTGTGTGTGTGTGTGTGTGTGTGTGTGTGTCAGATGATGAGTTAATCAAGCAAAACTGAAAGGAGATTCACAGGTCAATGTCCGACCCTGACTTCCTGAAAACAGCAGAGCGTTTCCCAAAAAAAACACCTGGGAACATGGAACACTTTTCCCGAATGGGAATTCTGGGAATTTTGTAGGATCAGATGATGAGAGACAGCATTCAGACTTAAAAACTGAGACGTGTAGATGTGCAGGTCAAATAAATAAACAAAAAAAAAAACAGGTAAAAAATTAATCAAGACACAAAAGTGAACTTTATTTATTTATTTATTTATTTATTTATTTATTTATTTATTTATCAAACATCTAATGATCTGATTATTTTTATTAATAACATTTATTAAAAGCTTTTTTTATAGTAATGTTTGGAATGATCTAGATAATTAGCTGAATTATCATCCACTAGAAATCCATTTTAAGCTCGAAATTAGAAAGTCTATAAATAATCATGTCAGTGTTTGTGATTTTATTGCAATAATATTTAACCGTGAAGAGCCTTTTGTCCTCGTTTACTCTGAATGTCGTCAGTGAACCCAGTCGCATTTGGTGTCGACACACACAAGAAATCTTCTTCGTCTTTATGTTTGAATGAAAAATATATAATCATTCATTTTTTAAACATTTCATTTTGTAAAATAGCAGCAATAGTCTGTATTTGCAACTTTGACTTCAAATGTAATTCTTAATTTTTTTTAATTAAATGATGTAAATATTATTTAAATCATTTAATACAAATGGATTTAAATGCATCTGCATCACTTACAGCTTTCTGCTAAACCTCTGAAAGTATATTATAATTATATTATATTATAATTTTGTTTATTTTTTTTATTTTTATTTTTCCAACCTCATAGCCCTGTAGTTAAAAAAAATAAATAAATAAAAAATGTTGCTCTCAAATGTGCTTTTAAAATAAAAAATTAGGACTGAACCATTTTCTTCCCCAGTTTTATGTCTAATTAACAAAGCACTGACACTGGAGACTCCTTCCAAAATGATAAAAAAATAAATGTCTCCTTACAGAAAAGTTCATCACATCAACGATTCCACGTTTTTCTTAATAACTCTAACTCCACGTTTCTCTAAATAACGACACGCGTCCCTGTGAATGAGCTGTTACTATAGAAACGATAACGCGTTAGACCGAGCGCATTAATATAAACCTGCGATTTGCCTTGTAGCCGGAACTACTTTCCGAGCTGCTGTTATAGAAAATGAATCAACGCCTTCTGACCAATCAGATGAGTGTTACACACTTTAAATAGTAATAATAATAACTTTAATTAAGATATTGCTTTTCCAAAGCTAAAGGCTTCGTAAAGATTGAGTCATGTATTTATCTGAAGTGGTGTGTTTAGAAGAAGTGTGTTTTTGGCCCGGATGCAGAAACGCACATGAAAGGTGTGTGTGTGTGTGTGTGTGTGTGTGTGTGTGTGTGTGTAATTACACTGAGTGCAGCGCTCCGGCTCTTTTTCCCAGCACCGCTTCCCTGACGTTTACCATTTCCCCATCGCCGCCTTTCTGAGAATCACTCATACATCAGTGACGTTTTTGACATTGGCCTTGCGCAAGAAAAAAAAAAAATGACAGGACACACAGATGGATATACAGATAAAATGAGAGAGGAAGTGAACAGATTGAATGCGTGAAATGTATAGAAGATTAAATCATGTTTTAAAAAAAAAAACCAGCAGGACTTAAAAGTGCTGTGCAGTCAAGTCGAATGAACTGGGGAAAAAAAACTTTATTAAAAACAAATAGATAAAAAGAACAGCGTAGGATTAAAGTAAGAGTGCTGTGGGAGCATGTAAAGTACACCGAACACAATAAGAGACAGGATATAAATGTATAAAAGGTCACTGCACAAGAATCAGACATTTAACACAAGCGGCTAGTAAAAGAAATTTAGTCTTAAGACGTGGTTTTAAAAGAATAGTTACGGTCAGTCAGGTCAAATGTTCAGTGTGATCTGTTTGCGTCTTTAATGTAGCTAGCAAGTAATAAAAGTGTATAGCGTGTGTGTATATATATATATATATATATATATATATATATATATATATATATATATTCCAAAACTTTTCAAACTTTAGTCGTTTTAGCTTGTCGTTTTGTGCGTTTTATATATGTATATGGCAGTTTTCCGGACATTGTGTTAAGTAACGTTTATCAGAAGATCTGTAGTAATTATGATCGAGTCGTACTGAGATGGGCGGGTCTTCATGATGTACGAATGCTCGTCATACCACAGATCCCCTGTGTCTATAACACACACACACACACACACACACACCTCATTTTTATACAAACGGATTGTTTTGAGGGGCGTGGCCATGTGATCATTAGTTGGTCACATGACCATAACATTCGTAGGCTACGAATTTTAATCGCTTACCTAAAATCCTTTCTCTGAAACGTCCTTCTAAAAGCCTGTATGTCTATATTCTATCGTTCTGTGCTTTAGGCTTTTACCTGTAGTGTGTTAATACTGAAGAAAAAGTGCTTGAAAGTTTGTGAACCCTTTAGAATTTTCTATATATCTGCAAAAATATGACCTAAAACATCATCAGATTTTCAGACAAGTCCTAAAAGTAGACGAAGAGAACCCAATTAAATAAATGAGACAAAAGTATTATACTTGGTCATTTAATTATTGAGGAAAATGATCCAATATTACATATCAGTGAGTGGCAAAAGTATGTGAACCTCTAGGATCAGCAGTTATTTTGAAGGTGAAATTAGAGTCATTTGTTTTCAACCAATGGGATGACCATCAGGTGTGAGCGAGCACCCAGTTTTATTTAAAGAAGAGGGCTCGATCAAAGTCTGATCTTCACAACACGTGATCTGTGGAAGTCTATCATGACTTAAACAAACAATGGAGATTTCTAAGGACCTCCGAAAAAAGAGTTGTTGATGCTCATCAGGCTGGAGAAGGTTACAAAACCATCTCTAAAGCGTTTGGACTCCACCAACCCACAGTCAGACAGATTGTCCACAAATGGAGGAGATTCAAGATCATTGTTACCCTCCCCAGAGGTGGACAACCAACAAAGTTCACTCCAAGAGCAAGACGTGTAATAGTCCGCAAGGTCATAGAGGAACCCAGGGTTACTTCTAAGCAACTAAAGCCTCTCTCACATTGGCTAATGTTAATGTTCACGAGTCCACCATCAGGAGAACCTATACCGAACACGCATAATCTGTATATTAAAAAATAAATAAATAAATCCTGACATGATGGATTGGGATGGGACAAATTTCCCAGAGATACTCCAGTAATAATTACAATACACACCTCCACATATAAAACGAATCCAGTCTGAATCGAGCTATACAGTGTCACAAACCACAACACTTTGGACACCAAAAGATTGATCAACCAGTTTTGGGAAAAAGATATTTAAAAATAATTCGTAACCTCCCTCATCTTTCACCAACGTGCCAGTGTTCTCCTTCAGCCAGCTTGACTGTATACATGCTCATTGACGCATGTTAAGTGACCACAGTTGTCTCTCGCTCTTGCTCTTTCTCTTTCGTTGTCTAACTCATTTCCTGTTTTTAAATATGCACTTGAAACAGCCATAAAGCTTTTTTAAAACTTGCGAGGAGGAAAAGCAGTTAAATGAACCTGTTAAATCGCAGCACAGGAGCACTTAGGTAATGAAGAAGTGAGCATGAACCACTCGGTGTGGTCTAACAGCAATGAGGATTGGGGTTTTCTGTCCTAACAAGGGATCTTATTATCATCAGAGAAAGATAGGAATGCGCTGGTGATGTCAATATAGAGTATTAAATGGCATTTATGATGTTATTATGCACTTAGATGAGACTCTGAGTGGTGCAGTTAGTGTTATCAACCTTATCACATACAGTATAATGTTGTACTGAGGAAAGTGTAGGTTATAATGTTTAAAAGCAGCCTTGTTTATGAGTTAGAGTCTGAGTCATGTGTTGTCCACTGACTCCAAGTCAAGTCCCTAGTTGTACAGTTTGTGTAGAATCCACAGTCTCATGCAGTAGAGTCCAAGTCAAGTCCAGAGTCCTTGGTTTTGAAGTCCAACTCAACTCTTGAGTCCCAAGTCGTAGGGTCTGATCATAGGGTCTGCTCGATTCCTGAGCAATAGGGTATTTCATTGAGTTCAGATTCCCAAGCTGTTTGGTCTAATTTGAATCTAGATTCCACAGCTCTATAGTCTGAATTTATAGCAGAGTCCCTAGCTCTAGGGTTTGAGTCCACAGAATGCAGCTGTACAATCCAAGTCACGTTCCTCAGATCATGAGTCTGAGACAAGTCCATTGTCCCTGGCTGTAGAGTGTAATTCAAAAGTGTTTTAGTTTTACAGTCCAACTTTTATTTTCCCCTCCAATTTTCTCCCTAATTTATTCTTGCTTAGTCAATTCCCACCCACCTGTCAGTGCTCTCCTATCATACAACAGCTACAAACCAGGGAGGGTGAAGGCTAAGGCTAAGAAGCTTCCTCTGAGTCATGTGAAGCCAGCCATCTACATACTTTCAAACTGCTGCTCATGATGTGTCACAGGGCAGCGGAAGGAAAACGCTACCCGCCCTCATCCACATGCATGAGCTCACAGATGCCCAATATTGCTCTCTTGGACCCCCAGCCATGGTTGGCTGTGACATCATCAGGATTTAAGTTTGTGATCTCCGGACGATAGGGTGAACAATTTTCCAAGGCACTACTTGGGAGTGTTAAGTCCCAAGCCATAGGGTCTGTGTCAAGTTCAGACTCACAAGATGCAGTGTTCCAGGTGAACCCAGACTTCCAACCTGTATTGTCGAGGTCAAGTCTAGATCACCAAGCTGTAGAGTCTGAATTTGGGCTCAGGCTCCCAGGCTGTACATTACAGCTTGAGTCCAAGTCAAATCCAGTGTTTCTAGGTCTATAGTCCAATATAAGGTCCTGTAAGACTCTCAAGCCATAGTGTCTGAATCACGTCCAGATTCTTTAGAGTCCATGTCAAATCCATAGTCCTATCTTTTGAGTCCAAATCTAGTCAAGTCCCATAGAGTTTGAGTCGATTGCAGAGTCTTAAGCTGCAGAGTCAGCATCAAGTCCAGAGTTCATAGCTGTACCGTCCAAGTCAAATCCAGAGGTCATGTTTGAGTCAAGTTTAGAGTCCTTTGTTGTAAGCTGTTGAGACAAAGTTAAGTTTTGAGCTAGACTGTGATGCAAACGTTTATTAGCTTTTGTAATTTTAGTAGCTTTTTCACTTGGTAGCTCTTTATATCCACCAACCGGCACAGCCATCCTGATGGATTAGCAATTTCTGTAAATATCTGTAAAACACAGAAGTTGAAGATAACAGCTATTTTTTTTGCTTCATGCAAAGAGTCCCAGGTCAGTAATAAGAAGTCTGAGTCAAGTCACAAGTCTGTAAATCAGGGACTTGAGTGTAACCTCAAGCATTAACCTTATAATGATCCTATCATTTTTAAAGATACCTTGGAAAAAACATGATATGGCTACATTCAAGTTTCTGTTTATATTTTTCCAGCCCAGAAATAAAATCCATTCCCATCGGGAACAGAACTGCAGTGCCTTTTTTCTTTAAAAGCTCATTAGGTATACGTAGTTTCAACAGAAGGGATGAGTGGTTTGTCAGCACCATACCCAGAGGGTGCTAAAAATTACAAACCGCTGCTTTAAAAGGAAAGAATTTAGGCTATTTGTGTCTTGTATTTTAAAGTAACTTCTGTTAATATGAGAATCACTGCGTTCTTCAGCTTAGGGAGTGAAAGGGATTGTTGCAGTTCATTCACAGGCGTGATGGAGTGGTGTGTGTGTGTGTGTGTGTGTGTGTGTGTGTGTGTGTGTGTGTGTGCGTGTGCGTGCATGGGGTCAGAGGAGCAAGGTTTAAATCCCAGTGAAGATGTTTTTGGCCTTGATCACTGTGCAGATCGATCGGCGGCCGATTTTGCTCTCAGATACGTCTTATTTTATTAGTGGCTTTGGCCTTCCACAGCCCCATTCACGCGTGATCAATACGACACGCAGGACGCACCGTATTTTTCTCACTTTTAGTACCTTAACGCTATTTAACCGTGTCACCTGATAAACGAGGGCTCCTCCCGAAACGCTGATTTCCTATCGATTTCTCCCTCAGGCCCTCCTTCCCTCAGCCATCGCTCCACCATTGTTTTTATCTCCGCTTATCCATCCAACTTCACAGCTGCTCATTCTCTTTACGTCTGCCACCATGTTGCTTTTTTGGTTCTTCCTGAGAAGTAGAGGAAAGTGGTTTCTATGACTATCCAGAAGAAGAAGAAGAAGAAGGACTCAGCTGACCAGATGATATCATAGTTTCAAAACAGGAAGTGGTTTTTTTTCTGCTTGATATGTTTAGGTCTTGTTATGTGTATCCGGTCATCTGCTTGTGATGAATCAGAGACATTTCCATATTTAAAAGCAGACAAAATGCTTCTTAAACCACATAAATGAGAAACATGATAAAAACTTGCATATAATACATACATACTATTATATTTATTATATTTACAATGTGATTTGCATGAAACTGTACAGTTAAAAAAGCATTTTATTGCTTAGTAATTGTTAAAGAAAAATACTGGATGGGTTTCAGTATCGTTACTGATATCAGAAAGGTAAAAGTACAAAATAAAAAAAAATACAAATAAATAAATACTATTTTGCACTGATGTTTAAATAAAAAAGAATTGGGGCCTCCATGGATTGGACTTGTTTGTCCAGCACATCCCACAGATACTCAATCAGACTGAGAGCTGGGGAATTTAAAGGCAGCACCTTGAACTCTTTGTCATGTTCCTCAAACCGTTCCTGAACATTTTCTGCAGTGTGGCAGGGAGCATCATCCTGCTGAAAGAGGCCACTGCCATTAGGGAATACCGTTGTCATGAAGGGGTGTAACCTGGTCTACAACAATGTTTAGGTAGGTGGTACGTGTCAAACTAACCTCCACATGAAGGCCAGGATCCGAGGTTTCCCAGCAGAACATTGCCCAGATCATCACATTGCCTCCGCCGGCTTGCCTTTTTCCCATAGTGCATCCTGGTGCCATCTCTTCCCCAGGTAAGCGACGCACACGCATCCAACTTTACGCATGATGTAAAAGAAAATGTGATTCATCAGACGAGGCCACATTCTTCCCTTGCTCCATGGTCCAGTTCTGATGCTCACGTGCCCATTGTAGGAGCTTTCGGTGGTGAACGGGGGTCAGCATGGGCGCTCTGACCGCTCTGCAGCTACGCAGCTCCATACACAGCAAGCTGCACTGTGTGTTCTGACACCTTTCTATCAGAGCCAGCATTAACTTTATCAGCAGTTTGTGCTACAGTAGCTCTTCTGTGGGATCAGACCTGACAGGCTAGCCTTCGCACCCAACACGCATCAACGAGCCCATGACCCTGTCGCCGGTTCACCAACTGTCCATCCTTGGACCACTTTTGGTAGGTACTAACCACTGCACTCCGGGAACACCCCACAAGACCTGCCGTTTTAAAGATGCTCCGACCCAGTCGTCTAGACATCACAATCTGGCCGTTGTCAAAGTCACTCAGATCCTTACGCTTGCCAATTTTTCCTGCTTCCAACACATCAAATTCGAGATCTGACTGTTCACGTGCTGCCTAATATCTCTCAACCCTTGATAGGTGCCACTGTAACAAGATAATCAATGCTTTTCACTTCACCTGTCAGTGGTTTAAATGTTATGGCTGATCGGTGTGTGTGTGTGTGTGTGTGTGTGTGTGTGTGTGTGTGTGTATATGTATATAAGTGTATATAACACCAACCAATCAGGACAAAGAGGTATCTCATCTCAACTCACCTGTAGAAAAAGAGGGGGATTTGCATAAATGACTGTTCTTGGTCGTGGTTTATTTTTATTTTAGCTGTGTGTGTGTGTGTGTGTGTGTGTGTGTGAGTCGAGGTTGTCACATGATCACTGTCCATAAAATTTCAGTGTTTTTACTGAATAAACCATAAAACATGAACAGCAGTAAAAGCTAATTGTCTTATTAGTTGTGTAAGAATTCATTTTTATCACATTACTCAGACATCCTTTAATGCAGCAAAAATATGCTTTTTCTGCTAGTATTTTTAGCATTTAACAAAGTTATATATGGAATTTATGACGGAACCAGTGACTCTAAACTCAGATAAAGCAACAGAATCACCACTTTTCTCTTTGTGCTCTATTCAGAATCCAACCTTCACTTCCCTTCAGGCTTTAGGTAAAAAAAAAAAAAAAAGGCAAGAAATAATTTTTGCTTTGCTAAATGAATTCATCCGGAGCTGTCTTGCGGTGTTTATTGCATGTCAAACAAGTGAAATATGAGGCTGCGTGCCAAAATGTCAGAGTTGTCCTTTGATAAATATAAAACATGGAATATAAATACGAAGCCGTTCCCTGTGCAGCAGCTTGTCAGAGCGTGAGGCCGTGTTTAGCATTAGACTGCTTTCGCAAACACGTGCTCACGAACACGGCTCTAACAGAGAGAGAGAGAAAACGTCGGAGGATTTCCCTGGCTAAAAAGGAGGACAAAATGAATCCCTGTTTTCATATTATAACAAGGTTTATCACGTACCAGGTTTGATGATCGATATTAAGCAGCGAAAGAGTCGGTAAATCAGTAAATGTAGAGGTTTGTGTTAGCAGTTATTTGTGCTCTTTAACATTAATGAGACTATTCTGTTAGCCAATTGGCTAGCTAGGTTGATAGCTACCTGAGGAAGATGGTATTATTTCTCCTTGTGAAATGTGATTTCCACAGAAATTTAATGATGTAACGATGTCCGGAGTTGATAAAATAGTTAAGATAAATAAATTCATGCCGCCTTTTTCACTAAGAAAATGAATTTTTTTCCTGTATATATGTGAAACAGTCTGGAAAAACTTGTAGCTGAATTCTGGCAAAAGACCTAAAAACAATCCAAAAAACAACAAAAAAAAAGGCAAACACGTGCTTCCTCTGAGACATGTGAAGCAAACCAACTGCATCTTTTCACACTGCGGCGTCACAGAGCAGCGTAACACACTCAGAGGAAAGCGCTATCCGCCCTCTTCCGCATACATGACCTCACAGACACCAGCGATTGGCTAGTGTCGCTGTGATTGACAGGGGGAGAGAGTTTGCCCCTCCCACCCAGACAGCATGGCCAATTTTGCGCGATTTCTGCACAATAGGACGGAGGCTTTTCTGGAATTTCCGGAGCATTTTCCGGGAACAACCTGTAGGGGAAAATCTTGAAATGTATATTTGATCATTTAAGTTTATAATCTTGAAGGTCATTTAAATCTTAATCGTTAATTATGCTTGCTAGCTCACCATCTACGTTAGCTAGATACAGCAGGGGTTTTTTTCCTGTTCTTGCTAAACGAGATCATTGGTTTTATTGAGTTCTCTTTATGAAATGATGGAATTCCCAGAACATTTGACATGATAGCTATGTTCAGAACATTAGCATAAGTACACGCCCAATCTTTTTGTTGTTGTTTGGTTGTTTGTTTGTTTGTTTGAAGTCACCATATTCGACTGACGACTAATGGAGCTTGGAGGTATTTGAATGATTAATGAAATTTTTATATTTTAATAATATACACATCACATTAAATATTCTGTGATGTATGTATGTAAAAATGTTTATACAAATAAAAGTAACAACATAAATAACTTTTTTTTCTGCTTGAAGAAACTTGCTAGATGTAGGATTTGCCTTTAAAATATTTATAATTTGTAATTAATTTGTAAATAATAATATATATCCCTGAATACAAATCTCAAAAATAAAGATTTTATGTTGGCAAATTTTCAAGATGAAGCATACAAGTTTTTTTTTTTCATACAAGTTTTTTTTTTTCATACAAGTTTTTTTTTGTAATTTTCCATTTTATCATTAAAAACTGTTGGGTTTTTCCCTCAAAGTTTTTGATCAATGAGATGAAGGAGTGCATGTAAATCTCAAATTTGATTTCTGTGCGTCTTGGTGACTAGCTAGTCCCTCAAAACACACACACACTCTCTCTCTCTCTCTCTCTCTCACACACACACACACACACACACACACACACACACACACACACAAACCACTCTGCCTTCCTTGCATTATTTATGCAAAATTAAACCAGCCAGTGTCTCCTGTCTGATGCTCTGAGACCCGGATCGATCCTCTCGTTCCTTAAAGCACTTCCAGAAATTTCCGTTCTTCCTCTTAACGTTCCTGCGGTGAGTGGAAGTCTTTTCCAGTGGATCCGAGGACACAAGCGGTCTGATCCGTGTCTGTGTGCCGTGTGTATGTCAGCAGCTGAACAGATTAAATCAGCACAGACGTTCTCCAAGTTGGGCGTCTGATTACACTGAAGCAGACCGAGTGCAATTTAGATTTTTTGCATCATCAGATAAAAGGAACATCACATATATATAATATATAAATAATCCCAGCTACAGTTTTAATTTATGTGTCTACAAACAAAAATCAGGGTCAGCTGTACTGTATTGTGTAGTTCATTTTTCTTTTTTTTTCTTTTTTTTTTTTACAAAAAGTGTCTAAAGATAAATAATGACGATGCAGAAAATAGGTCTAAAGGTTGTCTATTAATAATAATGAGTTCTTTTTTTAGATATATTTTTAAATGTGTTTTGTTAGTGATTATAAATGACCATAATTTAAGCCCAGTTTCTTTCATGTAATTGTTATGTAGTGTATTTTGTTTATAACACCATTATTTTATTATTATAACATCATTTCATTCGCACTCGTAGCCTATTTTATAACTTTTGAGAAATTAAGATCAATTTTACTGCATTACATGCAGATAGATAGAGAGAGAGAGAGAGAGAGAGAGAGAGAGAGCGAGAGAGAGATACTGTAGATGTGTTTTTTATCTGTGAAATCATAAATAAAACACAATAATAAATGGTTCATTTCAAGGTTGAGTTGGAATGCAGACTGTTTTATCCAAAAAAAAATGCAAGTTAAAAAAAAAAAAAAAAAGGAACTATATACTGTATAAATTATATATAAAATGTGAACTATATGTTTATATTAATGCGCTTGTTCTAATGCATTATCGTTTCTATAGTAACCGCTCATACACAGGGACTTGTACAGCGGACACTCCACGTAATCCAAGACAGAATTAAAAAAAAAAAAAAAAAACGTTTAACAGTTAAAAACGTATAATCATTGATGTGGTGATGTTTATGTAACATTTATGGAAGGAGTCTCCAGTGTCAGCGCTGTGTAACAGTCACAGTGCTTTGCGAAGTTCCCTAGGTTTTCAGGACAGAGGAGTTTACACACACACACACACAGAAAGAGAGAGAGAGAGAGAGAGAGAGAGAGAGAAGAGGCTGGTGAAGGAATGACTGTTTATAGCTGCTATAACGTAAGCGAGAACAGGAACTAACTCGTCTCTCGGACATTCCACAACATTAAATGTAGCTATAAACCGTTAAAAAGTGCAACGTGTCGTTCGTTAATAAATGAAACGTTGTAATCGTCGGCACTCCAGACCGTGCGAAAATAATAACGTGCCGCATCGCACTCCCCTGGCGTGGATTATTTTCCTATAACTGCACAGCCTGTTGTGTGTTATTCCTTACATCACTGCAAACAATGACATGTCTTAAATACAGTCAAATGTATCTAATGTTCTCTATTATAAGATTACGATAAACCAAATCTAAGATTATTATTATTATTAAACCTGTTTCTACATATTTTTACTCATTTCAAGATCGGAATATGGCAGATCCTGTTCTATTGGCAGATCGTTTCAAGCATTTTGTTTTAGAAAATGATCGAAGCTTGAAATGAGTGAAAACGTTAAGACATTGCTTTATTAATGTTCTCTGTGGTTTGTCGTAATCCTTCAGTAGGAACTACGCGAGAAGTTCGACGCGATCCACTCTGAGATCTGTTTCACGGTGTTATTTTTTGCAGTGATATACAATACACGTGCGTACAGTATATATTTAATGTTAGAAGCGTACACACTGTAAAGGTGAGCGGGTCATTTCAAGCAAAAGCTCACACACGGCTGTCAGAAAGCACTTTTCCTAATGAACGCGGGAGTTATGAAAGTATTAAATAAAGAATTTTTAAAAAATGAATTCACATCTGCCTCTTTAGCTTTTAACAAGAGGCTAAAGAGAACAGCCATAAAGACGGGTTATACAGTCGGGTAATGCCACCTCGCTGCGCTTTTTATTAGACCTTTCAACCCTTTTACAATGGGTTAAGTGATAAAGTGACATTTACTGCCCGCTGCACTCCAGAGCTGTTCACACAAACACACTGAGAAGCAATGGAGAGAGAGAGAGAGAGAGAGAGAGAGAGAGAGAGAGATTTTCTATTAACACTCAGACTTGGACCGTTGTCTGTCCCGTCTGCTGGAAGGAGGAGAGATTTGTGGATCCTGAGCGCCACCTTGTGTCTCCGCAGGATGCAGGATGTCACCCGAGTGTGTGCGGGTATTAATCATAGGCAGGAGAGTGTAAAATTCAATCGGCTCCCTCCATCCATTTGAGGAGTAGCAGCCTGAAGGTTGGCCTTGTAGAGACAGAGAGAGCAAGAGAGAAAGAGAGAAAGAGTGTGTGGTGGGGGGGGAGAAATAAATAATAAAAAGAAAGAGAGAGAGAGAGAGAGAACGAGAGAGAAGCCCTCTCCGTACACTTCATCAGAACCTCCTTGTTGGTAACAAATGGCGTGTCTCTCCGGTGGAGTTGTGCCATCAGACACTCGCCCTCTCTCTATTCATTTCATTCCCGCGCCAGAGGAAGAGGTCAGGGTAGGAGCACCGGGCTGCTTCCCTCGCTCACGCTATAAACCACTTTTTAGGAATTGTTTCTCAATAAGAAATGATCAGTCCATTTGTCTGCGGCCGACGGCGCCGTCTACCCGCCCGGACCGCCAATATTTTTTCGTTTGACCTGATCAGGGCAATAAACTAGACTGAGACACTTTCAATTTGTCACCGTGTTCACAGAGTCTGGGAGGTTCAGCGACTGATTACATCCCTCCACATACACACACACACACACACACACACACACACACACATAGGTAAAAATTCCTCCCTCGCTGAATCTCCTCAGCCCACAGCATCAGCGCTTCCTCTCTCTTCAGCATTCAGCTCGTCGAGCCGCGTGATGAATTAGTTTCTCTTTTAACATAATGCACATGAATCGCTGATGGACTGAACGCCGAGGACGATATGAGCGATGAAGCGAGTCGCGGACGAAATATTACAAAACGGACATCGTTTGCACCTTGGAGGACGTTTGAGTATTCAGAGTACACAATATTTCAAAGCTGGAAATTAGTAACCCTGTGCGAGATTGGTGAGCTTTATGCTTTTTCCCTAAAATCAAACAACGGGACCAATTAACTCCCCAAAACCCAAATCCAATAACATAAATAAATTAAAAATAATTTTTTAATTTTTATACCTGGTTAACTGTAGTTCAGTAGCTAAGTGCACACTCAGGGGAAAAAAACATTGTGTTTATTTAATTATTAAATAAAGCACTTTGCATCTTTTTTTATGTTTGAAGGTTAAAAACAAGCTACACCCTTAATGGGTCTGTGGTTGTCCCACTGTCTGAGGGTTCTTCAAGGGTTCTTCAAGGGTTCTTCAAGGGTTTTTAATCTTCCAAAAAAACAGGAACGCTTTCTCATAGGAAAACCTTTTAAAGTTCCCAACATTAAATTGTACATTTTCACTAGCATTTTCTTTTACACTATCAAATAAGCACATTCTTCAAAAAGAAAAAAAAACAAGGTTCTTCATGGGTTCTTTAAGGGCTCACTTTGATCATTAAAGGCTCTCATCCATCATAAAATGGGTTCTACTTTCTAAAGGAACTCTTTCTGAAGATAAAACACTTTTGTTTTAAATGCTGAACATTTTATTTTTTTTACATGTTCATAAACTAAGCTAAGCTTTTAAGGGTTCTTCATTGTGTTTCTCTGACATCAGAATGGTGTCTAGGTCTCCAAGAACCCTGTCCTGTGAGCTAAGAACCTTTAAATTATACAGTGGATCTTTTTCTCTAAGGCTGTATGTATTAACAGGATAAGCGTGCAATACAAACTCCAAATCACTGTGCATTGTTTTCTTCTTAATATCTAGAACCTGTCAGGGATTTAAAGTATCACTTCTTTGATATTTGGAGCACTTTTCAGAAAAAAGGGTTCTTCAAGGATCTTTAAGGGGTCATTGGATAATTAAAGGTTTTTAGCTTCTTTTAAAAAAAAGGGTTCTATATTGGAAAGGAACTCTATGATAAGAAAACACATTGTTTTGAACATTGGGCTTTAAAGTTACAAATAAAACAAGTTACACTCTCTAGGGTTCTCTGGTTGTCCGGTGGAACCCTTAAAGGTTCTAGGCAGAACCCTAAAACAGAGTGTTTTCCTATCAGAAACATTAACCCATTTTTGGAATTATTATCCAATGAATATTTTCATTATTTTCTTGTTAATGTCTAGAACCTGTCTGGAGTTTAAAGTTTTGCTTATTGGTACTAGGTACACGCTTAGAACGGTTCTACTTTGTACCTTCTGATGAAAAAGCATGTTGTTTTAAACACTGAGCATTATTTTTTTTTTTATGTTCTTTGCTGATCACAGTTGCAAATTAAATAAGCTTACACCTTTAAGGGTTCTCTGCTTGTCCCACTGGCCGAAGGTTCTTCAAGGGTTCTTCAAGGGTTCTTTAAGGGTTCCTTGCATAGTTCAAGGTTTTAATCTTTCAACAACAAAAAAAAAAGAACCCTTTCTCATTGGAAAACCTTTGAAGGTTATTAAATTGTACATTTTAACTAGCATTTTATTTGACATTATAATAAGTGCCTAGTGTTTATTAGTATTTAGTAGGTAATAACACTCCGAGGAGTAAACTTAAAAAAGGGTTCTACTTTCAAAACTCTTCTTGATAGAAGGAAAACACTTTGTTTTGAGCCTGTAATGGTTCCCCGTCATTGCTTTCTAAAGCTGAAACTAAAACAAGCCACACACTTAAGGGTTCTTCGGTTGTCTTTCTGGGTGAAACCTTAAAGGTTCTGTGTAAAAACTCAACCAAAGGTTTCCGCGAAGAACCCGTTTCAAATCACATCATGATCGGAGGGATTATTTTAGGTTTTAAATTACACACAATGTTAATAGCTGATCTTTAACCCGACTTGAGAACCAAACGTCACTCTTTAAGATAAATGCTCCACCTACTTCCGTAGCCCATTAGCCAGGCCGCTAATGCTATAGTATTATGTAATCTATGTAACGTGACCTCACGTGATTTAAATATTATAACCATCCACACGTTTATTGTGCCACTTTGTCATTTCTGATCATTAATGATGACAAACATCTTCATGAAACCTAAAAGGACAGACGAAGGATGTATGAAACCATAAGGATGATTATTTTGTCCTTTTTTTATTTCTTACTCATGCATCCCCTCACGTCGGCACCTCAGTTTCAGCCCTAAAGACACAGATGAATCATTTTAAACATTTATATTGGTCCTTTTTTATTTAATTTATTGAATTTATGTTTTTAAATGTTTTCTTATTCATCCTACTCATGTTTATCTTTCTTCTTTTTATTGCTTTAACATCATTTCATTATGTTTCCTCATAATTAAAAAATATAATATAATGATTGTTCATTGATGAATAATTCATAAATAAATTATTGTTTAGAAATTATAATTTTAAATAATAGTACAAAAATAGTACCAAAAAAATTTAAATAAAATAATAAATACCTTAAAATAGTAATATCTGATAATTAAAATAAAATAAAGTTAAAATTAAATTCAAAATTAACAAAAAAAAGTAGAAGTTATCATTATACCAACACCAATGTGAATATAAATGACCACAGAACAAATTTTACTTGGTACATTTATGTTTTTTAGTATATTTTGTTTATTTTGTGTAACATTGTCATGTAGTGCATTCTGAAGCACAAAACCGGTGTTGACTTTTCAAACTTTGAACAAGCCTAATTACAGGACGCACGTGACTTATACACCGCGGAACCTGTAAAAAAAACAGCGTTAAAGATTCACTCGGGACACAAACAGCGAGGAAAACGGGGCCTGAAGTAAAAGAAAAGAAGAAAGAAAAAAACCAGTCTGGTCAGTGAAGCAACTCTGTCACTGATTTTCCTCGAAGTGTAAGTCAGTGAAGCGAAGCCCGGAGTGAAAAACAGGATCTGTGTGGCTTGTGACTCGGAGGCTCTCCTACGACGTGTCATGAATTTTACAAAACCTGCAAATCGATAGCGGCTATTATTACACAGTGAGCTGCGAGACGATTCAACGAAGGAAAAAAAAAAAGCCAAATAAATCACTTTACAATTGACATAAAACATATTTAAAGAAACGATAGGAAATTTCTAGATTTGTTTTTTTATTACGCCGTAGCTGGACGGAGGTAATAAGCTGACACTGTGCCCTGATGTCAATCACAGAGCCGTATATCAAATGACGCCTGAGTGAGCGTAAACCCAAACGCCATCCTTTCATCCCTGAGGAGCCGTGATCACATGACCTCACTCGGCCAGGAAGCAAACCATGGAGGGAACAGGAAGCAGCTTTAACCAACATTTACTCTAAACTCCATTCGACACGGCGAATTCCCTGCTGAATTCTGGATTCTGATTGGTCAGAAGGTGTCGATTCGTTTCCCAGAACAGCAGCTCTGACGGTAGCGCGGGTTTGAATTAATGCACTCGTTCTGATACGTTATCGTTTCTATGACGACGACTCATTCACAGCGACTTGTACTTTTGTCACCCGGCTCCTGTAAATAAGGAACCGTCACACACCGTGGAAATACTTTTTTGAAAATGAGTCACTGAAGTTCTCAGGAAGCGGCAAATACCAAGAAAGTGTTTCAGACACATGATAATTTCACTACGCAACTCTTACCCCGTTCACTCCCTGACGATGAAGCAAAACTCTTGACCTTCATTTCAATCCTCGCTGCACTATCCGTCGCCCTCGGGTTCACACGTACACACACATCGTGAAGTTGATCTTAAAATGATTAATGCATAAAATAAAATTTTCCAATTTGAGGTATAAACAATTTAAATAAAGGTAGCTTTAAGGCAGTTTGCATGGCTAAGCCTGTGCTAATTGGTCCGGGGCACTTATTAAGGACAAGCTCGATTACACAACACAACACGGACGTCTTTACTAAAAGATCATTTTCCTTATAAACCTGTACAACAATAAACCTGAGAGAAATGTTACAGCTTTAAAGGGAAAGGCTCAAAACCCGTGATCACAAATTCTCATTTTGGTTCATTCTGAACAGGAAGGTTTTTTTTTACTTACTTTACCTACTTACTCCAGCATTCCACACTTGGCTCTTTAGCTGGAAAGCAGTGAGGAAGAAGTAAAAGTACAGTTAATAATGATTTTTTAAACATATGATAGCAGACGCTGCTTAAATAAAACCAAACAATGCATTTAACCAAAAGCACACAATTGTATAGTGTGTGTTTGTACACTGTAGCATTAATTTCCCTTCACTGGAACTAAGAACCTGCTCCAGCATGACGACGCCCCTGTGCACAAAGCGAGCTCCATGAAGACATGGTGTGTGAAGGTTGGAGTGGA
>CM074989.1:1575035-1590849 GCA_037576825.1 Pangasius krempfi
AAACATTGGCCAGGTTTAAAGCAGTAATCAGGTATCACAGCTACCCATGGGGCATGTCTGACTTTGATGTGTATATACTGCCATTATTATGTAATAAAAAAAACAATTATTGTTATTATCGTTAGTGATAATGACAAGTTACTTCAATGCATTCACACAAAGATTAATGCTGATATTGTCCAAAACCTCACTTTGCTTAGGGTGTTTCCAAACTTTTGGAGGGCAGTGTATATATATATATTTTTTTTTTTTTTAAACATGAACGCGGGCTTTAGGAAATGAAAGACAGCAGATCAAAACACAAAGAATAAAGAAGTGTGTTGTAAGGAAATCATTTTGTGTGTGTGTGTGTGTGCGTACCGTGGCTTGTTTATAAAAATGAGGTGCCAGTTCCACCAGCCAGGACGATTCCACCGCAGTCACGTCTCTCATGTAGTACTTGGAGGTCTGAACCACCTCGTTAAAGACCACCCTGAAATAAAACGCAGACTTCCTGCTCACTGAAATGTGAATTTAAAGAGCTACAACTGTTTATCCAAAAGCCACAACTATCCGTACCCTGGTGAAGTCCCTGTCTGAGGTCCATTCTGAGAATTAAATAGTGGACACGCCCATGGCAGCCATTTGTAGGGTCCTTCCAAAAGCATTAACTTCAAAAGACCCTTCAAAATGGCCGCTCTCAGACGCTATTTATTCCGTTTTTTATGCTGAATGGAAAAAAATGGCTTCTGCAACAGGCGAGCTTAAACGTACATCGAGTCCAGTAAGAAACATTATATTAAGTAATATTAAATTTAGTCCATTTATAGCCTATTTGTTATTATATTACCACATTTGTTCTTGTTTACATAAAAGTCAGTCAAAACGGCGTTCCGTAATTTCGAGCCCTACAAAGAACCCCTGCAGAGGGAGTAGGGCCTAGTCGTGATCGCTTGGATTACAGCGCAGCCCCTGTGTCTGTTTCCTATCACGTAACGCTAACTGGGAAAGTGGGCGGGGTTTCGCAGCATGTTGTAGGCGGAGACTAGCAGTAAAATGTACAGAAAATGTCTTAATTTATGTGAAAATGCTCAGGGGCTCTGTTGCATGGTACAAGACATGGCGAGGGGTGCCAATACTTTAACCTCAGCGAGATTACAGACAGTTTAAACTTTTTTCCAAATATATTCTAGTATGGGGGGAAAAAAAAGAGCCACAGGGGCTGAACGTTAAATTTTTATCAGGTACCAGGTAAGGTCTACTACGTCATTATGTTCCAGTAAGCTCCAGAAATATTGGCACCCATTGTTTATAAGGGATGGGGGGGGAGAAAAGTCAAGGAAAATTGGCTGTGGTTAATTTGCTTAATCTCACACTGAAAGTATGATAGAAAAGAAATCTGAATGGAAGTAAATTTAATCCACTAAAATAAAAGTCCACATGCAGAACCTTCGTTTGCTGCTATAACGGCTTTATAGGAGGAGACTCAGCGCTGTTGTGTTGGCAAAGTTCCAAAAACCCCAGAAATCTCTTCTCTTATAACTTTAGCTCCAACCTTCAACTTCAACCTTCTTCATGCTCCAAAATAAATGTAAAAAAAATCCTGCCATCCTGTATCTTTCCTTGGTTTGACTACAATATAAAATATTTACGAAGAACAAGGATCCAGGCTGCGTACCATTTCGGAGGTTTCTCCCCGTAAAGCACAGAGTTGGGATGAATATGAAGCTCCCGGTCATCCCGTAAAGTCCTGAGTGGGCAAAGATCATGAAAAGTTGTACATATAATTAAAAAAAAACAGTGTTTTAAGAATAATTTACCCCACAGCACTACTGAATTCTGGATCCTGATTAGCCAGAAGGTGCTGATTCATTTTAATACATTATAGTTTTTAGAGTAACAGCTCATTCACTACGACGACTGTGCGATTTTTTTCCCGTAAGGAGACGTTTATTTAATGTTTAAGGAAGGAGTCTTCAGTGTCAGTGAGTAAAGCGGTGACTACGTTTTTTCTGTCATCTCCAGGACGGAGGAATTGTTGTCTTATTAACTTCAAGAGAGGAGAAGGGGGGGAAAGGGGGGAGCAGCTGGTGAGGGAACGACTGTTTATAGCTGCTATAACATAAGCGAGAACAGGAACTCACTTGTTTTGTGGATGTTCCTCAACATTAATTGAAGTATAAAGGGATAAAAAGTACAATAGTCATTCTTTAATCAGTAAAAACTGTCAGCATTGGCAAACTGCTGTAGTACAAGAGAAATAAAACACTTCGCTGTTATGCTGAAAAATAATCAGCTTTGGGTGGGAACAGTAACTCCGCTTCATCATACCATCTCATCGCTGATTATTTTCCTATAACCGCATGACACAGTGTGTTTTATTCCTTAGTAACAACGTCAGACAGGCGATATTCTAGACGTGTCTCGATAAGCGGACACACTACATTACTTAACAAGCACAGTGTCTCTGTAACTTTGTAGCCATCATATTGTACTTTAAACAATATTGTAAATGGTGATAAATGGTGCTCTATGATACGCGCTGCTCTATGTCAGGACACGATTAACGCACGTGAAGGGAAACGTCTCACCTGTAGGATCCGGAGTGATGCAAGCGAGCCGCGTTAGCAAAGAATCCTGACACGATGCACCTCAGAATCACGTCTGGGTCGCCTGAACACACGGATGAAAAAAATAAAACGCAAAATACGAAGGGATTTAAAGAGCAACACCTATAAAATGATTTTACAAAAAAATATATAAATATATACCAAAAACACGTTCTGAACATTTCAGTTAGAGTTGAGAGAAAGTAAAGCTCCTTCAACAACGTTTAAGACGTGCTGCGATTTCACCATGAACCAGGGGGGTGTGGCTTATTTGATTGACAAGCTGTTGAAAAGCACTGAAGTTGACGTCTCTTTGATGCAAAATGGTTATCTTCTGCATTTAAACATACCCACGCTTTTTTTTTTCTCTCTTATCATATCAGAAAGCAACCTTAATCTATTTCATCAGGAATGAACTTCCGACCTTCACTGGAGGTTCGAGGAACCTTGAACTTGTTCAGCAGGCGACGGAGCTGCTCTCGGACCGTCATGGCACGCAGCAGACCCTTATAGTTCAGGAAGTGCTCCTGACACCACTGAGAACTCTTCTGATGCTGCAGGGGGATAAAATAAAGGATTTGTGGGAAGGATTGATGTCATAACTCAAATATACACAAGCATAGAACGGACAGATTGAGAACTGACGAACGTGAAGTGTGTTACTTCATAAGTTTTATTCAATCCTCGTGCCACAACAACTTGAGTGATTTCCTGACCTTCACGAAAGCCTCGTAGACATTCAGCATGGTCAGATGATCACCTTCAGCCACGGCGAACTTCCTGTGCTCACGCGCCTGGCGATCAGAAACACACAAGAAAGCGCGCGTCATCGTTTCTATAGCAACAGCTCATTCACAGGGACTTGTACAGATCGACAACGTCACGGGTGATATGGTGAAGAGAAATGTGTTTTGTTTCACATTTCTGGAAGGAGTCTCCAGCGTCAGAGCTTTGCAGCAGTCAGAGGTGAAGCCGTAACCTGAAGATTTCCGATATCTTCAGGACAGAGGAGTTCACGCTTTCGCGATTTCTCATGAAGTGAGAGAGAACGTGTATCGCAAACATATCAAATTGGATAAAAAGTATGAAAATTTTATCATTAGCAAATTGCTGTGGTATAAGAGAAATAAAACACGTTGTGACGCGATGTTAGAGGAAAACGATCAACTTCAGGGTGATAACAGTAAGTCCAATGAGTCATTCACGAAGGAGTCGCTCTCTTACAAGCCAGGGTTTCTCTTCCCTCTTCGTTTCGTAAGTAACGCTGTTACTTTTGTGGCGTAAGTTAATGGAAATGATTCCATGGAAACATCTGAGCTGTTCAAAATACCGCAAACTATGTCCGGCTTAGAAGGAGCCACTTGTGAGCCAAAAGAGTCGACTCTCTTTCTTGAGCTGAACCAAATGATCCGATTCATTATTTTTTTTATTTTTTTTTTTAAAAGCCAAAATAGCAGTATTTTGAGATACAACACCAATAAACCCTCCACACACTTTCATTTACAAAGTGTTCTAATAATCTAGTCATCTAAGGTTCATACACGATGCTCTAAACTGGATAGGAATGGAGAAAAGACGGACTCACAGATACTTTCTTCTGATTGGACGGCACCACGAACACGTTCTGGATCTGCATCATGGCGGCGATGGTGATGATCTCTTTGGAGCAGCCGAAGTTTCCCGACTCGAGCAGCATCTTAGCGAACATGGGGCTGAGGGGGAACTCGGCCATGCGGACCCCCGCCGGCTCCGTCAGACGCCCGTACTGATCCAGACCTGAACCAAGACGTCACGTCAGCAGCACGCTCAAATCATCAGACCACTTAATTGAAACATTCAGCTTTTTTCAGGGATTATTTGCTACGTGATTTATGGTTTGAAAAACCGTCTTACCACCGAGAGCGAAGAGCAACTCCAAGGCCTGCACCATGGTCTGAGCCGGCGGCGGCTGAAATAGAGAACACGTGTACGGAATAAAAAACACTGTCTCATGCTGTTAGAGGAAAATCATCAACAAAGGGGAGGTGTGGTGAGTCACAGAGCAGTCACGGCTAATAACCGTACATCCCCTAGTGTTTTATTCCTCTTGCACCAGAGCGCTTGTCAGTCAGCGCTAACGATTTTTATATGTTAAAGAACTACACACTACTTACAGCTCCAGATGTTCATTTCTTGCTTCTCAGTAATTACTGTTGTTTTTTCCTACATTTTATTATTATATTTGTCAGTGTGAGGAACAGAAACTAGGCAAAATTCTTTCAGTCACTATTCTACGCTAATTCTTATCTGGACTGCTGAAATATGTTATACTACAGACGCTCTTTCGCCTCTCCTTCCTTCTTTAGTCGTGGGTAAAGATCAATTTGGGCATTTTCACTCCTGTATGTCCGTTTGATAAGTCTGAATCCGAACGAAAATGAGTCGTTTGGTTCGGTTTCACGCTGCAGTGTTTAGTGTGTTTGAACAGAACCCTGGTGTGTTCTCTCCCTCTGTGCGGTTCTTCGAGCAGGCGAGAACACACTCGGGTCCGGGAGCGTCTGAGCGAGGTGGTCTCGGCCCGCTTCTGAGTGAACTATAGCGATGAAGCGATTCGACTCGGAGTCGACTCGACTGCAGGAAGCGATTCAAACATGCCATGTGTTTTAGGTTGCAGTGTTTTTTTTGCAGCTCCTGCTCCACTTGAGCCACAGGACAGAGCTATAGAACTGCTGCAGAACTGATTAATTATTCATAGACTTATCTCATTATTTCTTGAGTGTTAGGTCTGTGTTCTCCGGGCCTGGGTGATTTTTGTGATTGTTTACATGCACCTGCTAAACATTTTCCATCTCTATAATTCTAAACAATGAAAGAAAGATTTTTAGAAGAATGTTTTCAGCCCTGAATGAACATTTTTCTGCTTTTTAAGTTGTTTAATTATGCGCAGTGTGAAACTAAAGCAAACCAAATAGCAAACAAAACAAAAGTATAAAAATTACAACAGCTCATTCACAGGGACTTTGTACAGATCGACAACGTCATGGGTGATATGGTGAAGATTTCTGTAAAGAGAAATGTGTTTTGTTTCACATTTCTGGAAGGAGTCTCCAGCGTCAGAGCTTTGCAGCAGTCAGAGGTGAAGCCGTAACCTGAAGATTTCCGATATCTTCAGGACAGAGGCGTTCACGCTTTCGCGATTTCTCATGAAGTGAGAGAGAACGTGTATCGCAGTGTGAAACTAAAGCAAACCAAATAGCAAACAAAACAAAAGTATAAAAATTCCCTCTGATTCTGACTCAAGCAAACGGACTAACAGACGTGAACTCGCATTTAAGGAACAAAATACGTCCAGCGTTTCACCACCTAATGTCACAATCTATACAGCCGGATCATTTACGATGTTCATGATGATATCTGTACAAGATAAACGCGAGTCCCGGCTTATATTCATATTTATCTGTCGCTGCACGCTACACTCACAGACAGGAAGCTGAAGCGCAGAACGTTGTCGATGCCCAGAGCTTTGAGCTGGAGGATGACCGGAGCCAAATTACTGCGCTGCATCTCGGGCACGGTGCTCTCCGGAAGCTTCTCGAAGTCTTCCTCTGAACAAACGACACCAGTTTAGCAAAAAAGCAAACAGTGGAACAAAATCTGAGGTCTGAGGTGCCGTATACAGTGCGTTCCACCTGTGTAAAGGCGGAAACATTTCCCGGGCCGGTTGCGTCCGCCTCTTCCTGCTCTCTGAGACGCCGAGGCCTTGGAGATCGGCGTCACCACCAGAGACTCGATGGCTGTGAGGGGGTTGTAGCACCGCAGCTTGACGAACGCACAGTCGATCACAAACACGATGCCGTTGATGGTGATGGACGTCTCGGCGATGTTAGTGGCGACCACCACCTGCCAGAGAAGTATTTTTTATTTCACGATGATATTTTACTGCATTGCAAACGTCACAAGATTTCACCTTTTCCCATTTTTCACTCTTCCGTTTTCTCACGAGACGTTATTGTGTGTACGTGAAAACTATCTTCTTATCTGGCAAACCATTTGATAATTAATATACTGAAGTGTACAATCAAATGCATCGATTTAAGAATAAATATTATTATTATTATTATTATTATTATGAACCTTATCTTGTTACAGTTACATTATCCCTATATATAATAATCTGTTATAAATATCTTAGAGAAATTTACTTTAAGTTTAAGTTTGTCCATAGAAAAACAATAATAATAACAATAATAATATGAAAACATAACATGACCACTATTAGCAATCAATGGGGTCCAAGCACCACAGGGTTCATAAGGTTTTGGCTATAATTCAAAACCTCTGAGTGCCTGTTAATGGATTTTAAAAAATGCTGCACTATTGCGCCACCATTTGGCCACTTTAGATGCCATCAGATGTGGTTTTAAAAAGTAGTAAAATATATGTATATATATATATATATAAAAAATGGTATACAAATCGCTTATATAATCTGTGAAATGTTTCCACACGGCCAACATTTTTACTGTCGATTTGCTCAAACTGTCAGAACTGATGCATGAAAGCAAACAGCATTTTTAATCACTTTTTAATTATCATTAATTTATTCGTTTTTTTAAATACTTTAATCGTTTTTTCCTGGTCAAAATCTGTGTTTTTCCTCTTCAGCCTGAAGACTAAAAAGGTCATTTTTGCCCAGAACTTCTGTCTCATCTCTAATAAATATATTTAGAAATACAGCCTGTCAATCGTTCCACACTCGAAATGTCCAAAGGCTTATCAGCAGTAAAAAGGAGGCTGCTCTTTTGTCATATCTTTGGCCGTTCATAACAAATCTTGGCTGATTACGAAGTCTTTATCAGTGTTTAGACTGTATAATGAGGTTGAGTTTTTTTCCATAGCAGGTTCATCAAAGGTTCTGAAGTGTATTTAAGCGTATTTGTCCCCCTCCTCGGACTCGTTTTACGTTCAGTCAGGGTCTGTTGATGAGCTGATGAACAGCGCATCAAGACTGAGGGATTTCGGGAATCATCTTGAGAAGCTCAAAACTGAATTCTGGAGTCTACACCAAGCTATTTTAAAGATTGTATCGTTATCAAGAAAGTAGCCTAAACATGAACCCGCGTGGCTCACGATCGCGGCTCGGTCATGGATGAGTCCTGGGATGAGTATGAGGAAGTCTTTACGATTACGACGTAGCAGCAGCACTCCGAAGCCTATAGCATCCGGGTAAAAATGACCCACTTTGATTCTTCCTTTATTTTTATAACTGGTTATGGTTGTAAATTAAAGGTTCACTAGTGCACTTTCACCTTTCGGACAGTAGGTGGCAACCGTTCAAACACTTTCAGCTGCTCGGAGTAAGGCAGGCCTGCGTACATGGGGAGGACACGCAGGTGTTTCTTCATACCGTGGCGAGACAGAGAGCGAGCCTGATCCTGCAGCATGGACACCACCTTCTCCACCTCCTCCTACACACACACACACACACACACACACACACAGGTGTTGATTCATTTTCTATAACAGCACCTCTGATAGTAGTGCAGCAGCAGGTCACAGGTTATCGTGTCTATAGTAACTTGTAACTATAGGACTTGTGCATGTGTTTAAAAACGTAAGCAATCAGTATATGATATGGTGAAGTTTTCTGTAAGTACAATGTGTTCATTTACGGAAGGAGTCTCCAGTGTCAGAGCTTTGTAATAACTTTACAGGCATTGTAATACTTTTTCAGGCATCTTCAGGACAGAGGATTTTACGCTTCTTTGCGGTTTCTCGGGAACAGAAAAAAAAAAGAGAGAGGCTGGTGAGGGAACGACTGTTTATAGCTATATAAAATTGTAACCGTTGGCTAATTGCTGTGGTAGAAGAGGAATAAAACATTTCAGGACCTGATGTTAGGGATGCTAACAGCTACTCCGCTTCATCACTGATTAGCTTCCTGCATGTTTTATTCCTTACTTGCAAAGAATTGTTGATCATCGTGATGTCACGTTGAGAAATCTTCACTCTCTGCATTACACTCAGGAAGAGCCAGCATTTTCTGACCAATATCCATTAATGTTTTTATTTTTGCTCAATTTAAACCCAGCATTGAATGGAACCTCAGGAAGCTCATCAAAAAAAATAAGTAATTATTTCTTGCTAAATATATCAGTAATCTGGGTTTGATCTTCAGCTCAGGTGAGTGCGTGGAGTTTGATTTTATTCAGGGCTTTGAAAATACATGCTCAGAAACTAATCGGGAATCACGTGGAACTGAAGTACGCTTTTGAATTAAGTAAATTCAGTGAGGTTTTTTTTTTCTTTCAGTGTAAACGCTCTCTCTCACGCACCTGTCCGGTGAGGAACGCCAGCACGTCTCCGTCGTCCTCGGCTTCATGAATCTTCAGCACTGTTTCCACGGTGGCCTTTACGTAATCTGGAACTGGACTACACACACACACACACACACACACACACACACACACACACACACACACACACCAGCCCAGTTAAAAATGTTTATTGTTGATGAAGGTTAGAGGACCTGAGACTCGTCTCAAAGATCTATAATGTTCAGATGATCAACAAATGTGACGTCATGTCACGTCAATTCCAGCTACAGCATTCGGCCGAGTGCAAAAGTTTTCACACCTTTTGAAATGTTTAGCTAGAATTTTTTTTCCTCCCTACTCCAATTTCTTCCGTTAGTTTCGTCTTTGTAAATTTAAGTCAGTAGACGTTGTCCAACTGAGGCACATTTTTAGCTAGATCAATTCTTTAGGATGACAACTTTTAATAACTGCACAGCTAATATAATATTTATGCTCAGTGTTCTAACAGGGTTTCAGAAGAAAAGGAAAAAAAAAAAAAAAAAAAAAGGATGTTAAGTTTGGTAGATGCTTAGAGGTGCAATAATAGAGGTACATTTTTTTTCTGCATAAACCAAAGAAAATTGACTTAATTTACTTAATTTAACCTCAAAAGTCAATCAGTAATTTAAGGGGAAGAATAACACCATGAAGCAGCACCTGACTGTGTAGAAAATATCCACGGGGAAAGTGCGGCCCTCGACAGTCAGGATCCCACAAGTGTCCTTGCTCGCGTCTGCCGTGTCATTCAGGTTGAAAAAGTCAAAAAATTTCTAGAAGGATAAACAAAAATCTCATTCTATTATAATAAATATAATAAAAACATCAATCATTAGTATTATAAAGTAATGTAAAGTAGCTGAGTAGCATGAAGTAGACTAATATAGAGTAATATAAAGTAGTGTAAAGTTAACAACTTAACATGGAGCGATGTATTGTAAAGTAAAAGTAGAGTAATGGTAACAGTGGAGTAAAGTAACAAAGTAACAAAGCGAAGTAAAGTAACGTCAAAACAGCAGAGTAATGAAGGGATGTTGAATAATGTCTAATAACGTAAAGAAACAAAGTAGCACAATGCAACAACGTAAAGTAGCGTAAAGTAAGAAAGAAAGGTTTCATTGTTTCGTTCTGTAAAGTCCTGTAATAATGATATCCTTCACATGTCCTCCTTTAATCCACATAAACAACTAAACGAAGAATATCTGGATTATTTTGATTATATCTGTATATAACTCGACTAGTATGATGAACAACCTTGGCATCCAGTGTAGCGGACGCGACGATTAGTCGCAGGTCTCTCCGCTTCCTCTGAATCTGAAAGAGGGAGAGAGGGAGAGAGAGAGAGAGAGAGAGAGAGAGAGAGACTGTGAGAAAATGAAAGCAGTAAAACACCAGCAGGTGCTTTTTAACACTTTATCTTGATCCATTCTGCACTATTTATGCTCAAAGAAGTAAAACTTTCAACAGCTGATGTTGTGATTACACAGTTAGGAAAGTCATTGCGTAATTTATTCAAAAGGTCAAAATGGTGGAAATACAGGACGACGGTCTGTTTCCCTGAGCATCACCGGCTCCAAGCCGGTGAAAAAGGCACGAGACTGGGAAAGAGAGAAATGATAGAAAAAGAGAGAGAGAGGACTAAAAATAAAACTCATGCTGCAGGGAGCGGAACGAGTGAGTCACCTTCTTGAGAAGGCCGATGGCGATGTCGGTGTAGAGAGTCCTCTCATGGGCCTCGTCCAACATGAGGACACTGCGGACACACACACACACACACACACACACCAGCCCACTGTGTCCAAAACCACTAACCACACCATATTAGATTTTACTGCTGAGAAGATTTAGCTTTAAACGAAGCCTGACCTGTACTTTTTCAGCAGCGGGTCAGCCATCATCTCCCTGACCAGCATCCCATCTGTGAGAAACTGCAGCAAGGAAGAATAAAGCAGGTTAAAGGTCAAAGCTCAGTTTAGGCTTGAGTTTAAACTGATTATAGCGAATACGTAGCATAAAGTAGCATAAAAAGTATCAAAGCAATGTAAAAGGAGAGCAACCCAGTAACGTAAAGCAACGAAATTAGAGTAACAGTAATGTAAATAATGTAAAGCAACGTAAAAGTCTTAGTAAAGAAGTAATGTAAAGTAGTTTAAAGTAACGTAAAGCAATGTAAAAGCAGAGCAACCCAGTAACGTAAAGCAACGAAATTAGAGTAACAGTAATGTAAATAATGTAAAGCAACGTAAAAGTCTTAGTAAAGAAGTAATGTAAAGTAGTTTAAAGTAACGTAAAGCAATGTAAAAGGAGAGCAACCCAGTAACGTAAAGCAACGAAAGTAGAGTAACAGTAACGTAAATGATGTAAAGCAACGTAAAAGTCTTAGTAAGGAAGTAATGTAAAGTAGTTTAAAGTAACGTAAAGCAATGTAAAAGGAGAGCAACCCAGTAACGTAAAGCAACAAAATTAGAGTAACAGTAACGTAAATGATGTAAAGCAACGTAAAAGTCTTAGTAAGGAAGTAATGTAAAGTAGTTTAAAGTAACGTAAAGCAATGTAAAAGGAGAATCACAGTACAGTGAAGTCATAAAAAGCAATCTAAAATGCTGAGTATCAAAGTATTGTAAGGTGATGTAAAGCGTAGAGTCACAAACGATTGTAAAATAATGAAAAGCAACAAAGAAAGTTAGAGTAACACACTAATGTAATGTAACTCAACGTAAATGTCAAAGTAAAAAAAGAAGTGTAAAGTAATATAAAGCCACATAAAAGTTTGAGTAACAAAGTCAAGTAAATTAGCATCAATTAGAGTAACAAAGTACCATAAAGCAATGCAAAGCAACAGAAAAGTAAAGAGTTAAATTAACAGTCACACATTAACATAAAGTAATGTAAAGCAACATAAAATAGAATAATAACGTAAAATAAAGGAATGTAAACTGAAACAACAACAATGTAAAGTAGCATGACCGAGAGAGTAACATAATGTAATGTAGTAAAATGTAAAAACAGAGTGCTTATGATAACCTTTATACGGGTGGCATGAGGGTCTGAGCAGTCGTCAAAGCGGATGGTGTATCCCACCTCATGCCCCAAAAACGCTCCACGCTCCTCTGCTACCCGAGTGGCCACCTAAACACACACAAAGTACCAGAACCTTTCATACCAGGGACCAGAACTGAGAGTCTTCCATTGGCAACCGATACTGTACTGTATCTGCTTTTGGTACGAAGAACCACACAACCAGAATTTTTCACTCCAGGTACCAGAGCTGTGCTTTTTCCACTGGTTATCAGTTCTGTATCAAAAGGTTCTTGTTGTGTGGATATCAGGACCTTTCGCACTGCGGGAACCTTTTCATAGTACCTGAACTAATTGTGGAACTACCCACTTTTTGGCGTTTTCGCACCTCCGGAACCGGGTGCGATTTTAGTACCGGACTGCCTTTTTCGAGAACCAAATGAGCTCCTACTCCGGAGCAGGGTCTAACCAGCACAAGTGGTACTATCCGTGACGTAAGTAGACACTGAATGGCCAAACACGTACGAAAACGGCGTCACCCTCCATGATTTAAAACGCCGTGTAAACAGTCTGTAGTGTCGACTTATTGCGCAAGTACGGAGAACAGCGATAGATGGACGGACGCTGAAGTGCAACACGGCTCCGATCACAGCGTCGTCCATCCTCCGGTTGTTTACGTTGTTCTTCTTTGTTTCCGTTGTTGAACGCCGCGCACAAATGACGTCGCTGTCGACCGGCTTACGTCACTTCCTACTGCCCACTGTCGGTGCGAACGCAACCCTTTAAATGGTACTGGGAAGTAACTCGCGCAACATCGCCCAGTACTTTAGTACTGTACATTTAGTTCTGGAACTAAAGCGGTGCGAAAGGCCCTATTGATATCTGCTTTTAGTTCCAAGAACCATACAGCCAGATCTTTTCACACCAAGTACCAGAACTGCATCTTTCCCATTGGCGCTGATCCTGTACCACAGGTTCTGGTTGTGTGGTTACCGATCTCTGCCTTTGGTGCCAGGTAAGTCATGAATAAGATGTAATAGTATTTGGAGGCGGGGCTAATTATTTATATAATGTCACATAACATGAAACTCAAAAACATCAACTGGCCATTACTTCTGAAAAAAATCATTTAAACCATGTTACTTTTTTATTTCTTTCTAGACCTTAGACATTTTGTTTTTTTGGGTTTTTTTTATCATTTGCCATTTCAAATCCAGTGGACTGTATTTATGGGCATGTGTGTAAATTTATTGTCACTATGTCACACACACATACACACACACACACACACACACACACACACATTCAAAGCATCCACTGGTACCTTTAGTACAGTTCCAGGACATAAACCATTTACTGTTAATTAAATCACAACAATATACAGCAAATATACACACCGATGTAGCAGCTACTCTCCGAGGCTGAGTCACACCGATTACCTTCCCCTCTGCAGCCCATCCGGCCTCCAGGAGGTACTGAAACACACACACACACACACACACACACACACACACTTTCAACACACCGGTCCACTGCACACAGCCTGACGCTGCACAACTGAGCCCAAAGCAATCAGCGCTCTACAACAGGGCGAGAGAAAAGTCAAAAACTGCACGAAGGCACATTTTCCTTCGTCACGTCAGCACATTACACACACAGCACGTGATCATAAGTCGGGTCATGCTGAGAGAGCAGAAGAGGAAGAGAGTTACATGGAGTTTACCTGAGGAATCTGGGTGCTCTTCCCCGAGCCGGTCTCTCCCAGGATCACTACGGTCTGGAAGCATTCCACCATGTACAGGATGTTGTTCCTGTGCTACGGGTTCGACATCAAGAGCAGAAAGATGTGTGTTCACATGACAACGTGATGAGAAATTACTTTTTCTCCCCAACACTGGCCTGTGCAACACTGATATATCACACACAGCTGCAATATGCAAACAGATATGCAAATGAGCCGTCGAATTAATCTCTTGTTGACCGTCTGCTGTGATCATCTTAGATGAGAGTTCACGCAATTCAGCTCAAGCAAATCATTTTCAGTCACATAAACCAAACAGATAACATAATTAAATAAGATGAAGAAGAAGAAGAAGAAGAAGAACATAGAACTTAGAGGAGAAAGGTTAGAGCAAAAAGGTAAATGTAAAGTAACGTAAAGTCATGTAAATCAGCGTAAACGTTAGAGTAAAAAAAGTAACGTACATTAACATAAAGCAACGTAAAAGAAGAGCAACAAATTAACTAAGCTTTGTAAAGTAATGTAAAGTGCCATTAGAGTAAGAAGTAATGTAAAGTAATGTAAAGTAATGTAAAGTAATGTAAAGTAATGAAAAGGTTAGAATAACAAAATCATGTAATGTGAAGCAAAGTAAACTTTAGAGTAACAGTCACGTAAAGTCATGTAAAGCAATGTAAAAGTTAGAGTAACAAAGTCATGTGAAGTAACGTAAAGCAAATTAATCTTTACAGTCAGAAAGTCGTGTAAAGTAACGTAAAGCAAAGTAAAAGTTAGAATAACAAAGTCGTGTAAAGTAATGTAAAGCAAAGTAAAAGTTAGAATAACAAAGTCGTGTAAAGTAATGTAAAGCAAAGTAAAAGTTAGAATAACAAAGTCGTGTAAAGTAATGTAAAGCAAAGTAAAGCAAAGTAAAAGTTAGAATAACAAAGTCGTGTAAAGTAATGTAAAGCAAAGTAAAAGTAGAGGAACACAGTAATGCAAAGTAAAAGTTAGAATAACAAAGTCGTGTAAAGTAACGTAAAGCAATGTAAAAGTTAGAATAACAAAGTCGTGTAAAGTAACGTAAAGCAATGTAAAAGTAGAGGAACAAAGTAACGTAAAGTAATGTAAAGCAAAGTAAAGCAACATAAAATAAAGTAACAACTAAAACAACAGTGTAAAATAGGGTAAAAGAGAGTAAAAGAGAGTGTAAAAGGGATTATTAGCAGACTAACATAACATCATTAGTGTAAATTGGAGTACTTATGATAAACAGAGGTATAGATAAACACTAAACATGACAAAATATAAGCTCTTAGCAAATAAAAACATCCTAAATCTACACAAATCTCTATAATATTAATCAGTATTATTTTACTGCACTGGCTGATCATTTAACTACCTTCCAGCATTTATTATTTAACAGAAGTTAAATTCTTTAAAATCATTTCATAAGATTGATAAGAGCACTTAAAACTAGTTTTTTAAAAAAAGAAAAAAAGTATATATATGTACTTTAAACAATTTTACTGTCACTGTACAGTCATAATGTGAAATGAGTAATATTACATTTGCGGAAGTTCAAGATGTTTTACTTGTTAAAATACTTTTTGGAAATATAAATAGAATATAACCACAAGCAGCGATTAAGGGGTCCAAGCACTGTGCGATAGCATTCACACAGTTATAAACAGAAATGTGTTCGACTTTGGCCTGTTGATGGCGCTAAAGGGTTTAAGGGACAAACCTTAAAAATTGTCGGGAAGACTTTTGGGACAGGGCCGAATTAGCGTGCCAAATTTTATATGAAAAGGAGTGTGGCTGTTTCTATGGGTTCCCTTGGCGCTTGGACCCCTAAACGTAGTATCTTTCCGTGTCAGTGGTTTAGCTTGTGCCGATCCTTCGCATGTTTTCCATCGTAGATACGCTTTAGTTATATCAGTACCTTAAAGACAGGCAGCTTCTGCCTCTGTTTCTCCACAGACAGGGTGCTGTGAGGGTTGTGGATGACGGCGGTGCCGCTCGGCTCCGTGTTCAGCTCCCTCTCCTCACACACTCCCGGCGCCTCGGCCCCTGTATACACACACACACACAGACACACACACAGACACACACACAGACACACACACAGACACACACACAGACACACACACAGA
>CM074989.1:1599803-1624476 GCA_037576825.1 Pangasius krempfi
GAGTTCTTCCACTCCAACCTTCACACACCATGTCTTCATGGAGCTCGCTTTGTGCACAGGGGCGTCATCATGCTGGAGCAGGTTTCAGCCTCTTAGTTCCAGTGAAGAGAAATTTGTAAAGCTACAGCACACAGAGACGTTCTGTACAACTGTGTGCTTCTGACTTTGAGGTAACAGTTTGGAGAAGAAGCACATATGGGTGTGATGGTCAGGGGTGCACATACTTTTGGTATGTGTGTAGTGTACGTGTAAAAGGATCTGAGCATTTGATGGATTAAGAGCCGTGCTTAATATGAGTCTCAGGCTGCTGATGTCGGGATTTAAAGTCACGACCTTCTGCCGCTGACAGTTAAACAGCGTTTCACGAAGAGCGAAGCCCTCGGCGTGAGCGCCGCTTTACTGACGCCTTCAGCACGGTACGCTTTCAGAAAACACAGCCAAACCTGCAGTTTCAGATTTTATTAAATAAATATTCAGTGTTTTATTAAATAAATCTACTTTCAGGAAAAAAAACAAGATTCTCTACATGTTTAGCTAAAGAAAATTCAACACTGGCTTCTTTATTATTTTTAATTTCAGTGAATATAAATAAAGATAAATATAAAGTTTTTAATTCGATTTCTACATCAGTTTTACAGTACCGTGCTTACTCTTCCTCCATTCTGTGCATTTTTATAGTGTGTGTAGTGTATAGAGTGTGTGTGTGTGAGAGTGTGTGTGAGAGTGTGTGTGAGAGTGTGTGTGAGAGTGTGTATAGAGAGAGAGAGAGAGAGAGAGTGGTGTATAGAGTGTGCAGAATGTGTGTGTATAGAGTGTGTCTGAGTGTAGAGTGTGTGTGAGTGTGTATATGTAGAGTGTGAGTGTGTGTAGACTGTGTATGTGTATAGAGTGTGTGTGTGTGTCTCAGTGTATAGAGAGTGTGTGTGTGAGTGTATAGAGTGTATGCAGAGAGAGAGAGAGAGAGAGAGAGAGAGAGAGAGAGTGTGTGTATAGCGAGAGAGAGAGAGAGTGTGTGTGTCTGTGTGTGTGCACAGAGAGTGTGTGTGTGTGTGTGTGTGTGTGTGTGTGTGTGTGTGTAGAGAGTGTGTAGAGTGTGTGTGAGTGTACAGTGAGTGTGTGTGTGTAGAGAGTATGTGTGAGTGTACAGTGTGTGTGTGTAGAGAGAGTGTGTAGAGAGTGTGTGTGTGTGTGTGTGTGTGTAGAGAGAGTGTGTAGAGAGTGTGTGTGCGTGTGTGTGTGTAGAGAGAGTGTGTAGAGAGTGTGTGTGTGTGTGTGTGTGTAGAGAGTGAGTGTGTGTGTGTGTGTGTGTGTGTGTGTGTGTGTGTGTGTGTGTGTAGAGAGTGAGTGTGTGTGTGTGTGTGTGTGTGTGTAGAGAGAGTGTGTGTGTGTAGAGAGTGTGTGTGTGTGTGTGTGTGTGTGTGTGTGTGTGTGTGTGTGTGTGTGTGTGTGTGTGTGTGTGTGTGTGTGTGTGTCACCTTGTCCTCCCACACCGCTCTGCTGCTCAGCGCTTTGCTCCATGTGGACTGCTTCAGCCCTCCGTTAGCCACATGAACCTCTTCCTTCCTCTTATTCGAGGCGTTAGTCATCCTCCCTCACTCCCTCACTCCTTCACCAACAAACACCAGGTGAAAAATAAACCTTTTCTCCTCTTTCCTTTTTTTTTTTTTCTTTCCTCCTTCTCTCCTCTTCCACAGCCTTTTACAGGACTTCAGAGGCTTTAATACTGCTGACGCTTCACCGCGCATGCGCACACCCGGCTTGACCCCTTAAGACGCCACATCCAATCAGCGAGTGCGACGTCTGCGCTCTCAGCCAATCAGATTCACGCATGGGTCTCCGTTGAAAGAATGAGAGGCTCCTCTGCAGGTCAGGCGTCGCTACTACAACACATGGGATTGTTTTAATTAAAAAACAAAACAACGTTTTTAAACCAGGAATCTCACTTTAATCTGTGTAGCTGATCTTATAATTATTACTATATTGTAATATAATGTTTTTGGAGGCAGTTTTTAGCTTTAAAAACGTTTGAGGTCAAATATCTCAGACAAATTGTATTGAATTATTATCATTATCATCATTAATAACTCTATAGGCAATCAGAAAAATGCAAAGGAATCCTCCTGGCATTTTTATTCTCTTTATTCTCATTATTATAAAAAGCATGAAACACTGAAGTTTCTGTGTATAAAAACTGCATCCTATTCTCATATACAGTCTGTTAAAACACTTTGCCATCCATGAACAATGTCTAATTATATTATCAAAATGAAAGTTCATTTTCTACCTCTGTGCTGGTAAATGCTGTGTAAAAATAGTATGCATATGAAAAAGGACCACTGCTCATTTTATCAGTTTAAATGTGCATTTTTTTGTGCATACTTTCATAACATAACATACTTGCAATTTAAAAATAGTATGCCATTTATTATTAATAACCCATACAAGTATGTCAAAATAGTACACTACCCAAAGTTTCAATGTCTATACAAGCAAACGTGTGTACTACACTACTAAATAGTATGTATACTACTGTACTGCTATGTCGAGCAGTACGCAACCTGGTCAACATGGAGTTTCAATGGCTATGCATACTACCATACTAAACAGTATTTCTATTAGGACTAAGGAGAAACCGTCGCTGATCTTTTTAAAAATAAATTTTAAAGGAGATATTGAAGTATTCATACTAATAAGTGTGCTACAAAAATACTAGCATGCTAAAAAAAATACACTATCTGTTTAAAAATGAGAACAGCCATGCATACTACCCTACTAAATAGTATGTAAAAAGGTGATTAATCTGATCAAAACAAAGTTTAAAAATAGCCCATTTTAGTAACCCATACTTGTGTACTAATTAGTGTGCAAAGCACGCCATCTGTTTAAAATGGAGTTTAACGGCTATGCATACTACCCTACTAAATAGTATTAAAAACAATCTTAATCTTTTAATTTTTCAAAATTTTAAAATTAAAGTTTAAATGATTATGAATATTTTATCAACCCTAGTAAATAGTGTGTTAAAAAAGAGTAGTAGTATGCTAAAAAAACAAAACAACACAAAAAACCCAACAACATTAACCGTTGTTTAATGCTGAGTTTCATCAGCTACGCATACTACCCTACTAACTAGTACGTGAAAACAAAACGTCACTTGAGGACTCGTACTATTCTCCTGTGCTGTTTAGTAGGCTAGTGTGCGAGCGCGGGAGGAGGGGGGCGGGGTTCTGACTCTGGTTGTTTTCTCTGCGTCTCAGTTCGCCTTTTTATACTATGCACTAAAATTATGTACTCTTTTTGTGAAGAAAAAGTGCATACTTTTGAGTGTGTAGCAAAAGAGTATACAAATACTGGGACATACTAGCTAACACGTCACGTAATGGAAGGGGACGCTGTTGCCTAGTAACGCACACCGTCACCGTAAACAACCTCCTCACTGCATTTCAGCTTTTCTTCATTCATGATTCTTTACAGAATTTATACTATATCATTTCATTTACTATTCGCTTGATTTATTTTTCCACATTTCATTTACACCGCTCTAAAATACGTCCTGCGCAAACCGTCACAAAACTCCTCCCCCTCCCCCCGCGCGCAAGGACTTGTGGGTAATATTAGCTGAAAAAGTGTCGTCCCCCCCGCGCGCTCGCGCACTAGCCTACTAAATAGCACAGGAGAATAGTACGAGTCCTCAAGTGACGTTTTGTTTTCACGTACTAGTTAGTAGGGTAGTATGCGTAGCTGATGAAACTCAGCATTAAACAGCGTGTTTTTGGTTTTTTTTTTACATTTTTAATATACTACTACTATGTTCCTTTTTGCACCCTATTTAGTAGGTTTGTTAAAATATTCATCATCATTTAAATTTCACTTTCATAAGATTAAGATTGTTCTTAATACTATTTAGTAGGGTAGTATGCGTAGCCGTTAAACTCCATTTTAAACAGATGGCGTGATTTGCGCACTAATTAGTACACAAGTATGGGTCAATAAATGGGCTATTTTTAAACTTTGTTTTGATCAGATGAATGGCCAGTTTCATACTATTTAGTAGAGTAGTATACGTGGTGGTTGAAACTTAATTTTAAATAAATTGAGTATTTCTTTCATTTTTTTTAGCATCCTAGTGTTATAGCACTATATATAATATATCTTATTTAAGATTTATTTTGATCAGATTATGTCATGTAGTCATAATATCAGGTATCTTATCATAGTTCTACATACTATTTAGTAGGGTAGTATACGTAGCTGTTTAAACAAACGGCGTGCTTGGCACACTATTTAGTACAGTAGTATGGATTACTAAAAATTGGCTAATTAAACTTTATTTTGATAAGATTAATGACCTTTTTACATACTATTTAGTAGGGTAGTATACGTAGCTGTTTAAACAGACGGCGTGTGTTTGGCACACTATTTAGTACAGTAGTATGGATTACTAAACTAAGTCTAATCTCGGATCATGTTTAGTACGGATAAGTGAGCTTCGTACTAAATTTGGGGGCTTGGGGGGGTTGAAGGGGGTCTAAGTGACGCGCGGAGCACGTGACCGGCTTACGTCTGTACGTACGCACGCACGCACGGACGTACGTACGTACGTAGTTTCTTTTCCCTTCTTTCAAGCGCCAGCGATTGGAATAAACGCGAAAGCAAAAGGGGGTGTTTTTTTTGTGTGTGTGTCGCTCCAGCATCTCCAGTCACGCAGAGCTCTCCCACCCGCGGCCCCTTCCAGCCCTGCGGGACACACACACCGCCTCACTGATCTCACTTTACGCTTTTATTGTGGAGTAAAGCCTGAAGGAGTGACTGTGTTTGAAAGCGAGCGCGCGGTAGGTAAGTTTGAGTTTAAGTGTTTGTGTATATACATATATATATGTGTGTGTGTGTGCGCGCATGTGTATATGTGGAGGGGTGTGTGTGTGTGTGTGTGTGTGTGTGGTTGTGGCGCAGAGTTGTGTATGCGCCTGGTTTTGGCTGTGGTGTGGTTCAGTGCAGGGAGTGTGTGGTGGAAAATGGCGACAGGAGGTGTGTGTGTGTGTGTGTGTGTGTGTGTGTGTGTGTATATATATGTGGGGGGTATTAGCCAGATTTTCTGAGGTTTGGGTTTGTTTTTGTATGCAAACTCACTGTATGTAAAACTAACCCAGTATCTGTGTCATTATTACTCCATATGACAAGTTTGTATTTTAAATAGTATATATTTATGTATAATAATAATAATAATAATAATAATAATAATAATAATAATAATAATACATGGATCATTATTGATGGTAAAACTGATCAAACTAATCTCTCGTGCTGTAATGAGTCCATTTCTCCATCTGCGCCTTGTCCTTCTTTGATGGTCATGACGAGAATGTAAAATAATAATAATAATAATAATAATAATAATAATAATAATAATAAGGCACTAATAATCATCGCATATCATTTCGCTCTCACACACCTGGCGAGGAGTTGAGCGCTGAGTCCTCACATGTTCTCGCTCCTAGTCTTTATAAATCGCTTTAAAGTGTGAGCGCTGGGACGAGTCTCTGCCTTCACCCTCACAATTAAACCCGTGTTTGTTTCACCTCCCTAATATGCAAAGCATTAAATGAGCGGTAGGCCATGAGATTGCGTGTGCGAGCGCTGGGAACAAGGCCAGTCCCCCCACACACACACACACACACTCACACACGCACACACACTCACACACGCTCACTCTCGCTCGGCTGAATGACCGTTTCTAATTTTGACCTGACACCAAAAACGATACTATGGTGAATACAATTAAAACACCTGTCACCTGCCGTTCATCACACTGTGTTGAAAACAGGAATAAGCTCCCGTACATTACTGTATAAGACACTTCTACATTTCACACACGCCAAATAAGGAATAAAACACAGCATGGCATACCGTAATCGGAAAATAATCAACGCCGGGGTGGTGTGATGTAACCTGTACCCGATAACAGCGTATCTGATGTTTTATTCCTCTTACACCACAGCAATTTAGCAACCATTCCAACTTTTAATTTAGTCCTGAACGGCATTTTTATCCGTTTATAGTTGCGTTTAATGTCGTGGTCCGTGAAACAAGTTACTTCCTGTTCTCGCTTGCGTTATAGCAGCTGTAAATGCTCTTTCCCTCACTAAATTCTTTCTCTCTCTCTCTCTCTCTCTCTCTCTCTCTCTCTCTCTCTCTCTATGAAGTCAGTAAAACAAAATAAACTCCTCCTGAAAAGTTACAGCTTTACAAGGCACTGACACTGGAGACTCCTTCCATAAATGTTAAACAGTAAACCTCTCCTTAGAGAAAGCTTCACCGTATCAACGACTACACTCACTGTTACTACGGAAACGATAACGTATCCGAGCGAGCGCGTTAACGTAAAGCTGCGCTGCCGTCAGAGCTGCCGTTCTAGAAAGCTGATCAACACCTTCTGACCAATCAGCTTTGAGAATTCAGTGTCACTGTGATTAATTAATTACTTTCAGATACAGACTCTGTAGACTTTTGCAGCGTTATCTGATTCATCGCTATGAATCACCTCTGATGTTTTGCCCTTATTTCTGTAAAGATTTAACATATCGAACGTTTTAGCTCCGAATCCCGCTGGTGAGAAACGACGTCCATTTCTCCAGAGCGTTATTCATCACGTTATTTTTACACGGTTCCATCCGAGATATCGGGTGAATCCGGACGTGTTTCGGGCTGCTGTGTTGCACAACGCTGTGCATGATATCGGAGTGACGCTGATGTCAGGAATCTGATGACAGAACGAGTTCGGCATATTCAGGATATGACACTTTTTTTTTTTTTTTTCTCCTTTCTTTCTTTCCTTCACTGGTGTGTGTTTGTGCAGTCTTTGTTTTTGTTGGACTCGTTTTTTCTTTTCACAGTTCAGGGTAGCTGAGTGCAAATCTACAAACAATCCCCAAACAAGAACCTGGAAAAGCTTCCTTTGGGCTCGGCGGCGCTAAAATCAGGACGGGCCCCTGTGCTCCAGCGCTGGCATTGCACTGCCTCGCTGGGTAAGAGTCTGTGATGTCAGCCATTTTAGGTTGGACAGCACAGCGCGTGGTGTGCCGCCATTTTTTCCCCTCCTCTCATCCTCCTTTCTCTCTCTCTCTCTTTTTTTTTCTTTTTTTTTTTTTTTCTCTTCTTCCAAAACTGAGGTTTAACACCTTAGGTGCTGGGAAGAGCAGATTCTCAGCTTGGGCAGTGCCTTGAGAATCATGGTCCGACGTTAATGAGGACCTTTGAACCGGCCGGTGTGATGTTGCTGACGCTCTTCTGGGAGCTTTTACACCACTGCGCTCGCTCATTGAAAAGCAAATGAAGCCATCAATGAAAGGCTCCAGGCGCACACTGAAACAGGGCCGTGTTATTATTTTATTTTATTTTATTTTATTTTTTTTTACCCCGAAAGAGGTGATCTAAATGATGGAAATGTTTAGTTTTTAACCCACTTTGACCTGTATGCTCAGAAAGAAGAAATGAGATGAAATCATGGAATGAAGCAACACACGCTCTTGCTCAAGCGCGTGAACCCGGTTCAGGCCGGCGCGCAAAAACCTTGAGGCGCTTAAACGGGGCGGTTAACCATCGACGATAAGTTCGGAGGCGAGCGCGACCACGGCCACACCTCAGAGACATGGACACCGCGCTGAAATAGGAGCAGGGACTGGACTCTCCGCTCACAGGAGCGTGAGGAAAAAACAAGCCAGCGAGAGCCAGGAACGTAATGGTGTGTGTGTGTGTGTGTGTGTGTGTGAGAGACGAAGAGAAACGGGAGAGGGAGAGTCTGGGGGGTTGAGGGTGGCCCGTTGCCATAGGGACAGTAACACACCAGTGGCGTAGTCGACCTGTCTCCCTGCAGACTGGGCCGAACTTGTTGAGGAGAGAGCGAAGGTGGGGGAAGGGAACGAGTCAGCCTTCTTTTTTTTTTTTTGGAGGGGGTTCGTCTTCTTCACACATTCGGTGGAACGGACACATGGGGACACACACGGACACACACACACACACACACACACACACACACACACACACTCTGTTGGACAACCTCAAAGCTATCTATCTGTCTGTCTATCCATCTGTCCATCTGGACCGTAGATCCCTGATGAACACTTTCTAAAATAGATCAGCGGGGTTACGGAGGGGGTGTCACGTCACGTGGCTCGGGTCAGCACGGCGCTTCGGAGATGTGCGAGACGTGACGGGGCCTATTTGGGGACACGAAACAGGCGGCGTAGCTACAGCCAAGCAGGAATTCTCAGATTTGTCAGCTTTGTGGTTTTCCTCGCTGGGGTCAAGAGAACGTAGTACAGAAATCGCTTCCCGGAGATTTCACTCTGTGGGGGGAGGGGAGACGTGATGTGATATAATACGATATATGATTGGTTAATATTTTTTCCTGCCCACGTGTGCATGGCGACGTCATCCACAATAAGAAGTCGTGTAGAGAATAATTTAGGAATTTAGGAAAAACGTAGAATTGCTGAGTGACCACGGACGTGAACTACGAGGGGGTCGGTCGGGTTTGACGTCAGGTTGTGCTCGAACAGAACAGCAGCGATCGTGATGTGATTTTAGCGAAATCTTTGTAGCTTATTCGCTTTTTTGATCAGGGATGAATATTTTCGTGACACATCTTGCAGGAACCACATGTCGGTTCCCCGTTGGTTTCACGCCGCATTTAAAACGAGACACGCAGACATCGGGTTTCTGAGCCGATACACATCCGGAATTTCCACAACCGCCGTTCGCCGTTCGTACCTGCGAGTGTGTCTACGGCTGATCCGTTAAACAAGCAGCGTGGTTCTCAGGTTGGCTGCTGGCTGAACGGACCAAGGCAGAACATTCCAGAGGCTTCGCGCTGTGCCAGAGAAGAGGAGGAGGAGGAGGAGAAAGGGGGAGAAGAAGGAGGGAGGGAGTGACAGAGACAGAAAAGAGAGAGAGAGAGAGAGAACGACTGTGAGATTGTTTGACTGGGGGTGGGTGGGTGTGGTGGGTCTTTTTTTTTTTTCTTTTTTTTTCGGAGGGGGGGAATCGGGGCTGAAAATTCCTTACAGAAACACCTCAGCGCTTCCTCTGCCCGGTGACAGTTAACAACCCCCGCCAACACACACACACACACACACACACACACACACACACACACACACACACTCCGGTTCACCCCAGCCTGAGCCGATCCACCCAACCCCCCACTTCTCCTCACTCCCTCGTTCCTCCTCCCTCAGGCTCAACCCACGTGATCGATGGTAGGCTCTGCCCACTCCGCAACCCCCTTTTGTGTTGGTCATGTGACCCAGCAGGCTTGGCGAGGCCGTGCCCCGTCATGCAGAACTGAGTGGCAGCAAGGCCAAAACCAGAGGGCATTTCCATCTCCTGGGCTCTAAGGAAGAGAGGAGAGAAAGAAAAGGGCTCGTCTGGTTCCGTCGTTTGAGATCCTGGCTCCCTTCGTTCGTTTCTTAAGCCGCGGAGATTGTAACCGAACCGAAAGAGGATCAAAGAACCTGTGAGCGAAGAATAAAAATACACCGCCGGGTTGTTGTCGAGGCCTTGAAATATCTCTGTGTGATCACCTGATCCACGATCTATTTCGTGATCCATTTCGTGATCCATTTCTGGTGAAAATGTCGTCTGTTCGCTAGGATTGCGTGTCGTTGCCGTGACCTCGCGTTAAAGGAATACTCCAGCGTCTTTCACCATCATCGCTATCTACCGCTATCTGTAGTGGCTATGTTTAAGTTGTCTGAAAGATTTCCTACTGGCGAGAATTAATCACGTACAGATTGCTCGTACAGAAAGAACGTAAAAACCCGATAACGCGAGCGTAATGAAAGTCTAAGGGCAGATGTTGAATGTCGCCAATAACCGTTTAAAATTTGTTACTTTAAACGGTAAAAGTGCTCAGATGAGGTAAATGTGACACATTTTTACTGAATCTGTCCTCGAGCGATGCTGTAGAGAAGTAGTTCCGGTTACTTTGCGCTTTCCTGAAGGCTTCGTTGTATCCCTACGCTGTCAGAGCCACACAACTACACTGGGGATGAAAAAGTAGTTCCATCATTTCCACAGTTTATACACCAAAAATCCTGCTATACAGTGTTTTGTATAAATGTTTTGCCCTTTGACCTACATTATAAGTGAGTTGGCAGTGAATTGTTCTTTTGTTTTGTTTTTTGTTTTTTTTCTCCCTGTACTTTGGTCAGTATGTTTCTTCTCGGATGGAGCTAATGTTGGATATTCCTTTAAAACGCTATATGATTGAGTGTCACAGGCGAGTAATTACGCAGTGAGGACCTACGCTGACTTCATCTGGCCCACATATCAGCGTGGAATGATGACTATGTGCTTCTTCCAGAACGCAGCCACAACTCGTACCGTATGTTTGGCGCAAACTTTAAATTCCACACATGTATTTGTTCAGTTTGGGTCTTTTTTTTTTGGGGACGGTTGCCTTCACCACACCGTGCCTAACCTCAGCCGTGTTATCTAAACGTAAATGTTAGTTACTGAAGAAGTTCTAGTATCTGTTTTTCTCGTCAGGTCTCAACTTTAACATTTGTTAATACCATATGAGCTGATATTTAAAAAGTGTTTTCCTCTTCCACTGCTTGCTAAATACTTTTGTTTTGTTTTTTTTGTAAATGTTGTTGATGTTCCAGTAACTAATAACATTACAATACTTCACTATTTACAGTTTAGCTGTCACATTTACGATTTTCGACACGGTACGAGAGAAACCTGAAAACACCGCTAATAACACTAATAAAATTCACCTGTTAAAAAAAAAAGTATCCATAAGCCATAATTTAATTCCGTATATTGATTTATTTCCTTTACAAGCAGGAAGTCAGATCGATGGCGTGTTGAAGTGTGCGACTGATTTAGCGTCCGACATACGATGCACTAACGAACCACGTTTGCCTCCGATGAGCTGCTACTGTAAAGCAAGACACGCCCCCGGGGGCGGGACATACACATTCTAGAGAGCGTTTAATTGGACAATCGCAAGATTAAAGCTGTATGAGGCAACAAAATTTTTTTTTTTTTTGAGTTTTCCCAGGATTATGAAATTAACACAAGAATGCCTCCGAAACTATTTTTATATTTTATTCTAGCTGTAGTATCGTTCTTGTGAGCCAATAGAAAACAAGTGGGCGTGACTAGGGTGTCATTGGTCAGAAAAACCTGCTATTTTTTTTTTAACTAGAAAAATGTTTTATATATATGAAATATCTAGGGTTAATCCGTGCTGTTGGACGGTATCACACGAGCCGTTAGTCCACGTGCTCAAAAAAAAAAAAAAAGTCTGTCAGTACGTGAAATTGAAATCAGTTAACTGTATGCAAAAATGAGTAACGTCCTTTTTTGTTTTTATGAAAAACGAGTATTTTGCATTTCTGCATCCACAAGCGGATAAAAGCGCGGGGTCAGCTGTGCCGCGCGTCTCCGTTTCACGTTTCGGGCTGATCATAATGAGACTTTTTTTTTTTTTTTTTTTTTTTTTTTTAATCTGTCGAGTATTTTGTGTTTGTGTTTGTGTTTGTGAAAGACGATAACCAGTAGCTGCTCAGATCTCCTCACAGGTCAGCTGATCAGCACTAAATGATTATGAACAGAGTCATGCGCTTATGTTCTTTGTGTAGTAATTGTATATATACAGTGTATAGAAGTAAGCGTATATACTCAGCTGGTTAGTTGCGTATAAAATGCGAACATTTCTGCAGGTTGCATTTAAATTGCAGTTTGATCCAGATGTTGTATCAGTTACTCTGTTCTCTCGGAGTCGTCTCTTCAACCGCCGGAAGCTTGGGTTTTTTGGTTTTTTTTCTCAGCCTGCTAGGAATTTTGTGTTTGTAATATTGACACCTCTTTCGTCAAGTATCTTCAGGTACCTTAAGGAGGTAAAGATGCAGCATCTCCGATGACTTGACCAGCTTCTGACTGAATGAATTAGACATAAGTGTCATATGAGCAGGTTGTGCTCTGGACGTTTAGACTTACATTGCGTCTAAATCACAATTATAAGAATAAAGAATTCGATATTATATACACTCGTAATCGGACGTGTCAGGATGTAAACAGTTTAAGTGCTAGCTGATTTTTTTTTTTTTTTTTAAATCAGAGTTTTAGCTAATGCCAGGAACTGGTTCCTTTCGGCTATTAATGTACACCACAAACACTCGCATGATATTTAGGCTAATATCTGGATAACACTAGAGATGGCATCGTACTGGTATCGAAATGATCCCAGTAAAAAAAAGTGGTTCGGATTTTGGAGAAAACATAACAGACTCTGTAACAAATGGCAAAGTTTGGAATTGGATTTGGAAAAGACATTTATTTTTGGAACAGTTTTATCTTCTTCGGTTTTAATTTAAAAAAATGTAAGTGTAGTAGTTTTTAAAGAAAGCGATCAGATGGATGTCGATACCGGCTGATTCCCAAGGTTTCCGTTTCCGCATCGGAAAAGAAAAAAGTGGCGTCATGCCATCTTTAGATATCACTTTACCATTCTGTGTAGATTGAAGGGCTGGGGGTTATGAGGAAAAATATCAAATATCATATCACGATTCTTAAAGGTATTTCTATGATACATGACATGTATAACGAAATGTGGGTTTGTTAATAAACTTCCAGCATTTTTTTTTTTTTTAAATGCACAAAAAAAAAACTGTGGGGAAGCTCCGTTTAATGAAACTTTTATGTATAAAAATAAATTCTACACTGAAAATGAGAGAAATTCTGTAAAACATACTGAATTTTTAAAAAAAATGTAGAAAGAATTTTTAACATCAACTCTTCTGATCAGTTTGTAATGATCTAAAAAAAAGTTATTTATTTTTCTATATATTAAATAAGAGTATTCGTCTTGGTTACTCATATATACATATATTGTTATACATATTGTGTATCGTAGAAATGTCTTGAAGTGTCGTGATGATATTTTTGTCGAGCGTCTGACGAATTTCAAATTGTGAGCCGACTTTATTAACACGAAGCCGTATCCTGCATCAGCCTCAAAATGTCAATTTGACACCCACCTAACCTCAGAATTGCTTCAAATAGATTCAAATCTGTAACACAAACTGTTTTGTTTTTTTTGTTTTTTTTACACGACTGTTTTATTTTATTGCACAAGGATCACATCGTGTCTCAAACACACATGCACTGAACTCGCACACAGATTCCATTAGTGAACAAACACAAAGGTTTACACGGCTATTACACCTTTACTTAACGGATTATTAAAAGGGTTGTCCGCCTCGTTCAATAAGAGAGGGATCCGGGTAACTCTATACATCCGAGCTCTCTGTCGGATTATTAATGGAGTATTAGTCTGCTTGTAAACATGGCCACCGTCGTCCGAACGTCTTTGTATTTGTTTTTTCCTCTAGTCTTTCAGAAACCATTCGGATTATTCAGGGCCTTCGGCTGTTTGCATTTGTGTATCTTGCTTCACTCTACCAAATATCTAGCTGGAATTGTAACTGTCAAGGCTAATCAAGATTAAAGAACTTGGGCTGGATTAAACAGGAGCACACTTTGTTTGAATTGCTTTATCATAAGGTGGCTGAAAGAGACACGGAAAAAAGAAGCAACGGGATTTGCTGGAATGTCCTTTCAGCTTATTTTAAAAACTCAAATTAGTCAAGTATAAGCTCTTCAGACATTGTGCTGGAGTGATTAGCGAGATTCAGTCCCTTTTTAGGTCCTCGTTTTGTATAGGGAAGGTGGTAACAATGAGAAGAAGGAGGAGGAGGAGGGAACTGGCTGGTTGCAAGCACTCGAAAAACTCAACAAGAGGCCGTAAAAGGTTCTTTGAAACTCTGGCAGACGTAAATGTAACCCTTGATTGCTTTCTAGCCCTGAATAGCATGACACTGCGATCTACAGTCTCTATATCTCTTGAGAGTTGTCTCCAAGGCTGCATTTACATCGTGGGCATCGTGACGCACAATTCCAGTATTTTAACACACATTATACTTAAAGCCTTATCCAATTCCTGTGTTTATATGCCTCCTCAAACAGAAAGCGCGCAGCTAAAAACAGAAACTTTGTACCAGTAACATCAGGTTATAGAAAGGAGAGTGTTTCTGTTGTTTCCAATCTTTTGTATTTTGCATCAAAGCCTTTAATTATCCTTTGGCACTGGAGCCATGACCAACTGTATCCTCGTTCTGCCATGGCCCGAGAAATTCCCGAGAAGTTCTTGCAGACAGCCTGGTTTCGGTAGCTATCCTGCAGTGTTTTTTTTTTTTTTTTTAAACGTTGTTTCCCTGACTTCAGAATTACCGAGAAAATAACCAGGTACCAGATATGTTGCCCGTATCAAATGTCGAAAAAATTCTGATCTGAGCTGTTTACCCTGTTAGCAACAATATCTGATCTGTGTCAGAAGTCCCCAGAAAAAAAATTCGAACTGATTGGCAGTCGCAGCCGTGCGTCACCATTTCACATTTCAGGCTGATCAAGTAAGCTTATATACTCAGCTGGTAGCTTATAAATCCGAACATTTCTGCAGGTTGCATTTAAATTGCAGTTTGATTCAGTTCATGGAGTCGTCTCGTCAACCGCTATAAGCTTGGTTTTGTTTTGTTTTTTTCCATCTCTCTCTTCCTGTTAGGAATTTTGTCTTTTATAATATTGGCACCGCTTTCCTCAAGTACCTTCAAGTGTTTGTAGCACCTCTTTGATGATATTTAATTAAGAAAAACTTATCACTGTGGTCTTTTACTTATAGTTGCTTTTTCTTCTTTACAGGCCAGTTTTGTGATGCCTTAAAAACGATCCCGACGTGCCCATAAAAGAGGAGGAGTACTCGTTGTGGGCTGACGGTCATGTTCCACACCAGCCTCCTCTCCATGGACAGTTTATAAAAGTGGACTCTTAGTCACATAGAGGCATTTTGGTGGAGCTACCATATCAAGAACCATGGCTAGCAAGAGGAAGTCCACGATTCCCTGCATGATTCCTATAAAAACCATGCATCTACAGGATGATCTTGAGCAGGGTAGACTCTCTCCCTCTGCCAAGGAAAGCAGTTTCTCCCACAAGGTAGAGGCAAGTGAAAAAGCCTTCCATAGTTTGTGTGAATCATCAGGGCAGGACGCAAGTAATGCCCAAAAAGATAATGGCACTTACACCTGCAGGCCGTGTAATTTTGAAACCCATGACCTGAACCTCTTCCTTGATCACGTCTACAGTGGTCATCCAGAATTCCGCACTGACCCTTGCTTCCTCTGTGTGGACTGTGGGGTGAGTGCGGCAAAATTTGAAGGTCTTGCCTTGCACAACGCCCGGGTGCACCCCAGTACTGTCACCACTACACTACAGCTAAAGAGGAAGGATAGAAAGGTCACCGTGGAGCAGAGCATCATCGCTGGTCCTGGTGAAATCACTAGCTACAAGGAATCGGAGATCTCCATCACAAAGACGCCCATTATGAAAATGCTCAAGGGGAAATCGGAGCCTAAGAGGATTGTGGTTTCTCATCCTGCCGCAGATGAATCCACAACTGTGAAGCAAGCTGAGACGGCCGATTCTCCAGCAGTTTCGGTCACTCACGTCCCTACAATCGTACACAATGGCGCGGCAAGCAAAGTCACTTTGCCGTCTGCGATACAGATAGTCAATGGTTCCGGAGCTCTTCCTATGCTTAAGACTGCCATCACCCAAGTCGTGTCTGTAGTACAGAACAGAAGTGTCAACCAGCAGTCGTCTTCGGCTTCTTTATCCACTTCTTCATCCTCTTCAACTTCTTCCTCGTCAAGCTCCAAAAACTTACCAAAGGTGATGATTCCTCTGAGCAGCATTCCCACCTACAATGCATCCATGGATAACAGCAGTTTCCTGAAAACATCCTTCAGCAAGTTTCCGTACCCAACCAAGGCAGAGTTGTGCTATCTCACCGTAGTTACCAAGTACCCAGAGGAGCAGATCAAAATCTGGTTTACAGCACAGAGGCTTAAGCAAGGAATTAGCTGGTCACCAGAGGAGATAGAGGATGCCCGCCGGAAGATGTTTAACACAATCATACAGACAGCACCCCCTGCTGGTCAGCAGCAGCGGCAGACTCAGCATAGCAACTCTCAGCAAACCATTACAGTCCTACCGGCCTCCCTGGGTACATCCAGCATCCCTCACATTTTACAAGGCAGCCTGGTTGGCCAAGGAGGTGTGATCGTCACACAGCCCATGATCTCTAATGGGATACAGGTCAGCAGTGCCCCTGTTGCCCTGGCTGTAACACCCAAGCCCCAGGCTGCTGCCAAGCCCATGATGCAGGCAAAGCCAGCTGCTGCCCTGGTGGCTGATAAGGGGCTTAACATGGTGGTGGGCAGTGTTGGAAGCAGCAATAGTGGGAACAACACCATCAGTAGTAGTAGCAGCAGCAGCACTGGAGGCAGTGGTAATAGCAGCAGCACAAGCAGTATTATTAGTAGTGTTAGCTCAAACAGCAGTAGTGCGAGTAATCACACCAGCGTGATTAGCATGGGTGTCAGCAGCAATGGTAAAATAAAAAGCAGCAGCAGTAAGGTCAGCACATCTAGCACTAATGGCAGAAGCAGTACACCTAGCAACAACAGCAAAACGGTTAATGAGAACAAAAACAGCACTAACGTTAAGAATACTGTAGCAAAAAGTAGCGCTGATATTAAAGACAGCACTGATACTAAAGGAAACACTAATGAAAACAAGAGCAGCCGAAGCAATAGTCCCAATGTTACAGCCAGCTCCAGTCCGACTCCTACAACCACCAGTGACAGCACCCCGAGTAAGTCTGAATCCCCATCACCAGCATCTGCTAACTCTCGCACTCTCCCCTCCGCTAGCTTCCTGGATCCCAGCTTTTATAAAGCTAAAAAGTCCCAGGAACAGCTATCTGCCTTAAAGGAGAGCTTTCTCGTAAATCAGTTCCCTAGTCAAGAGGAGGTGGACAGGCTCATAAGTCTGACTGGTCTGACGGTTCGTGAGGTACGGAAGTGGTTCAGTGATCGTCGCTATCACTTTCGCAATCACAAGGGCTCAAAATCAAGCACTGGTGGTCAAACTTCAACAGCCACTAGTTCTTCTGCCTCCAGTGCCTCTGGCGACAGTGCAGACAATTCTGCATCAGAAAGGCCTAGAACCCCTCAACAGGTACCTCTGAGTCCTTCACGGCAACAGCAGACGACGCCACCGACGCCTACCCGGCGTCAACCTCGACCCCCTTCCCCAGACTTCACAGCAATACGGTACAAAGAAAGGGAGCCCCACCAGGTCCGTGCCCTCGAGGCAAGCTTTGCCCAGGATTCTGATCCATCCGAGGAAGAAGTGGACAGGTTACGGGCAGAAACCAAGATGACTCGACGCGAGATCCACGGCTGGTTTTCTGAGCGGCGGAGGAGAGTGGCAGCTGAAAAGAAGAAGGAGGAGTTAGAGCGTGCAGAGAGGGAGGAGGAAGAAGAAGAGGAGGATGAGGAAGAAGTGGTGGGGGAAAAGGATAAAAATGAGACAGCAGAAGAAAAACAAGACGATGAGGAATCATCAGAAACAAACCAGCAGGTCAAGGAGGATGCATCTGGAACTGCACCAAAGGTTAACCCAATAAAGATCAATCTCAAAATGCTGAAAGTCACCGAAGCCAATGGAAAAGGTGAAATGGAAGGAAGTCCACAACCAGAGACTACTAAAGTGCCTTCTCCTGTCTCTCAGACATCCACACCACCACCGCCACCACCACCACCATCCCAAACACCAAATCGAGGAAAGAAGACACCAGAGCAGCTCCATCTACTTAAACAAGCCTTTGCTCGCACCCACTGGCCCAGCAGCCCTCAGTACAACGAGTTAATCGCCAAAACTGGACTGCCACGCCCAGAGGTGGTGCGCTGGTTCGGGGACTGTCGCTACGTCCTAAAGAACGGCCAGCTCAAGTGGCTCGAGAGCTATCAGTCAATCGTAGAAGAGGAGGACTTCCAGAAAGGCAACATCCTTGTCCTTCAGGAACATTTGAATGCCTGTGGAAATCTGGTGGAGAACCAGCTGGAGGAGCTAGCCAAGTCCAGTGGGTTGACCGAGGAACTGGTCAGGAAATGGTTTGCAAAGCAAGCGAAAGCACACCCACTGTCCGAGGACAGGAAGTCTGAGGAGGTGGAGCCTTCATCCTGCATAACCAAAGGCACAGCTGCCTTAAAATCACTTCACCGGGATGAAGGAGATGTGAAAGGGGAACCGATGGAGGTGACGGTGACGGACCTTAGTATAGATCAGTGCGCGACGAAGACAACTGGAGAAGACGTATCTACCAGCGATGAGCCAGGTGAGCAGGTTTTTTAAGATTTTAATGAAGATGATAATGTAATTGTTTTTCTCCATACTGAAATTATGTTCATCACAATTATTCATGTTGTAAACCTGTATTCCTTAATCAAGACTTAATCAAGATCATGATTGTTTTATTTGTGTTAATTTATGGGTTTGTGTTGGCTCACTTTTATTTATTTATTTTATATTCTTTAATTAATGCTGATAATAATAATTAAAAAAAAAAAAGACTGGCTTTCACAATATGTTCTTGATGTTGCTCTTAGTCCCTGACCGAGTGAGCTAGCATGAGGAAGTGTTTCCGATCGAGACCCTAAAGCTCTTCTATAAGTCGCTCTGGATAAGGCCCGTCTGTTAAATAAAAATAAATGTTATAAAAATAAGCAAATTAAACTCCACAGTATATTCCAGATACAAAAGTGCAGTAATCCATGCAGATGATATAATTTAAACTTTACATTAGTTAGTGTTCCGATGCGGAAATCTACACACGCCCGGGAGCACGAGTAGGATACGAATTTTCCTGAATTTTACGAGATCTTCGTGAATACCAGATTTCTTGTGTAAAACACTTTAAACATAAATTTGTTCATATCCAGTTTGATAAATGAGGCCAATTAGTTCCAAAGTAACGAGCAGATTCAATCGTGCAGTGACGTATAACAGTTACTGTTCAGGCTTTAGTTTAGTTTAGTTTTGTTTAGAAATAATGTAGTGCTTTTTTTCTGTGCATTTTAAACGGAACTGGAACTTAATTATTAATTATATATCCACTGATGATATAATACCATATTTTTTTAATCTAAATAAATAAACTAGGGTGATATTGATATATTGGTATCGTAAAATTTGTTACACTATAATTTTCGAAGCTTTCGCAGGTATTATGTTGTTGTTGTTGTTATTACAGTTACAATTTAAATAACAATTACAATTAAAAAAGTTTTTCAAACTGATTAGAAGCAGCTGATTTGAAAACTTGTACTTAAAACTGTATATTTCCATGTTTTTGTATACGTTAAATAAAATTATCATCAGTTTTAATTTTTTTTTTTTTTTTTTAATAAACTGAAGAATTAACATGGCCTTTGCTGGCAGTTTGTTAGTAAACTGATGTTTCATGATGTGCATTTTTGAGAATTTTTAAAAAAAAATAATAATAATTTGACCACTGAAGCCTGTCTCTCAGCAGATCCTTAAAACTTCAACTGGACTTTTCATGGTTGAATCATTTGTCCAGCAAAATTAATCCATAAAAATGTATATTTTCATAGTTTAATAAATAAAATCGCATTTCTGTTTAACATGCAACTTGATGAACTGCCTTTTTACAGATATAGATATAGATATACGAAATTAATAAGTCCATCATAAATGTTTTATAAATAAGTTATTTAGTGCAACTGCTGGCAGTTTGTGTACAGAACGCTACATCATGATGCATATCGTGTGTCGCAGAAATGCCTTTGAGAATCGTGATGTGATCTTTTTGGCCGTATCGCTCCGCCCCTGAATGTCACGCGTGGAGTAATAACGTAGACTGTTTGTTTACTAATCAATCAACATCTCGTGTGATCGTTTTTCAGAGTGTGACGAGTGACGCGGCGGCGTGCGGGACCACGAGCGAGTGTGTGTGTGTGTGAGTGACAGACACGTCTCGCTGTAGGATGTCCACCACAGGAGGCCTTTTACTGGAGATTTGTGACGAATCCAGCACTCGATGTCCTTCTGTTTTGTTTTGTTTTTTAAACCCAAAAAAAAAAAAAAAAGTGTCATGGGACAGAATCTTTTTATTATTACGCCCCATTTTTTAGGGCGAGAGGAACACGTCAATCTCCGAGTAGGACAGACCGAGAGACAGAGATACAGACCCGTACATGATGGACTGTATGGATGTTCGCTAATGAGGCGCAGAAGTCGTCCGGGAATCATGTAGGTTTGCGGTACGCGAAAAGTCATACTGCACAGCTCTCCATGAGCTCTTTTTAAAAAAAAAAAAAAAAAAAAAAGAAGAAAAAAAAAAAAAAGAATCCATGAATGACGACATGCCTAGGAGACGTTTATCTGTATTCCGTAGTTCAAGCATCACATTGCCTTTGTGTACATTTTTTTCCTGACAGCAGTAATAAAAAAAAAGAAGAAAAAAAAAAAAAAGTCATGATTGTTTAAAGTGTTTCAGCGTTATGAATACTCTTTAGGATTGTTGTATAATTTTTACAGATATTTGCAGAATAAATACATTTAAAAACTCTGTACATAACGGATGTGGTGTTTGTTTATTTTTTTTTAAACATTAAGCACAAAAGCCATCCTTGTTGAATACTTTATTTAATTATTTAATCAGGCTTGAATATGTTCCATATGAAAGGCAAAATTAAAATGTATACCCCTCCCTTCCCCTTCTCAATATAGCATAGGCACATTACAGAAAAAAGGCTTCGTTTTGTAAATAAGAGCATCGTAACAAAATGTCTGAAATGAAGCATACATGTCCGTCTGTCATTAATGTATAAATATGTATATATATGTACACACTCTCTCACACAACGCACACGGAGGCACGTCGAAGCAGAGGCGAGGGAAGAGAGAGAGAGAGCGAGAGAGAGAGAGAGAGAGAGAGAGAGAGAGAGAGAGAAGCAGGAAGAGATTTACACAGCGCAGAGTTTTATCAAAAACAAAAAAGAAAGAAAACAACAACATGGCGGCGTCAACAAGTCGCCTTTTTCCTCCCTCCAACTCGTTTGTGGATAAACGCTCGGGCAGGAAGCGCACGTTTCTGGTTCCTGTTTCATCTGGAATTCGGGATTACGTAAGAGGAATGCTGAGACGAGGATCCAGAACTCAAAACTCAAATCATGGCTGGAACCAGCGACAAGTTTTACATCGTTATTCATCATGCACTTCCTGTTTCCTGACCACTCTGAAACAAACGTATATAATCACAGCCCCGCCCCCTGCCTGCTTCCTGAGCTTTTCTATTTGAGAGGGAATAGGGAATAGTGCCGCATTAAATCGAAACATATCCCATCATTCCTAGCACTGCTGAAGGAAAAAAAAACAGAACTGTATGCATTAATATTATTAAATTACCTCTAAAGTACAGCTCACAGATGCTCTACAGTGTATGCTCTATTTGGTCCTCGCTTTAAAAAAAAACAAAAAAAAAACATGGCTCGCTAAAAAATGCTTAAAGCAGCAATCAGCGTATTTTGCACTACGTAATCTTTCACAGTCCTGGACAGAACTTTAACCGCTGAACTACTGCTGTCCAACGATGAAGGAAAAATGTGTCCATACTAATTCTTAAGGATGCACCAAATCCATATTTACATTTTAACTCCAATATTGTCATCACTAAAGTATGTGAACGCGTTAACAGGCTTTGGCTTAAAGGAGCGGTTTGTCATTTTCCTTACAGCCCTAGTCGAATGACACTTGAAATGATGATATGAATAAACCGTCCTTCATTTCAAAAAGAAACTACTAATACCTTGTAAGTTGGTTTGGAAAGCGGGGGTGGGGGGGGGGAAGAGGCGGGGCTAATTTCTGGACCAGAAAGATCATAAAACGTAACGAGGAATGGGATCTGAGAAATGGGATTTTTAGCTCCGTGTCGGATTGGTGCATCCCTGTCGCTTGCAGAAGCGAGTCAGAAGTGGAAACAGCCTCGTGTGAACGCAGTAAACAGTGGAAAGGAAAGAAAAGGAAATTATATGTATATATATAGGGATCATTTAAAAAAAAAACAGCAAGCTGAGATGATCAAACTTTGTGTCAAAAAAAAAAAAAAACCAAAACCACGTTTAAAAAATGAAACGCGAGCAGATTTTGAACGAGGTTACATAAAACATGGCACCGTTTCCTTTTCAGCGTCTGGACCCTCTTTCTTGGTTTAAAAAGAACAAAAAAAATGATCCAACAATGATAACATCACATAAAAAAATAAGGATGAAACATTGATAAATCAAGAAAAAAAAAAAAAAAAAAATGTAAAAAGCCTCTGCCTGGTCCCATTTTTCTGAAGCCTGCCAGAATCCAACAAAAACAGGCCGGGGCTTCTTCCTGAGCTCTCTGTTTTACGGCTGCCTGGATTTCCGCTCGACTGGGGCAAAGAAAGAAAGAAAGAAAGAAAGAAAGAAAAACATCGGGATGGTGTGCTGGGGGGGAAACGTGGACGCTTCAGTCTGTGGGAGGAAGAGAGAGCGGGGGGGGGGGCGGAGCCAAGCCCTTGTGTTAGACACACGCATTAATTAAAAAAAGAAAGAAGAAAAAAAATCACATTATGGAAGTTAAAAATTTGTGTTTAAATAATACAAACATGGGGAGAGAAGCTCTTTGAGAGCAGATCAGCTGCAGCTGTTCTCCGGTACACAGCAGAGCCGGAATAAATATAATATATTTATATATTTATATAGACCTATATATTTCTATATGCCAGAGAGAGGAAAAACTGAAGAGGGAAAAAGATTAAAAAATAAAAGTAGTTTTAAACACAATCCCGTCCCAGGTGTTGACGTTTCTTTAGTCCTTCATGCTACTGAACGTCCCGCGCATGCACACGTCGCTCAGACGGTGTCTCGTTACGCCGCATGACCCCGATGCGTCCCTCCCACCGTCTTCATCTCACACAGTCTCCAGATGGAGAGAGAGAGACAGAGAGACAGAGAGAGAGAGAGAGAGAGAGAGAGAGAGAGAGAGAGGTGGGAGTTCTGCCTGAAATGTAGGCCAAAAGTGCTGGCGACAACGTTTCCATAGAAACAGGTTTCACAGCAGTCCATGACATCATCAGCACTTGAGCCGGACCCTGGGTGGGGGGTGTGTGTGTGTGTGTGTGTGTGTGTGTGTGTGTGTGTGTGTGTGTGTGTGTGTGTGTGTGTGTAGGGTAGAGAGGCTACACACGATTGTCTCCGCCGACTCGGGCTCTTCGCATCAACCTGCAGGAAGGAGAAACATCATCATCATCATCATCATCATCATCATCATCATCATCAAGTTTAATCACCAGTAAGGATGAATAATTAGGGAATAAAACACTCCGTGTCGTGCAGTTATCGGAAAATAATCAACCATGCGACGAAGCGGAGTCACTGTTACCACCCTGAGGTTGATTATTTTCCTATAACAGCATGTCTTGAAGTGTTTTATTCCTCTTAAACCACAGCAATTTGCCAACCATCAATTCGTTTTATTAAAGAATGAGATACTATTTATCCATTTATAGCTACGTTTAGCGTTGTTACTGTTCTCACTTACATTAACTAGCCTGCTGAATCCTGGACTCTGATTGGTCAGAAGGTGTTGATTAGTTTTCTGTAACAGCAGCTCTGACAGTAGCGCAGGTTGATATTAATGCGCTCGTTCTGATACGTTATCGTTTCTACAGTAACGGAAGGAGTCTCCAATCCCGGAGGTAAAGCTGTAAGTTTTCCGACAGCTTCAGGACAGAGGAGTTTACACTTTGCGGATTCTCGGGAACATGACAAGCTGCGAGTTTTGGTCTTATTAACTTGAAAGCGAGGCCGGTGAGGGACGGACTGTTTACAGCTGCTGTAACGTAAGTGAGAACAGGAACTAACTTGTTAACTAAACACACACCTGGACCTGTTCTGTGGGTCCATGTGGTCCAGTAGCGCTTCCTGCGACACTCTGAAGTCGTCCAGCGGTGACTGGTATCGGGATTCGAACGATCCCTCGCGTCCCCGATACCCCAGAGCCTGAGCCGGGGACGAGGGGAGAGGGGACATGGAGGACATGGAGGACAGGGAGGATACACTGTCCCCTAAACGATCCCTCCCCGCCGTCATCACTCCCATCGCTCCGAGGAACGGACTCAACATCTCTCCGTTCTCCTGCTGGAGGGGAGGGGGGGGGAGCGAGAGAGAGAGAGAGAGAGAGAGAGAGAGAGAGTGTCATGAATAAGGACAGAGACAGCATGTAAGAGACAAAAATGAATAAACATGAATGAGAGTTTATAAAGAGAGGAGACAGACAGTGGCCAAATGAGAGACAGACAGGTGGTGTGTATACATCATTACTGTGTGTGCGTGTGTGTGTGCGTGTGTGTGTGCGTGTGCGTGTGCGTGTGCGTGTGTGTGTGCGTGCGCACTTACTCTGCCTCTGCTGAGATCCACGTGGACGAGCAGAGATGCTAACTCCAGATCCTCGTTATAGCTGTTCTTCAGCGGCACAGCCCTGTAGCCTAGACACACAGACACACACACACAGACACACAGACACACACACACAGACACACACACAGACACACACAGACACACACAGACACACACAGACACACAGACACACAGACACACACACAGACACACACACAGACACACACACAGACACACACACAGACACA
>CM074989.1:1624576-1637689 GCA_037576825.1 Pangasius krempfi
TCTCTCTCTCTCTCTCTCTCTCTCTCTCTCTCTCTCTCTCTCTCTCTCTCTCTCTCTCTCTGTCTCTCTGTCTCTCTCTCTCTCTCTCTCTCTCTGTCTCTCCATGCTTCACTGTGTTCTCAGAGGAGAAGGTTGTACAGAATTATTGCAGTTTTATTGCAGCCAGGTGTAAATGCACTTTGTGTACAAAGACATAAACAGTATTTCACTGCTTTGTTCCAGACACAGATTTTATCACTAAAGGCATTCCATGTAAGGGTTTTCTTTCCTTCCTTCCTCTCTTTCTGACTCGCTGTCTGTGTCTTCACCTTTTTTCTTTTTTCTCTTTAGTGTCTCCCAATCTTTCTTTCTTTCTTTCTTCCTTTCTTTCTTTCTTTCTTTTAATTTCCTGTAATCTTATTTAATTTATTTTCCTTTAATATTTCTTTTTCTTTCTTGTGTACTCTCAATTCCTCACATTTTTCATTCATTACAATACATCTATCCATCTTTCTTTCTTTACATTCTTTCTTTGTACGTTTCTTTCACACTTTTTCCTTTTTTCCCTCTAGTAATTTTTTATTGTTGGTCCTTCCTTCCTTCCTTCCTTCCTTCGATTCTTTTACTCTTTCTTTCTTTTCCACTTTGACCCATTTTATTTCCCTCCATGTCCTTCCTTCATTCTTTTTTTCTTTCTTTCTTTTTTCTTTCTTTCTTTCCATCCTCCCTCTCCCTGTCTCGCTCTTTTTTCCCATTTTTTTCTTTCTCTGTAGTTTCTCTCAATCTTTATTTCTTTCTTAATATTATACTTTCTTTTCATTTTTACTCCCAGTCTTCCTTACGATTTTCTTCCATTAAAAAAACTAACGATCTTCTTTTTCTGCCTTTAAACTAGTGTCTAGTCTGGATATATGATTAGCAGCTCCATGATTACTCTCACTGCTAAAAAAACTTACCAACACCCTGATTCTCACGTGGGTAAAGTGTTTATGCGGCATTAGCTGAACCCAGTGTAGGCCGCGTGTTCTTCAGGATTCAGACTTTCGATTCGATCTCATCACTTGTCTTCTTTATACGGTGAAACCATGTTTTTCACTTAATGCAGAATCAGGACTAAGAAACATCCTGTTCTGATATTAAAACACTCACCAGAGTGAAATGATTCCAGGAGAATTTAACAAGAATGACCTGTGTCCCGCTGTCAGGGGGGACGTGGACGTCTCGGCTGTGTGTCAGTACCACATCGGAGAGGTGAAGAGTGTGTTCGAGGGCCCGTATAAGGAATACCGTGAGGCGTCTCAGAGATGGGGGAGATACACGGGTGTGGTGCCGAACCCACGGCCCGGAGCGGTGAGTGCAAACGCACCGGAAAGCAGAACAACTAATAGATGTTAGGAAAAAAAAAAAAAGTGACTCAGTTGTTGGAGCCAAAAGCAAAACAAAAAACACACGTTTGATTTGATGTTCGGCTTTCGATAAAAAGGATAAAAAGAATAAAAGGAATGCGGGTGAGCAGTCTGAGGTGAAAAACACAAGCGAAAGCACGAACATGTGGTATTCCGAGTTAATTAGACGCTCATGTGGCCAGAAAGATTAAACCGATTAAATGAAATGAGATTAGGAATTAAATGAAATGAGATTGAAAGTGTTTGCGTGTAATCTTTTGAACACGCAGAGCTCATTGGATAAGCAGAGTTCTAATCAAATCCCTTGACATACAGTTATGGTGTCAGATAAGATCGGGTACACGGTGTTACATTACCCAGTTTACGGCATGACTGGAAAAGAAATCTCCTTTTTCCTGTTTTTCTCTTCGTCTTTGTAGTGTATCACAAACTTTGACAGAGAGAACGGTTATAACAGCTCGCTGCAGCTGCCAGACGCCACGCTGAACTTCGCGAAGAAACACCCGCTGATGGAGCTGAGGGCCGAAGCTCGACCCCTGATGCTCACCAAGGGAGTGAACTTCACCCGGATCGCAGTGGACCGAGTGAACGCCCTCGACCAGAGAGTGTACAGCGTGCTGTTTATCGGAACAGGTACACACCGGATGGAGGGATGGTGCAAATGATAGATGAAGGAAGGAAAGATGAACATCTGAATGGATGACATGATCGAGGGGTTGGGTAAATGGGTTTGTGGATGGATGAAAGAATGGATGAAAGGATGAATCAAATGGATGGTGTTGTAGGATGGATGGATATTGCTTTATAGATAGAAAGATTACTGAAAGGATGGAAGATAGATTGGGCTAGAGCAAGGATTGATGGATGGATGGATGGATGGATGGATGGATTGATGGATAAAAAGGAAAGGAAGAATGGTTAGATGGATGGTAGTATAAATATCTGGATGGATGACATTGTGGATAGATGGATAATTGTTTGATAGATGGATGGAAAGTTGAATGGAAGGACAGACAATATAAAAGACTGGACTAAAGCAAGGGTGGATGGATGGATGGATAGATGAAATATAACAAAATATAAAAAAGTATAAAAATCTGAATGGATGGCATATATTGATGGATGGACAGGTTAAGGAATAGTCGGATGGATGGAAGGATAGATAGATAGATAGATAGATAGATAGATAGATAGATAGATGAATGGCAGAATGAAAGAACAGATGAAAAGATGAGTGAACGATTGTTAGTTAGTTGATTTACACTGAAAAGGACGTTCATAAATGCATGTTTTCAGGAGTTCAGCGAGGACATGTGTTTAACTGAATCATTTCAACTGGGCTTTGTCCTTGTTCTCCTTTTCTAACACACACACACACACTCACACACACACACACACACACACACACTCACACACACACACACACACACACACACACACACACTCACACACACACACACACACTCGAACTGGCGGGGTGTGAAGAAAGCATTTTCACTTGAGCTCAGTTGGACTAGCGCAGTGCGACTGCTGTCACAGCATGACTGATATTGAGTCTCACACACACACACACACACACACACACGTGTGCACACACACACACACACATACACACACACACACACACACTACCTGTCTCTGTCTCTCTCTCTCTCTGTTTGTCTGTCTCTTTGTCACTCTTGATCTCTCTCGCCCGCAGTCTCTCTCACTCTCTTTTTGACTGCTACACTTTGGAGGCCAGACTTCATACGGCAACCTTGCCAACACACACACACACACACACACACACACACACACACACACACACACTGCCAGTTGGACCACAGGGTTGATTAGCTGTTGAATGTGAAAGAAGCAGCTGAAACAGAGAAAGAAATCTGTCGTTCATCTATGTGTGTGTGTGTGTGTGTGTGTGTTTGTTGTGTCTAAGGATCAGGATTGTATATACACAACTTCTGTAACATTTGTAATTTTAGACACACTCATACAAACACACACAAAGCGACACGTAAACACAAACTGTGTATTAATACACACACACTGAGAAATATGCACACATACAGATCTATACATTCACACAGGTACAGCCACACACACACACATATACACACACATACACACACTCAGACAAATATACACACATACAGATCTATACATTCACACAGGTACAGCCACACACACACACACACACACACATATATACACAAACACACACTCAGAGCTATACATTCACACAGGTACAGCAAGACACACACACACACACATATACACACAGACACTCAGAGCTATACACTCACACAGGTACAGCCACACACACACACACACACACACACACACACACACACACACACACACACTGCTATACATTCTGAATTTAGTAGTGAAATGACTTCTTTATAAAATAACAATAAAAAATGTTTAAAAAAAAAGCACATAACCAAACTCTCTTTCTCTTCTGTCTTCTTTTCCTCCCTCGTAATCTCTTCTGTTTCCTTCTGTCTCCTCTCCGTCTGTATGAAGGTCATTAAAATGCTCTGAACGTCTAAAGAGGTTTAATACGAGCTTTAAAATGCACATATTCATCAGAGTCGCATTAGAAACTGAAATTAAAGCTTTAATGTAGAAGTTTGAAGCTCAAAAACTTGCATAAAAAAAACTAATCAACAAAAATCTATGTTCACTGGAGAATGTGAACGACCTAAAAGTGTGCTTATTATTCATCGAGCAGATCAGAAACCTGCGGAGAAAATAATCATCACTCCTCCTCACGTTTGCGGAAAGACGTGTTCTCTCGTTAGCATAAAACCGAACATCGCAATCATTAGCCGGATTAAACAAAGATTCACGTCGCAGGAAGCGCAGAAAGCGCAGGAAACAAATCAAACGTTTACATCTTCCTTCTCTGCAAAGCAGTCGATACCTGCTGATGTTTACTACGAAAACGTCAAACGTGTAGCAGAAAACGATTCATTTAAAAAAATTATAAAGAATATTTTATAAAATTGTACATCAGTCTTGTTGATAAAAACTAAACCAAAGCAATCTGCAAGTTTAACGATTGACATTTTTGAAAAGTGCTTTTTTTTATTTTTATGTTGTTGTTGTTGTTGTTGTTGTTGTTGTTATTTGTATTTTATTATAATTGATTTTTTGGTTTGCTTTATTTCACTTTTTTTTTTTTTTATTTGTTTGTTTATTTATTTATATATTCATTCAATTTTATTGTTATCATTTCAATAAAGTATTTTGTCATCTATTTATTGTTATTCATCTGTTTTTATAAAGTAATAATAATAATAATAATTATATAATACTCGAATGAAGGCAGAATTTTCATCACAAATTTTTTTGTTTTCTCTCTCTCTCTCCCTCTCTCTCTCCCTCTCTCTCTCTCCCTCTCTCTCTCTCTCTCTCCTCCAGCTGATGGATGGCTCCAGCGAGTGGCTATTGTTGGATCTGAGGCTCATGTGATCGAGGAGATCCAGCTGTTTGATTGGCCGCAACCAGTCGACAGTCTGACCATCTCACACAGCAAGGTAACACACACACACAGTCACACACAGACACACACACACACAGTCACACATACACACACACACAGTCACACACAGACACACACACACACAGTCACACATACACACACACACAGACACACACAGACACACACACAGACACACACAGACACACACACAGTCACACACACAGACACACACAGACACACACACAGTCACACACAGACACACACACACACAGTCACACATACACAGTCACACACAGACACACACACACACAGTCACACATACACACACACACAGTCACACACAGACACACACACAGACAGACACAGACACACACACAGACACACACAGACACACACACAGACACACACACAGACACACACAGACACACACACAGACACACACACAGACAGAGTGATGGTTTTGTTTATTTACATTTATTTAACAGATTCAAACAAGACATAATGCACTGCACATGCGTCAGGTTTAACTCGGGACAGTTTAAAATGTAACTGTGATCCACTGTGTGTGTGTGTGTGTGTGTGTGTGTGTGTGTTTACAGTGCTAACCGCTAACTAGCCCAAAATTAGCTAGCTACTGATAGCTAGTTCCCAAATTAGAGTTACATGTTAGGTGATGCCTCTAATTCTATAGAACCATGTAATTAAAAAAAAAATTTAAAAAAAAACACACACACATCTTAAATGACATTCTTTTAATTTCATAATGACCTCATAAATAAATAAATAAATAAATAGATAAATAAATAAAGTTGCTTGACGAGGGCTCTTTTTCCTCCTAATTTCTCCTAACGTTTTCTGCTTTCTTTTCTTTTTACACGCGGCGTACAGCAACCGTGAGTGTTAAAAAGGCAGTCTATAAACCGAACACATTATCGTTTTTATTTTCTTTTATTATTTTTAAAAGTAATTGGCACTCTTCCTCTCAGGTCCTGGTGTGTTGTTTCTATGCTCATGGAAAATCCTGAACCTTTTCCCCATGTCTCTAAGGCTCTAGATCTCTGCGCAGGATTTAAACAACTGTCTTCAAACGTCGTACTTTTAGCGTGTACCACAAGTAGCTCACTTATTTTTAATCCCTGCCTCTTATCGTTTAAACGCTTTTAAAAATGCTTTTATCCTTCGGTTTTGAGATGCATAACAATTATACTGGACTTAAAAATAACACGTTCTATTAATTCCTACTCATCAATGCTCTGGAAAATAAATAAAACTGAAACAAAACCAAGAAGAAAAAAACAATGGACCTTTTTTTTGTTTGTTTTTTTTAGTAAGACAGATTAAGATGAAGTAAAAATGAAAAAATAACTAAAGTAAGATGGAGGGATATTCTGGCTGCGTGTTGTGCAGTAGCTCCTGCGTGATTCGCACCTGTTTTGAGGCAGTTGATGGGGAAGGTGGCCTGAGCGAGAAAGTTCTGGTCGTTGAACATGTCGATCTCGTACACGACGAAGCGCAGGAAGGCGAACGCGGGGTTACACACGGTGAAGCGGAACGACTTTCGGGGCCACGTGGGGTTCAGACCGTTATCCGCTGCATGGAGAGAGAGAGAGAGAGAGAGAGAGAGAGAGGGAGAGAGAGAGAGAGAGAGAGGGAGAGAGAGAGAGAGAGAGAGATGGGAATGTGTTAGTGAGAAACAAATCATAATGTAATGCGCATACACACACACACACACACACACACACACACACACACACACACACACACACACACACACAGGAAGTTATCCTCCTCACCCTCAGAGTCAGTCTTCTGCTTGATGCAGTCGTATTCGGCTCCACAAACCTCGATCTCGATCAGCGGGCACACGATGCCCCGCCCATGCTTAGGTAAGTGTCGTGCACCCATCACCTATAACACACACACACACACACACACACACACACACACTCAATTTCCCTTCCTGAAATCTCAAAATTACACTCACAAGATTTTCACTCTAGCTTAAATATGTATCTTTCATTTTCATGATTCATTATTATTATTATTATTAATATTTAATTATTTAAATTTGCTCAGATGTGGTTTAAGGCGCTCAGGTGTTTTCTTCTTGTTTTCCCGAAACTACAGAACAGTTCACACGATACTTTAAACTAATTCCCCCTTCATAACTGATCTTTCAATCCATTTTTTCCTTCCCAAGTCTTGTAGTGCTTCTCTTTTAGTGTTTATTACATATTATTATATTGCACTTATTTATTTTTTTCACTCTGCAGCACTTTTACAGCCGAGTGACAAACACACACAACGTTCCTAACAGAGTGTGAACCTAAAATATAAACTGAATGTGATCGAGTATGATGTATATAAGAATGAAATTATATATTATAATAAAATATCTTTACATTATAAACTTCAGACTGAATGTAAAGAAATGCTACAGAGCAGTAAAATTAATTAATAAGATTTAAAAGATATTAAAATTCCTAAATTGTACATTGAGTGTAAATAGAAAAACTAGTCAGGCAGTTAAACAAAGAAAAACAACTCTTTTTTTTTTTAAGTAGAGAAAAAGCAAAAATAAACAAAACAGAAATGATTTAATTACGTAAAACAAAATAAAGAAAACGAAATTAAATAAAAGTGATATATAATTTAGAGAGAGTTAAATGAAAGTGTCAAGGATAAATAAACAGCTTTGTATATTGTAAAGTTTTAGCATATCACAGCTCCTGATGTTTCCACCAAAAAAAAAAACAAAAAAACCCTAAATTTCAGTTTGGTTGTGTTGGGAATCATTTCTCTTTCTTTTCTTTTTATTGTCATCTTCCAGCTAATGACCTGAGCAACATCGTCCAATGAAAAACAAGCTGATGATTTTGCCTGCATGTAAACACGCCCACTTCACGTCCCTTAAATTCACACAAGCCGTATTATTTAAAACACATTGTTTATGTACCTCTATGTTCAGTGTAACGACGTCGACTCCTCTCAGCGTGTGTCTGTCGAAAGGGTCGAAGCTGTCGTCTCTCATGATGGACGGCTGCAGGACGTAGCCGCTCTTCCCGTTCAGCATAAACAGAGCCTGGTTCATCTGCATGGGCTTATCTACAGAGAGAGAGAGAGAGAGAGAGAGAGAGAGAGAGAGAGAGAGAGAGAGAGAGAAAACACTTTAGAGTACGTATGAGGAGAAATTAATCAACACCTTCTGACCAATCAGAATGCACAATTCAACATTCATTATTATTAATATCATCATTTTCTACGACCGTCTTCACGTCTCCGGTTTCTCATCAGAATCCCGGACATACCTGCTGTCTGAAAGTTGAGCGCCACCAGCTGGCTGCCGCAAAGCCACATGGGTAACGGGTCGTAGTTGGAGGAGTCCAGGCGCTGACCGCGCGGGTAAATCCGCGACAGCTGAAGCCGATTGTACTGCAGGAACTTCTTCCCTTTGACCCGGTTCACATATTTCTCAGCTTTAGTCTCCGGGAACGAGGACATGTCCCTGAAACACGCTCTCTCCGTCCCGATTTCTGTACGAGACACACACACGCGCGCACACACACGCGTGCACAATGATCACAAGTAAATATCAGACCAAAAATAAAATGTACACGATTACTTTTAAATAAAAAAAAAACAGGACGTGTTCTTGGTCCTCCCCAAATCAGAGGGCGTATCCCTTCATGAGTCCCCAACAAGAATGGACTTCAAGTCACATGACTCACGATTCACTGTGACATCATCAAGATGGCGGCGCACTCGGCTCAGACCCATTTTACGTTCTTTTATTTTAATTAAATGGTGCATGTTAATCATATCTTGTGAGATACGAGTCATGTAGTTGTCAAATCTTTACTCAGTTGTTACAAACAACGAATGATATAAAAGCTGATTCTGACGTTTCCTAAACAGAAGGCTCCTGTTACATATCCTAGCCATCTGTTGTAACTTAGTTAGCACGAAGGTGACCTTGGCTAAGAGAGAAGTACATTTTTAACGGATTATAAACAGTCTTTATTTAAATGACATATTAACCATCAGGTTTAAACCAAACTTTTGCCTTGGAACCTATTTTCGTATAAAGGTTTCTCAGGAAGCCCAAAACACGCTTGTACAATACCGATGATTAAACAGGGTTTGACTGAAGGTCGATTAATCGTTGACGTGTGACACTGTGTGCGCACGCGCTGTCCACACACTCGCCTGAGTACTTCGTGTACATCTGGAGGATTAAAAGGGACGTCCACTAGATGGCACATTGGAGCCAAAACATCTGCATCCATCAGGTTTCCTAGTCTTTAGCAATTTCATACACAGCGATGTTGAACACTCGCTCTCGAGTGAGCTCGGTTTCTAGTTAAAACTTTCCACCGTCGTCGTGACTGTTGTCATGATCTGTGTCTCAAATCAAACACTCTGACCTTACATTCCAGAGGATTTTTGTTAATCGAGAAAATCCAGAAGACTGGTACACAAGACGGAGCTTGCAGTAGGTTTGAAAGCTACGAAAGGTTTTTTTTTTTTCCTCAAACATTAACTGTAGTCGTAATCTGATTAGTGTTCGTACGCAATGGGAGTCTAGAACAGTACCTAAGTATATGATTTAAGACACAACGCTAGTTTGTTTAGTCAGTAGTGGACTAAACAAGTGTCAGTTCTCACGTCCTTGCGAGTTCTGTCCAGATTTAAATCAAATTTGAACTACTTTACCGTCTGGGCGATACGACAAAAATATCATATCACAATATTCTAAGACATTTCTATGAAGAACTGTGTATAAAAGATATAAAGGTTTGCTAACAAAATACCAGAAAAATAGAGAAAAAAACCTGAAAAACTATTAAAAAAAAAATTAAAAAAAATTTATTTTAAATTAATTAAAAAAAAATTAAATTTTAAATTAAATTATAAATTCTGAATTTGATTTTTTAAATTTAATATGTACAAAAAAATGTAAATATTTACATCTAAAAAAGGAAAAATATTAAATAAAAAAAAACACCATTTAACAAATGATGCTTATAATCAGATTTTTAAATTGCTCTTAAAAAATTTGTTTTTAAATCTCTCTCTCTCTCGGCATTATAAATTCTGTCACGGTTATTTTTCATTTTATTTTTTTCCAAGTTTTTTTAAGTAACATGAATTTTTTCCATGAAATCAGCTGCTTCCCGTCAGATTATTGAAATTGGTATTGAAAAGAAAAACAGCATTAAAACAGGATACTGCGTTATCTCAGATATGTGTATTGTGACATAATTTATCATAACATCGATATAGTATTACAGTATCGCCCAGCCCTAATCCAAATCCCTTTTAACCTCTAACTCCGCCTCCAACCTTCAGGCCACGCCCACTCCCTGAGAAGATAACTGTGTACACGTGATTTTGAAGTATTTCTCTAAGTGTGTGTGACGGAGCTCTTACTGTCTTCGTCGAACGGAACGGGGCGGCAGTACACCACCAGGTCCGAGAGCTCCAGTGCGATCTTCTTCCTCCTCTCCATCATCTTCCCTTCTTCCAGCTGAGTGAAAAGACAACACACACTCAACAGGAAGGTTTACGAGAAACACATTCATTACATTGTTCATGTAAAGTCTTTACTTTAAACACTGAGCATTTTTCAAACAGGTCCGATTTAACTTCAGAAGTTCAACCTGTGCTTTAAACGGATGTAAAGTTTATTTTATATCTGATCAGATCCAACATTCTGGGGGTCAGCGATCAGATGAATAACATTCAACAGCCACTGGAAGGCCTTATCTGTCTCACTCTCAGTTTCTCTCTCTCTCTCTGCCTGTCTGTCTCTCTTTCTGTAGGTGTGTCTATCTGTGTCTCAGTTTCTTTGTCTGTGTCTGTCTCTCTTTCTGTGTCTCTCTCTCTCTCTCCACCTGTCTGTCTGTGTGTCTCTCTCTCTCTCTGCCTGCCTGTCTATGTCCGTGTCTCTCTCTCTCTCTCTCTCTCTCTCTGCCTGCCTGTCTGTGTCTGTCTCTCTCTCTGTCTGTGTCTATCTCTTTGCCTCCCTGTCTATGTCCGTCTCTCTCTCTCTCTCTCTGCCTGCCTGTCTATGTCCCTCTCTCTCTCTCTCTCTCTCTCTCTCCGTCTCTCTCGCTCTCTCTCTGTCTGTGTCTGTCTCTCTGCCTGCCTGTCTATGTCCGTCCGTCTCTCTCTCTCTCTCTCTCTCTCTGTCTGTCTGTCTCTCTGCCTGCCTGTCTGTGTCTGTCTCTCTCTCCCTCTCTCTCTCTCCCTCTCTTTGCCTGTCTATGTGCCTGTCTATCTCTCTCTCCCTCCATCTGTGTGTCACTCTCTCTTTCTCTGTACATGTCTTTCTCCTGTAAGTCTCTGACCTTGGCCTCTGATGTCACGGTGACCTCACGGATTTTCTGCACCCAGTCCTTCAGCTCCTCTGAAGAGCTAGCAGCGATGTCCAGCACGGTGCCTGAGCGCGGAGAACCCATGGGGAGTAAGGAGAACACGTGGGCCCGACTGCCTTTCCCATCAGGCCTCACCACTGCAGAGAGAGAGAGAGAGAGAGAGAGAGAGAGCGAGAGAGAGAGAGAGAGAGAGAGAGAGAGAGAGAGAGGTTAGAGAAGCTGTTTATGCTAACAGTATGGATGTTAAATACTTTACACCTCACTGCAGTTGAATTCTGGACTCTGATTGGTCATCTTTCTGATACGCTATCGTTTCTATAGTAACAGCTCAAACACAGGGACGAGTACGGCGAACGCACCACTGTGATGTTGCATTAAAATGATGAAGGATTTCCACTAGAGGGCGCCGTCACACGAGAACGAGGGGTTTCTCTGACCGCGAGAAGAGAAAGGACAAACTCACCGATCTGACAGGAAGACACGTCCACACTTCCTCTAAGGAGATCTCCCAGTGGGCTGTTCTCTGCCGCCTGCAGCGTGTGTGTGTGTGTGTGTGTGTGTTTTCACAGGACAGAGAACAGAAAACATCAACACAGGGTGAGGCCAACGAACAAAACAACACATGCAATAAACTTTTAATGAACTATTCTTTAAAATGACATCACCTTAGAACAGAGAGTGAAAATGTTACTGAACTGTAAATATTTTCCTATACTCTCACAGTGTGTGTGTGTGTGTGTGTGTGTGTGTGTGTGTGTGTGTGTGTGTGTGTGTGTGACACACTCACGCCTCTGTCAGGTTCCAGTGCTGTATGGCTGATCTCTTCGACATAATTAGCAGGAAACCACAGCTGCTTTTTCCCCCCAAAGTCACCTTTCCACCTGAACACAGACACACACACACACACACACACACACACACACACACACACACACACACACACACAATTTCTTTGACACAAAACCGAGATGGCAAGACACCTACTATAAACACAGCTGGTCAAAATGTTCCGTTTAAATGCATTAAGAAAGGAAATAATAACAGCTTTAGCCTCATAACCCTGTTTACCACACAACATGGTATCCATCTTTAAAAAAGTGTTTGTGACTGATCGCAGAAACGTCCTAACAGACATTAAAAAAAAGTTTGTAAGTTTTCATGAACTGCAATCCTTATTTTAAAATATAATTCACTGTCTATATTTGATGGAGGGAAAAAAGAAAACAGTTGCGTAACACAAAGGTAGGGTCTTTTGACACTGGAACACATGGAGGGGAAAAAAAAAAAAGGTAAAATGTGGGGAAAACATCTTGCAGGTTTTAAATGTCGGCAAAGATCAATTCTTTTTTTTTTTTTTTTAAATGACTGAATAAATTGTATTCAGTGGCTGTATTTGATTTAAAAACAAAATAGAACTCACAGTACAACTTCTTCTCATGTAAAACAAAAGAAATAAACGTGTAAAAAAAGGTAAACTGCAATAAAATAAAGTTAACAATCTGCAAAGTTTAGTTCTTATTTTAAATAATCATCACAACAATGTAGAGCAAAATATAAAATAAATGAAACAATTTTTTAAAAATCCTTTGACAATGAAGTATGTGGAAAGAAAAGGTTAGGTATACACTACACTACACTACACTACACTACACTACACTACACTACACTGTATGATACTCTACTATACAACACTACACTGTATGGTACTACACTACACTACACTATACAATGAGACATTATACTCTACAATACTACACTATACAGTAGTACACTATACTGTACTATACAATGCGACACTATACTATACGATACCACACTACACAATACTACACTGTACTATACTGTACTATACAATGCAACACTATACTAT
>CM074989.1:1645077-1658677 GCA_037576825.1 Pangasius krempfi
ACACACACACACACACACACACACACACACACACACACACACACACACACACACACACACACACACATTTCCACAGACTTGAGGATTTGCTATGTTTTGCTGCACAATAACGACTAAACGGATAATCACGATTATTCTGATCAACACTGATGTTATGTTTATTAGTCATATTTGTGTGATTTAATCAAAATAGGAAACAAAATAGTTTTCAAATAATAATTTTATTTCAAATAAAACCTCAGCTTTCGTACTGGGTCAATAACACACACCGGCTGAACATGTTACTGGTGATAGTGTGTGTGTGTGTGTGTGTGTATCAAGATTTTATCTGACTTTTGTTTTCTATTTATTTAATACTTGTACCTTCAAAACCTTTTTTACTGTCTTATTTTTAGACATTTTTAAAATTAATTTGTGATTTTTATTAAAATGAGTGATTTTATTTGAGCTTTTACACAGCAGTTTGGTTGCCATTTGGTGTTTTTAAATGTGCTTTAGAAATAAATGTGACATTAAAACATTATGCAAATGAATGACACATGATCATGTCCTGTTCACGATACATAAAAAAAAAAAAAAAAAAATCTCGTGTCGCTCTACTGGCATATCAATATATTAATTAGTTTATCATTTATCATACACATCTGATGTATTAGCTGTTAGTGGATTTTATACCATGAACTGCTATAAAAAGCCTCGTCTTCACTCCAGCATTGCTTGTAGCTTGTGTGTGTGTGTGTGTGTGTGTGTGTGTGTGTGTGTGTGTGTGTGTGCTCACACTCGATGCATCTGCAGCCCATCCTCAGGCAGCGGGCGTACGCCTCCAGAGATGACTCGCTGGAAAACTGGTCTCCCGTCAGGTAGCTAAAAACAGACACTTGCGTCAGGGCCAGGAAATGTGCGTGCTGTAGTAAAAAGCTCTCCCGCACACCCACAGCGCTCTCTCTCTCTCTCTCTCTCTCTCTCTCTCTCTCTCGCTGTGCGCCTACAGGCTTCTGTTTACACAACAATCTGCGCTTTGTCACACTAAATCCAATGCTGCCGAGAGCCGACTTACATTTCAGTAAGTGGTTTGCTTAACCAGGGTGTACAAACTTTTGTTAAAACCACATTCAGGGCTTGCAGCTCTGAAGGCATTGTTCTAGCAGTAAAGGCGGTGCCACTTGTACACCTCTGCATGGTCAATAGGAGGAAAGCAGCTTATTTTAGCTCTCCTGACTTCGGTGTTCTTTATCATCATGTATATATATATATATATATATAAAAACGCTCTGAAAATCTAATTTAGATTAATTTTCTACTCTGCAGAATTCTAAACACTAAAATCTCTCTTGAACAGAAATACAGAATTTTCACAGCATTTCCAAAGTGAAAAGGGAGAAAATCACATTTGAAAAGGTTTCGTAAAGATTACGTCGATTGAAAGACGCCACGCCTACCGCTACATTTATACCCGAATCTGCTGATGGAAAAACAACATTACGGCCACATTAAAGAATCTGAAAATGTACAACAGGAAACTCTGATCACTGTGATAATCAGAATCATCCACATCGGTCTCATCAGGCTCCGTCTCGCCGCTCCAGGTGAAAGTCACTCGCGAGGTTTAAACACGAGCCTGATCGCTGCTCACGATAACATCGATGGAGAAATAATCGCCGATTCTCACACTCACACACACACACACACACACACACACACACACACACACAGTTCTGTTCCCTTAAATCTTGTCATTTAAACCTTTTGAAACTTTGTACAGTGTAGTGTGTGTGTGTGTAAGTGCTCCCCTTTGTTTTGATGATGATATAATTCGACTTTGTTAAAACTCGCTCCGTATAAAACACGTGCAGGAAGACACCAAGACGAGGTACCCTAAATAAACATCTCCGCATAATTTCCGTGAAATATACCTGTTTTCTTAAAGGAAACATGTCATCGTATATTTCGTGACTCAAAATTGGGTCAGATTCGGTTGATTTTTCGATCTTTTCACAGCGACAGCTTATGGGTTTTCCCAGACCGCCTCAGATTCACAATCAGCCACCAATCCAGAGTCACATTTCCCAGTTCGAATAAATCTAAACGCTTGTTAAACTGAATGCATTAATGCAGAGGTGCAGAGCAAGACGGCAGGTTGAGCGCTTAGCTGCCAGTGATCGGAGTATTTACAGCCAGACTTGGCATGAGGCCACTTTTTTCTTTCCTGATACTTTCCATACGATATCCTTCCTTTAAAAATACTAAGCTTTACATTGTTTTTTTTTTTTTAAAAACCACAGCATTCACAGAAAAATCACTTACAGCACAAATATAACAAAGTACAAATAAATCAAAATCCTAACAAAAAATACAATCAAATCTCTTTATATGCGAACACTTACATTTCCATAAATAAATAAATAAATAAATAAATAAAACTCAATTCCAATCTTTTCCATTTGTTACAGGATCTGAACAAATAAAAAAATTTTTCTTTCCCCTCTAGATATCTGATCCACTGTTTATCGTCCTGATAAAGATCCTGTGAATCAGATCGTTTCCTTTTCTAAATAAGCCCCTTGAAATCTGATATATTTAAGTCTCTGTGTTAAAGTGTTTGAGCGAATGAAAAGCGGAGAGGAATGAAAACGCAGAGGGACGCAGGATTAAACCGGGGAAAGATTCAAAACCTGCAGAAGATTCTGAAAGGAACATGCGAGGAGCAGAAGGTCGTCATGGCGATGAGACCAACGCATGGTAGGCCTGTGTGATATAACGATATTATCGTCCTTACGCGATATCACATTGCCACGATATCCAGAGACGTTCCTTTCTGTTTATTACAGAAGCTCTGCAAGTTAACATTCAAACATACAGCAGAAGTGCAGTCTTCCTTCCCAACAAAATGGGAGATGAGCCAAGCGACACGTGAACCCTGAATGATCTGGACAGCTGTTTTGAACGCAATATTAGCAATATTAACAGAAGCTTCCTGGAAGCTCCGCCCCCTTCCCCTCACCTCATGCGCTCTCGCTTTCTGTCACGGTAGAATGTTTTGAGTTCACTGAGTTCATTAATGGGGAAAAAAAATCTATCCGTGTATCTCTGACTTAGCTCACATTAAACAACTGAGTAAGGAGAAAAATTAATCAGGACTACAATTTTTAAAAATAATATTAACGATGATTAGAAAGTGATTAAATACACTGTTTTTTTGATCAGCAGTCAATCATCAGACAAAACCTCAGCCATGTGAACATTAGACAACTGATTTAATCAAAATTAAAGATTATAGCTTTAATATGATATGTTTATTTGTTTGTTTGTTTGAACTGTTTACTGCTCCTTACTGCAGAATCCATTACAAATCCACCATCCAGCCGAGTTTTCACGATTTCTGCACAGCTGATGATGTTATGCCTCCTGTACTCCCCTTACTCCTGAAACGGTGGGTTTTTTTTCCGTTTATCGCGATATTTTAAAATGGAAAACTGCAATCAGGGAAAAATCCATATCGCACGAGCCTGACGCACGGGACTCGAAAGTGTAATTAAGCAGATCAGCGAACTGGAGACAGAACTAAAAGAAGAGTTTAACATTTTTAAAGACGAATTCAAACATGAGAAGATATCAAGCAGCAGCTCACGAGTGACTAAGCCATACAGGAGCAAAAACCCTCCCAGAGCTGGAAACGTTGAGTACACAAGCTAATTCTGCCCTTAGGCAAACATTACAGGAACAGCGGAAACAAGATCATCCCAGGATCATCGAGTCAGCAGGTCTGAGGCGGCTTCTCTACATCGTCACGGTAGTCTACACGAGCAGAAGACGCTGCTCACGTGAAAACCAGTAAAATGCTTTCCATCGTAGTTGTGAAGCAAAACCACTGTGTGACCAGGTACTTCAGCAGAAACGCCACCTCAGACAGACCACGAGAGAAATTACTGACGCATCCGGGCTCGTGGCTTCCAGCTCAGCTCGCACCTTCGTCCCACAAAATACCCTGAGCTCATGTCTTCACTGCAAACTCAAACTTCTTCTCTAACAAGCACATCTTTCACTCTCGGTTTTAGAGCGTGTTTTAGATTCACCGTCATCGTCAGGATTTAAGACGCTCCTTCGTTTGGTCGTTATTTCAAACCAAGCGTCAGGATTATTTTTTTTTTGTTATTTATCACAGAAGAAAAACCTGTCTAATCAGTAGTTTCATTACTGCTCATTAGTGGTGTGAAAAAGTGGAGTTTCTGTGTTTTATTCCTCTTATACCACAGCAATCAGCCAACAGTTATCATTTAGAATTATTAAAGAATGAATCATTGTACTTTGTCTCCGTTTATAGTTACATTTATTGTTGTGGAATGTGGCTGAAACAAGTTAGCAGCTGTAAACAGTCGTTCCTTCACCATCTTCTCTTTTTTTTTTTCTCTCTTGAAGTCAATAAGACGAAAAAAAATAAGAAGAGCGTTTTATGTTACTGAGAAACTCTTCTGTCCTAAACCTGACTGACTGTTACAAAGTGCTGACACTGGAGACTCCTTCCATAAATGAACACACACACAAAAACATTTCTCCTTACAGAAAACGTCACCATACCAACCATCACGCACGTGTTTCAATCCGTGCGCGTGAAGCGTCTGCCGTACACGTCCCTGTGAACGAGCCGTTACTATAGAAACGATAACGTATCAGAACCCAGAACTACAGAAAAGCTTTTTTAGAAACCATTCACATCGCTACGCCTTTTATACTTCATGTAGCGAGCAAAACACCGAACAGGAAGCCATCTGGGATTTTACGCAGCTCAAGGGTAACAAATCTAAAAATCAAACGACGGAAAACACTACTGGGGCTAAACATATTTTAAAACATTAAATCCGGCGAGAAAACTGTGATTTTTGATCCTAAAGCCAGCAGAAAAAGATTATTAGAATAAAAGAAACTGTGACTGAAGCTCACTGTGGTAGAGAAGACGCTCTAGCAAGAAAGACTCTGACCACTGTGATGGACCAATCAGTGATCTGCATTACTTATAGCTCCGCCCACATGCTCCTGGGACGCTAATTCGGCACTTACTCAGAAATGAAAATACTCACAAAAAGGGGGAATTTGTTACTGCAGTTCACTGACCTGTGAAGAAGTGTTACCTAGCTTATATTTAAAAGTGTACTATTACATAAATATTTATTATGCACAAAAGTTAGTTCACTAACAATGTCATGAGAGCACTGGGTACGTCGCAAATCGTACGTCTACCGCGTGTGTGTGCGCGTGTGTGTGTGTGTGTTAAGGCTTACGTGTTATGGGAGGAAGAAATCCAGTAGTGCGACAGAGGATTGCTCATGTCCTCGGGACGCACGTTGGCCAGTGTGGAATCCCAGATGGAGTTCTCCTTGGAGAACAGGTAAGTGAGGAACTGAGAGAGAACCAGAAGACAGAGACAGGACATGAAGACACCACAGAAAGAAATACTGAAAGGTTCAAAGTGGCGCAGAGTGTCACAAAGATAAAAAGTGCACTGCGGACATTTTCAGACTGGACTGAAACACAGTACAGTATTTTATTCCTTACAGATGATTTATTTATTTACTTGTTTGTTTTACACAAATTTACTTACTTAATTATTTACCTTAATTTACTTACCTACTTATTTAAATATTAATATATTCACTAATTCTTGACTTATTTACATACTTTTTTTATTTACTTGTTTACTTATTTGCTTACTTTACTTACCTGTTTACTTATTCATATAATTTACTTCTTTTTTTTTTACTATTTTTTTAAACATATTTACTTATCTACCTTATCTACTTCACGTTTAAATATTAATATCTTCATATATTTACTTACTCATTAATATTTTTACTTACGTATTCGCTTACTTACTTGATTATTTCTTTACACAACTTATGTAATTGGTTACATATTTACTTATTTACATATTAACATGTTTACTTCTTGAATTATTCACACACCTACTTCATTCAGCTACCTACTTATTTACTTAATTACCTGTTTACCCGTTTCTATAATCTACTTCCTTCCTTTCTTGTTTATTGACGTTACTTATTTGCTTGCTCACTTGATTTACTGCCTACTGTAAGTATTTTCTCGGACAGCGCGCTCGGGCTCCGCTTCACAGGATTTAAACCTGAAATACGGACAACGAGCTTAAAATTCAGAACGTCAGCTTTCATGTGAGGACAATTACGCATTTATTTAATAAATCACAACCGCCGTAACGAGTCTCAGCGCTGACACCGGCTCGCTTTAGCATCGAACCTTATTTACATTTTAGCAGAGACACTACGATTACCTTAGCTTAGCCTCCTAGCATGCTAGTCGGATTCAGACTGAAAGGTTTTGTGGAGGAAACATCAAAAGGCTAAGTGTACAACTGAAACACTTGTGGTCCATCTTCAAAGCTTGCACACTCTTCACAACTACAACGAGCTTTTAACACGTCTCTGAGATATTTAACACGCTTGCACTGCATCTGTAATGGTAAATATAACATGCTAACATAATAGTATAATGATTCTAATTATTTAAAAAGATAAATACGCATTGTGCATAATAATGAAATTAAGCTCCGAATTGAGGTCAGCACTAGCGAACGAGAGAACCACAAAACCTCAGTGAAGAACACGGTGTGTGTCGGAGCGGCACTGCAGAGAGAGCGAACTCCCAGCTGACCTGCACTAACCTGAGCTAAATCAAACGCTCAGGCAAAAGCATTACAATCAAAACTCCGAATAAAATCATCTTTAAGTGATAAATATTTTATTGTCAGCTCCAGAATTATTACCAAACCTGGGTATTTAATTTTCTTAGAGTATACTTAGAACAATCAAATCATAATTTTAGTGTAAGAGGAAGCTAACTAACCAAAATGGACCACTTTATTTATTTATTTATTTATTTATTTATTTATTTTAAACGCAACCATCTTTACCAAGGGTGCCAATAATTCTGGAGCTGGCTACATAGCATGTATTCAAACAGGAGTGTTCAATAGGAGTGATGATAATGATACAATAAATAAATAAATAAATAAATAAATAAATAAACAAACAATTTTAACCAGTAAAGTTATAAATAAAAAAATAAAATAAACAATAGCAAGCACAAGAATGTTATTTTTAAGTTTTTTTTTTTTTAAATAAAAGCAAATGTTCAATTAATTAACTGAATATTTGCCTTGAAAAACAAATTAAAATACATAAATAAATTATATGATTTACTTCAGAAAAGCACAAATAAGCAAATAAAGGCAGGATAGATAGATAGATAGATAGATAGATAGATAGATAGATAGACAGACAGACAGATAGATAGCGTTACCTTTTAAAAATATAAGCTAATAAACCAAATAAATAAATAAATAAATAAATAAAAATGGCATCGAGCACAAGAATCCGGTCACTAAATTAATTCATAATTTCAGTACTTAACTTAGCAAAAACATTTCCAGTAGAGTTTTGCTCAAATCAACCAAAACTAAAGGTTGTGTCCATGTTTTAGCCCAAAGCTACATTTTTTTGCTTAAACTTCATTGGAAGGAAACCTGCCTCGTGAGCCTCATTTCACTAGGATTCACTCGTTTTCACAAAAATAAACCGCAAAACCGCCGCAATGTTCGAATCACAACATTCAGATCTGCAATGTTTAAAAAAACAATGTATATTACATCAGCAAAGAAATGTCAAAACAGGATTCATGAGGTGTTTCTTTGTACCAAATCTGAATGACCCGAAGTGTGTGTGTGTGTGTGTGTGTGTGTGTGTGTGTGTGTGTGTGTGTGTGTGTGTTTGTGTGTTTGTGTGTTTGCGTGTGTGTTTGCGTTACCTCATCCTGATAAAAGTAAGGCTGCTCGATCTCCCTCAATGGATCCTTCAGGTAATGAAACATAAACTCCTGAACCTTGTTATTGTCTGTAGCCCAGAGCTCCTGAAAACACACAAACACACACACACACACACACACACACACAAACACACAATGAACCATATCAAACACTTCCACAGTGTTAAGATTAGAAGTGTGATATTAGACATTCACACTTTGCGTTTTTCTCGATCACCGGCGCATGTTTTGTGTTTAATCCTATTAAAAGTTTAACTTTATATTAACAAGTTTAACTTTTCAGAGAAACGACGAGTGACGTCAAGCGCTGGTTTCATCTCCCAACCAATCAAATCACACGCAAAAAAACAAACAAACAAACATGGAGGACAAAGTGATGGTGGTGTTAGTTTTAATTTACGATATGTTGAGTCGACAATGTTTCACTTTAACTGTAACTTCATACAGTCAAGTCACACAAGGAGCTCAAATTGTCTCCATCTTCTGCCTCCTAACCCAGAGAGCAAGACAGCCAACATTAGCTACGACTGGTTGCTATGGTTACATCGCAAAACATCACGCAAGGCACTATGGCTAGCAGGTTTACTTAAAAACAAAAACAACGGAAACACAACATGAGCTACAACAGTGTTGTTGTTGTAGTTTTTAACACTGTTTAAAACAAACATAAATAAATAAATAAATAAATAAAAAATGTTCTCTATACATCTTGACTTCTGTCTGTTTCTTTAAAATACCAGCAAATTTAGAGCGATAATTTTTTTAGTACTATAAATGACTAAACTCGCTGATTGGTCAGAAGGTGTTGATTGATTGTTTGTAACAGCAGCTCTGACAGCAGCGCAGGTTTATATTAATGCGTCCGTTCTAACGTTATCGTTTCTATAGCAACAGCTCATTCGCAAAGACTCGTACAGCGAACAATCCACCTGACAATAAACAGATTTTAAAAATGTATGTAAGGTGATGATATGGTGAAGTTTTCAGTAAGGAGAAATGTGTTTATTTAACATTTATGGAAGGAGTCTCCAGTGCCAGCGCTTTGTAAGAGTCAGAGGTGAAGCTGTAGCTTAAAGTTTTCACGACAGAGGAGTTTTTTTTGTCTTATTAACTTCAAGAGAGAGAGAAAAAAGAGAGAGGCTGGTGAGGGAACGATTATTTATAGCTGCTATAACCTAAGTGAGAACAGGAACTAACTTGTTTTGCGGATGTCTCATAACATTAAATGTAACTATAGACGTTAAATATAAAAGTACGACGAGTCACGCTTTAATAACGACACAAACTGGTGTGGTGTTAAAGGTTTACATTTTCTCACAGTTTCTAGACGGATGCTTTCGGCTGATTTGCATCTACAAGCCACATTTTTCAGTCTGTGAAACACAATGTAATATTTTCAGATTCGCCCAATAGATAGCAGTAATCTTGAGAAAACCACTGTTTCAAACCAGCGAAACATCGTCTCACCTTCTGACACTCGATTAGAAAGTGCTGGAAATCCTCCAGTGTGATCCTCTGCTCGGGTTTCTCGATAAACCTGCAAACAACACCAGAACGAGTTACGAAAAAATGAGAGATTACAACAGAGAGCAATTAAAAAGAGGAGCAAAAAGAGAGAGAGTACCTTTGAAGGAAGGGAATATCCATCTGCAAGGGAGTGAGAGAAAGAGAGAGAGAAGTCAGGATTAAGCTAACAGCAGGATTAACAAGCTAACTAGTAACACTGAATTAAACGGCACTAGGGGTGCATTGATACTGATGCTGGGGTTGAGTATAACGCAAATTTTGGGCTCATTTACTTGTAAAATAAATGCTCTGAAACCAAAATCTGATACTACATGACAATCCTAGTGAATAAACAGCCATTTGGATGCTTTTTCGTGATTTTATTCGAAGCAAAGCTGAGTGGAAAGTGCGCTCTGTGAAAAATAACAAAAGGAAAATATCCTACAAGTTTAATATCCTTAAACTTAGCATGAAGAGTTCATCACTGCTTAAGCGAGAAAAACCCATCCAGTGTATTGTTCTTGACGATCAGGAGCAATCGGTCATCGGCAAGGAGGGATTCCGATGCGATGAAAACAGAGAACTGTACAAAAGCGCTTTTCTGATATAACAACCGTACTCAGCTAGCTGCTAACGTAGCTAGTTAATGTGCTTAGGCAACTCTGTAACGTTACGCAAAATGGGTCTAGTAGCGCAAGTGCGTAAACAGTTGCATTTAAACAGGAGAAGCACAAACACAGCTAAATACAGTTGAGACTAGAAGTTTGGTTTTTCCTCAGTCTCAGTTTTTCACAACTCCACACATTACACGTTACTATACATTTATTTTGGCAAGTTAATTAGCGCGCCTACTTTGTTCACATCAGATTAGAGACAGATTTATTTCAGCTTTAATTCGCTAAATCAGAATTCCAGTGGGTCAAACATTTACATACACTAAGTTGACTGTCTCTTTAAACAGTCTGGAAGTTTCCAGAAATTGATGTAATGACTTTTAGAAGCTTCTGATTGGCCAACCGTCATAATTAGGGGTTAATCAGGAAGGTGCTTGCGGCTGTATTTCGAGACAATCAGTTTTGCCCTTGATAACATGGGAAAATCCAAGCAAATCAGCTGAGACCTCAGGGAAAAAAAAATTATGAACCTCCACAAGTCCAGCTCCTCACAAACAACTGAAGGTACCACAAACATCTAACATCTTTACAAACAATTTTATGCAAATATAAAAATCTTGGTCGCACACAGACACTGCATCGCTCAGGAAAGTGGCACAAATGAACTCCCAGGGATGAAGAAACTGAATCCTACGACAACAGCAAAGGAACTGGTGAAGGAGTTGGAGGCATCAGGTATCAAAGTGTGTACATCCACCATTAAGAGAGACCTACAAACAACAAAGGAGCACCTACTCCAAGACCGGCATAAAAAAAAGCCAGACTGAAGTGTGCAGATGAACATCAGCCTGTTGGAGGAGTGTTCTCTGGTCAGATAAACAGAAACTGAATTGAATAATGATCTGTGCAGTGTATTGGAAGAAAAAGGGTGAGGTTTATAATCAGAAGTGTGAAGCATGGGGGTGGCAGCATCATGCTGTTGGGGAGTTTTGCTGGAAAAGGGACTGGTGCACTTCAGAAAATGGGTGGCATCATGAGGAAGGAGGATTGATTATCTAGAAATGCTGAAGCAACACCTCAAGACATCAGATAGAAACTTCAAACTTGGTCACACCTGAGACTTCCAGCAGGACAATGATCCTAAACAAACCTCCAAAGTTCTAACAAAATGGCTTAAAGTCAACAAAGTGGGAGTGTTGGAGAGGCATCACAAAGCCCTGAATCCGAATCCCAGAGAACGTTTGTGGACTGGAGTGAAAAGGCGCGTCTGAGCGAGGAGGCCCACGAACCTGACTGAGTTACACCAGATCCGTCAGGAGGAATGAGCAGAAATTCCAGCGAGGTATTGTGAGAAGCTTGAGAAAGGCTACAACAAGAGTTTGATTAAAGTTCAAGCGATTAAAGGCAACAACACTAAATACTAACAAAGTGGATGTAAAATTCTAAGCCACTGAAAACCTGATATAGTAAAGAAAAGCTGAAATAACTCGGTCTCTTAGCTATTATTGTGAAATGACCTCTTATGGAAATAAAGGAGATAGCTGATTTGACTTAACACAGGAAATGTACAGTAACATGACACGTGCGGAGTTTTGAAAAACTGAGATCGAATATCTTTAGTAACATATTTTAATGCTCATTTCAGTATCAGTATCAGTATCAGTATGCATACTGACAAGTAGCAGGGGGAAAAAAACGAAAAAAACAGGCTGGTTTCAATGCATCCCTGCAACGCATAAACGCAAACCCGAACCCGAACCCGAACCCGAACCCGAACCCAAAATACACTGGACTGGATGATTAATGACAAACACGAGACATAAAACATGAGCCGATAAAAAAGCTGGTGCACTCGTTAGGCGCCCTGTGTACAGCAAGTGAATCTGATCAATGTGAGCAAATAATCATATAATACGCCTGACACACGGCGGTGATTAAATCATGAAAGATAAACACACACACACACACACACACACACACACACACACACACACACACAGACGGGCGCTCATGGGATTGAATTGTTTAGTCACTGGACACAGAGGTCATCTCAGTGTGTGTGTGTGTGTTTTCAGGACAGGCTAATGGCTTTCAGCAGAGGGATGTTGAGGCTTTTTAAGGGGCCCAGTATTGATTCAGTGGTCATTTGAGAACACACACACACACACACACACACACACACACACACACACACACACACACAGGGTGATATGGTTCAGACAGAGATCAGCTGGAGAGGGTTTCAGTTATGGGGGTTGAACCTGATTATCTTACCATTACCCCTCCCTACCTCATGCTCTCTCACACACACACACACGCACGCACACACACACACACACACACACACACACCACTTACAGATTTCTGTGCGTCGAACATTAGGCTACGGTACAGCTGCGCAAACTGACTATACGAGACGTCGCCGCTCCTCAACTCGCCGTCCTGAAACACAACACAATCAATCAATCAATAATAGTAATAATAATAATAAGAAGAAGAAGAAGGCTACACACCAATTGTGCAAATGATTCATTATTTTGTAACAATTATTTACCAGTTAATAATTTCTTTAACATTGTATATTGTACAATTTAATAAAGACGACTCTTTACTCACAATAACTGGATGTCAACCTTTAAATGCTTCTGCTAATCACACCCTCTTTCAGCATTCTGATTTAAACGATAAACGAATACAGACTGAAATCTGAAAATCTAACAGATATAAATGAACTGTTTCTGAATGAACTGAGGAATGCGTGGAACAATCAAGATCAGAAAAGGAGCGCTGTGTTTTTTTCTTATTATTAACCTCGAGAGAGAGAGAGAGAGAGAGAGAGAGAGAGAGGAAAAAAAACAGAGGCTGGTGAGAGAAAGACTGTTTATAGCTGCTATAATGTAAGTGAGAACGGGAACTCAACATTAAATGTAACTATAAATGGATAAAAATACGATGTGTCATGGTTCGATATTTAAAATTTTCAATTGTTGGCAAATTGCTGTGGTGTAAGAGGAATAAAACACTTCGGGACGTGCTGTTAGTGGAAAATAATCAACTTCAGGGTGCTGACAGTGAATCCACATCATCACGCCTCACCATCACTCTACACTGCATTACCGTGCGCGCGTGTGTGTGTGTGTGTGTGTGTGTGTGCGCGCGTGCGTGCGTGCGTGCGTGTGTGTGTGTGTGCGTTTGTGCATTGTAGTGGTTTTACCGGAAGCTTCTCTCGTAGAAACTTCATGTTAGGGACTCGGTAGTTGACTTGGCTCAGCATGCTTTTTAGATCCTTACAGGAAATTCTAAAATAAATAAATAAATAAAGATATTAAATTAATTTCTTCACTCTGCATGGGGAACAGGTCACTACTAAACATTCTAGCAAATAAAGCTAAAATTTATAAGAGACACACACACACACACACACACACACACACACACACACACACACACACACATATATATATATATAGCTCTACACACACATACATGTTCAAATGATTACACAGACACTGCTAATAAAAACAAATATATTCTTTCTTAAATTAAAAAGAACATAGCCAAATGTTCTAAATACAACATATATATACACATATATATATATATATATACATATATATATATATATATACATA
>CM074989.1:1684521-1699521 GCA_037576825.1 Pangasius krempfi
GTAACATCGTATCATTATGGTAACATCGTATCATTATAGGTTTGGTGGAAACCTACCACAGCTCGGCAAACGTTATCAATATTGTCATAAAGTATCTCTGTTACGCATAAAATATTATAAAACATTCAGATTTAATTAATCAGAAATGGAACGCGATTTCAAATTCTATTTTCTAAAAATCACGTATTAAATGGTAGCTGAAGTTAGCAGCCGACAAGTAAAAGGAAACCGTCTAAAGTTATTAAGTCTAAAATATTAGTTTTTTCTGATGACCAGAATGATAGAAATGATCGATCCACAGACATACAGAGTCCCATAACGAGAAAATTTTAAAAGACGGCAAAACAAAAGCTTTTATTCGCAGAACACACAACTCGCTCAATTAGTCCACCAAATTTAGACGTGATATCCTGTCAGTGAACACGTGGTTAATGATGGCAGGAGTCACGGTGTTACACGCCTCCATAACTAATTCTCATAGCGACTCATTTTTCTCACGAGGAGAATTTTTTGGATTTGTTCTTCCCGGCTCAGATGCTGTATATATTTAAACACGTACAGTGACGTTTATGACGTTTAGCTCACAGGTCTGAGGAACAGGACTTGCGAGGACCCGAGACGTCCCGCTCGCCTCACCGGCGGCCATGTTGGATCGGGAGGAGCACCACGTAACGAAGTAATAAACTCTGGCGTGGTTTGGAGGCGATTTAAATCGGATATATTTCGAAAAACAGCCTCTCTGTGAGAGTGGTCACAAAACCTTTCTTTTTTTTAGCATACCGAATGCATCGCCAGTACTTTCAGAAGCTCCGACTACATATTTTATTTTACAGAATATTATACAGAACCTGTAAACAAACCGCGGCGTTAGGTTACAGCCGACTGGATAGAACTTAATAATATTATAATTTTTCAACCAAGTCTCATTAGTTCCTCCTGTTACTTCTTAAACAGACCATGACATCGTCTCGTATTGTGATACATTACGAGGTTTTTCTTTTGGTATATCGCTGAAACCCTTAAATCTTTAATCTGGGTTAGTGCAACAACACAAAACGTTTCTGTAAAACTGTTTTTGTCGTAACACTGAAGCGTAGCATGCAGCGTTTCCCAACTTTTATCGCAGACGCTAAAGCAGACACTCCGAATCGGACGCTAGAGATCGGACGAAACCGCTTTTCTTTTCTGTCACAAAAATACCAACACCGAAACCTTGAGCATCATCGGATATCTGTTTTATTCTTTAAAAACTACTGAAGTGATTCTTAACTAAAACAGGATAAAATACATAGTTAAAAAAACGACTTACGCAAAAATCACTTAAGATGCAAATAAAGTATAAATACAACTAAAAACACAATCCTGTCTCTTAATATTTAAACATTTACAGTCCCGAAAATTTCTTCTCCAAATCCAATTCATTCTTTTTCCCCTCTGATATCCGAACCACCGTTTGTTTGTGTTTTTGACCCGATTGCAGTCCAGGCTATCGGATCAGTGCCGTCTCTATTAAGAATGATACAGAATGATATATGTATTGAATAATAACATAAAATACAAAAAAAACAGTTTATATAATTTTACGGCACCGAGTAAGGACACGGCGCCGCGATCTCCCGAACAACTCGGCATTCTTTGTTTATATTAGTGATATTTTTTTATCCGTTTTTATCTGCGATGAACTCGATGAGCATCATCACGTACGACTGATTAACACTACTGACATCACAGCAGAGAGGATGTTAATATTCACTTCACACTTCACATAATTAATGGCGCCTTTTTCCGAATTTATTCGACCAATTTCCTCTTATTTTATTATTCTGAACACATCTTTTATCTTATCTCTGTATGTAACCCTTACCCCTGTTAACGCAACTAAAGTCCTGCAACTAAAGACATGTTAAGAGAATACTTTTAACTAAAGCCATGAGCTGAGCACAGGCAGAAGTTCAACAATAAACCCCGTCCTGATGACAGACTTTTCATCATCATCATCATCATCATAATCATCATCATCATCATCATCATCACCTCTGCGTGTTCAACCTCACCAACCTCACTGCTAATGAGGAAGTAAAGCCACACACACACACACACACACACACACACACAGAGCACATGTGGACGTGCTGGGACGGAAGATGAAACCCAAATGAGATAAAAACTGACCACTGAAACACTGACAGGTTCAGGGACAAACGCAGCTCCTCTGGAAACGCTGATCAAACTCTAAGCTATTAATGTGATACGATTAATTCATATCCGCTGATCTGCTTTTCCAGCTGAGTCTATTCTTACACGCATTCAACACAAACTATTTATTCACCGCCATCTCGCAAAAAAACCCAGACCGAGACGAACCCATGCGTCGCGCTGCGTATCGAGCAGGGCAAAGGCCACGTGGAGAAAATATATCGCCATAAAATACCACGAGGTCACGGTTTTGCTAGCAACAAAAGTGCAAAGTTTAAAGAAGAAAAAAAATACAGTTTCAATTACTTCTTCATTTTTCTTATTAGCAAGTAAAGAGAAGAAAAAAAATAAAACAATTAGCATCCGATCAGCTAGCTACTAGCGGTCACGATGGAGACGTTTGACTAGCAAAGCGTCGACGTCAGAATGAAGCCACGCTGTTAACAGATAAACCTCCGTTCTGCCGCGTCCAATCTGTAGCGTCAACTCTAACATCCGATCTGTGATGTCCAATTTTAAATGAATTAATGTCCAATCCATTCTGTTAGGTCAAGTCTAATCTCTAACGTCTAATCTGACATCAATTCTGTAACGTCCAATCTCCAACATCCATACTGTAACCGCCATTCTTTATCGTCTAATATGTAACAAATTCTACAACGTCCAATCCATTCAGTAATGCCCAATCACTAACGTCCGATCTCTAACGTAAAGCCTGTAACGTCCGATCCCTTATGTCAAATCTCTAACGTTCATTATCAAATATCCATTCTGTAAACTCCAATCTGTAAGATTCAGCCCATTCTGCACTGTCTAATCTCTAATGTCCTTTCAGCAGCATCCAATCTCTAATGTCCTTTCAGTAACGTCTAATCTCTAATGTCCTTTCAGTAACGTCTAATCTCTAATGTCCTTTCAGTAACGTCTAATGTCCATTCAATAACATCCGATCTCTGCCGTCTAATCTTTTAACTTAACCTCCAAGCTATTCAGTAACATCCACTCCATTATGGAATCTCCAGTTCATTCTCTAAAGTCCAATCTCGAATATAAATTCTGCAATATCTCATCGCTAATATCAAATATCTAACATCCACTCTGTAACCTCCATTCCAATGTCCAATCTCTAACATCCACTGTTAAAATTAACATCGAAACCATTAAGGAACATCCAATCCATTCTCTAACATCTCTAATATCTCTCATTTCCGATCCCTAATGTCTAATCTCCAATATCCAACATCCATTACGTAACATCCAATCCACTCTGTTACATCTAATCTACTGTAAAGCATCCAAGTCATTGTCTAATATCAAATCTAAAAAAAAAAAAAAAACCTACCAACATGCATGATACTCATGAAGGATAAGTGATACATCGCTAAAGCTTTTCTAGCAAAACTATTCAAAGACTCCGATCATATTTTAACGTAATGATTAAAAACATGGAAAAGGAGAGAAAATTAAACCACCGGAACAAACACTTTTTACTGTTATAGTCCCGTTAGCTACGTGTTACTGCGAATAACAACCCAGGTAGAGCTTTTACTGATAGTATCGTGTATCGTGATGTTAATATGTCGTATCGACCAGCCTTATGTTTGAGCAAAAAGAGTTTCGAGGCCAGTGATATTTTTTTTAAAATCTTATTACGATATCAACGTATCATGAGGTTAATGAATCACAGCGTTGACATAACATCAGATCATCCAGAGCTACACTCCAACAAGCTTGAGCTCCCACACACACACACACACACACACACACACACACACACACACGCCCTACTACTCACTTTCTCCTTCGATTTTTTCCGTGCCTCTGGTCCATATGATCTGCCTCGTCTCCAGCTTCACCTGAAACGTCCTCCTCTCTGGCCTCTGAGATTTCTTGGAGTAGAACAGCGTGAGCACGGTGCCGAGCTCCAGGTCTCGGTAGACGCTGTTCATCTCCGTGTCGCTCGGCGTCCACGGTCCGGGTCCGTTGGAGAAGAAGGAGGCAGCTGTAGCCATGGCCACTTCCCCCGTTTGTTCTCCTTTTCCCCTTTCAGAACAATTTAGTGGCTCCTGCACCTCCTCCTGAATGGGACACCTACGAAAAACAGGCCAGAGGAGGGGGAGAGAGAGACGGATTTAAACTCACCGCCTCCTGGGCTGGATTTTTTTTTTTTTCTACACAAAAACAACACCAGAATACAGAAGATAGCAAGAAGAAGAAGAAGAAGAAGAAGAAGAAGAAGAAATAGAAGAAGAGCCTACAATGAATACAACCAGCCTGGACAACACCTTCATTTCTGAAACAAACAATTTGGATTTTTTTTTTTTTGTCTTTGCGTCTCAGAGCGGCTCCGTTATTTAGAGCAGTCTGTGTGTGTGTGTGTGTGTGTGTGTGTGTGTGTGTGTGAAAAGATAAAGGCACAGGTTTTTTAAACCTTAAAACCTCTATAAACATGAGAAAGGTCAGCTTTGTGAAAAACCCCCACACACACACACACACACACACACAGATTACAACACCAGTAATGTTGATTATCTGTAATGTAAAACGTGTCACTTTAGACATTTAATGAGATTATTATTGTGTGTGTGTGTGTGTGTGTGTGTTTAGTGTGAAAGCTGACACACTGCTAAGCTAATGGCTAACCTGATCTTCCCAGCCTGTCTGGATGAGCTTCAGCTCCACATTATCTCCTGGCAAGTTTTCTTTCTAAACCAGGATCTTGTTGTTGCTGTTTTTTTTTGTTTTGTTTTGTTGTTTTTTTTCCCCTTGTAGGCGCAAATGGATAAAAACTAACTCTAGTGTTGAACGTAGGCCGCGCAGTGTTACATTTCAAAGAAGCAGAATGCACAGAAGTATGGCTGAAGGAGAAAGAAAGAATCAGGGAAAGGGAGAGGGAGAGGGAAAGAGAGGGAGAGGGAGAGAGGGAGAGGAAGACAGTGTGCTCTACAGGACTGCGGGTTTGTTGGGTGAAGAAGCAAAGGCTCGCGGTTTATTACCGTGTAAAAAGCGGCGCAGGGAAGAAGACGGACAGACGCGGCGGAGTGTCGGCGCAATCTCAGTCCTGCTGCTGCACATCTCCAGATCCGCCGCACATCGCGTCTCTCTCTCTCTCTCTCTCTCTCTCTCTCTCTCTCCGGGAGTTACAGCATTATGTCTCCGCAGGGACGAGTCTCAGGCCCGGGTTAAAGGCGGGTAGGTTTCTCCCTCGGTGCTCCTGCTGTTGCTCGCTGCTTCCTCCGGGTTTGCGCTTGTAGAGAGAAAAAAAAAAAACCTCGAGCTGCTCGGATTGAGACGCGGCCGCTGCGGCCCTTCCCCCATCCGAGCCCCCTTCACTTCCAACAAAGCGGCCTCTTAAAGGCGCAGAGCACCAAATATAAACCACCTACTGTACCTGTAACACACACACACACACACACACACACACACACACACACACACACACAGAGACACACACACACACACAGAGACAGACACAGAGACACGCACACAGACATACACACACAGAGAGACACACGCACACAGACACACACATACACACAGAGACACACACACACACAGAGACACACACACACAGAGACACACACACACACAGAGACAAACGCACACAGAGACACACACACACACAGAGAGACAAACGCACACAGAGACACACACACACACAGTCACAGAGCAACCACCACCACACCATGCGGGTTTAGTTTTCTAGAATGTCCTGAAAAAAATTATTCTAATTAAATCGTGTTCTAGAACCATCATATTCTAGAGCGTCCCGATGACGTGCGCTGGTTCTAGAATGTCCGTTCTAACACAGTCTGCATAGCCATCATATTCTAGAACTGATCTCATTCTAGAATGTTCGGAAGGGGGAAATAATGTTTTAAAAATAGAACCGAGTTGTTCTAGAAACTTCATATTCCAGTAAATCTTGATGACGTGTTATTGATCTAGAATGTTCTGAAGAAACGAGTTTCTACTATGGTAAATTCTAGAATACCCCAGTGATGTTGTCCCACTCAAGAATCTCAGACACACACACACACACACACACACACACACACACACACAGAGTCACAGAGCAACCACCACCACACGGCGCGGGTTTACAGTTTTCTAGAATGACCTGAAAAAAACAATCCTACTTAAATCGTGTTCTAGAACCATCATATTCTAGAGCGTCCCGACGATGTGCTCTGGTTCTAGAACGTCCTGAAAAAAGTCTTCCATGTTCTACAAAAATTCTATACAATGCGTTAAAAAGGTAAAAATGAAAACTATGAATTCTAGAACCATCATGTTCTAGGGTTGAGCCACATCAGAATGTTCTGGAGGGAAAAATATCATTAATGTTTTAAAAATAAAATTGAGTTGTTCTAGAAACTTCATATTCCACTACATACTACATCCTGATGACGTGTTATTGTTCTAGAACGTCCTGAAGAAACGACGTTGTCCCATCCAAGAATCTCACACACACACACACACACACACACACACAGAGTCACAGTCACAGAGCATACACAGGTTTAGTGTCCTAGAGTGAAATGAAAAAAGAAAATCAGAATTCATCATGATGTTCTAGAACACTCTTATTTCAGAAAGTCATTTTAGAACATGACATCATGAACTATTACAACCTTATTTACAAAAACAAACAAACAAACAAACAAAACAAAAAGATTAAGGCTCCAGAATGGCACAAAAGAGAAGCGTTTGCTCTGGAGATCTCTGTGTGTGTGTGTGTGTGTGTGTGTGTGTGTGTGTTTTTCAGGACATTCTAGAACATAATGACTTTATTCTATATTTTATTTCAAGACATTCTAGAACGAGAGCATGTCACCAGGACGTCCTAGGATATGACGGCGAACAGTCAGTTATCCAGTTAATTCTACCTTTAAAACTGTGTAGAATATTCTTTCCCCAGAACGTTCTAGAATGAAACCACACGTCATCGGGACCTTCTAGAATATGTTGGTTCTAGAACATGACGATAAAGCACTGTAGGATTAAGGTTTTTTATTTTGCCTGTGAAGCAAAAGGGAAACCACAACCGCTGTAGCTCTTCGGGTTGAAGTCGGTTTCGGCAGAGAGAGGCGCAGAAAACGCAGACACGTCTTTCACTGACGTTTCATTCTAGAATCACGTGAATTATTCATTACATTCTATCACAGTCTGCATGGATTTAATTCTGTTATACTTACATAAACGAACTGTATAAGGACAATTTGAAAAGAAAACTAGAATGGCTTGTGAAAAAAAAAGAATAAATCTTTAATGTTTTAAAGATAGAAGTAATTCTTCATCTTCTAGAACCATCATGTTCTAGAACATCGTCATGACCTGCTAGAATGACCTGGGGAAAACATTCTACAAAGGTTTCAAAGGTAGAATTAAATCATGTTCTAGAACCATCATGTCCTAGAATCAGCACGTTCTAGAGCGTCCTGATAACACGCTCTGGTTCTAGAATGTCCGTTCTAACACAGTCTGCATAACCATCATATTCTAGAGCGTCCCAGTGATGTGCTCTGGTTCTAGAACGTCCTGAAAAAAGTCTTCCATGTTCTACAAAAATTCTATAAATTGCGTTAAAGGTAAAAATGAAAACTATGAATTCTAGAACCATCATGTTCTAGAACATCGTCATGGCCTGCTAGAATGACCTGGAGAAAACATTCTACAAAGGTTTCAAAGGTAGAATTAAATCATGTTCTAGAATCATCATGTTCTAGAACTTCCCGAAGGGGTGCTCTCGTTCTTCTAGACGGCATGCCTTGGACAAAAAACTCTTCAACGTTCTACCAAAACTCTGCATGTAGAACCACAACACGTTCTAGATTCTCGGGTTAAACCACGTCCCAGTGGCGTGTTTTCTATTCCAGAAAGTCTTGGGGGGAAAAAATGAATAAAAATTGATTTATTTCTACAATTATTTTTTACTTTAAACAATTTAAAAAATGATTTAATTTAAAAATAGCTCGTTATCTCAGCACCATATATAACCTCTCAGTCCTGATTGGTCAGAAGGTGTGGATTAAAATAAAAGCGCCGACACTGGAGACTCCTTCCTTAAAACTCCAGCGTACCGACACTGACGCCACACGCAGCTCCGAATCGGATCGATCGTAAGAATCCAAAAATATACTCAAATAGCAGTCGCTCCACGTCACGCTGTTTAAACGTGTGTGTGAATATGCAAATTAGGACACGCCTCCACGTTCTTCTGACATCACAGCGAGCTAACATGATGTTACTGATGTTACGAAGCGCCGACACTGGAGACTCCTTCCATAAGCTGTAAATAAACACAATTCCTTTCCTTACAGGATGTTTTTTTAAATCCGTTTACGTGAAACGTGCGCCGTACACGTCCCCGTGAATGAGCCGTTCCTATAGAAACGGGAACGCATTTACTATATAAACCGACGGAAGATCAACACCTTCTGACCAATCAGGATCCAGACGTCAGTATCGTATCGCTGTGGCGTCTCAAGCTACCGTGATATTAGAAAAGCGCGCGTGCCGCCGTTAACTGCAGCCTCGTGACGCCTTATAAGGTGAAAGATGTATCCGCGTTAGCGTTGTCTGTGCCACTTCTCTGCAGAAACCGCCTCCGAGCCGAAGAGCTGCGGCGGCTGTGGTTTGGCTTTCGCTTGACATGAGAACCGTTTGCAAAAATGTGCACTGAGGAACCTGCACAGGAAAGAACGTGATGCATCTTCCTCACTCACTCACTCACTCACTCACTCACGTCTTCGCCCTGCTGTAGCGACAGATATGAAACGGAGCAACAGAAACTTGAGCAGATGAGAAAAAAAAAAAAAAGATTCAGGGAAAAAAATATGGTTCCCATCTGTATTATCTCGCGCTTGTGATCTGCTCAGTGAAAAACGTCTGGACTGGAGCCGCTAGAACATCTCGTGTTCGGGGTCGAAGGGCCTCTTAACGGGATCCAGATGCAGGATCGGGATTTATTTATTTATTTATTTACTTATTTGCGCTACTGTAAATCATCACGTGGTTAAAGGGGCAGTAAGTGAATCTTATTTACACCTTCTGAGATACTAAACTGGGCTTTCAGGCCACATTCAGTCCTGCTGAATTCTGGATTCTGATTGGTCAGGAGGTGTTGATTCATTTTAGATAACAACGGTGCAGCTGCACGGGTTTGTTCGAACGCCTTATCGTTTCTATAGCAACGGCTCATTCACGGGGGACTTGTACTCCACAGAAATGGATTTAAAAAAAAACCCTTAACATTTCTGGAAGGAGTCTCCAGTGTCAGAGCTCGTCATGCTGATGTTATACTTTAACAGGATTGGCTGCTGAATTAATTACTGATGTAAGCACGTTAGCTCAGTGATGTCAGAAGAACATGGAGGCGTGTCCCAATTTGCATATTCATACATATTCATAAATCCATACAGACTCATATAATGTTTTTTTGGAGATTAAAACCATATTATGTCGATACGGTGAAGTTTTACGGAAGGAGTCTCCAGTGTCAGCGCTTTGTAACAGTCAGAGCATCTCCGAGTAACAAAAACTAAAATGTTTTTTTTATTAAAATATATAAAAATATATATTTTTTTAACACATTAATTTAATGTAAGTAAAAATCTTAAGTGATAATTTGGGTGATAAATAAATAATTTCATAAATAATTTCAGTTGTTGGCAATTTGCTGTCGTTTAAGAGAAATAAAACAAAGTAATCACCATGGTAACAGTATCGCCACCTCGCTTATTATTTTCCTGTAACGGCACAACACACGTGCGTTTTATTATAAATATGAAACGTTTGTTTATTTTGGGATAACGAGCAAAAAATAAGTATTTAATCCAAGACTGTGTCCAGTACTTTTTTTTTTACGTTTCTTCGTCAGCTTTACGGTTTTACGAATAGTTTACAAGAGGTGCGGTAGATAAACTCTTTTTGTTTTGGAGGCGGGGCTTAATAAACCCAACAGGATATTAACTTTAACCTTTTTAACGTTCTGAATATGTGTATTTTATTATATATTTATTTATTTATTATTTTATATTTGTATTTTACAAACCTGGTTTACATTTTTTTCTTTTTTTTTTTTTTTAAAAAACACACCACCAAATCACCTTTTAATCACTTTTTTTTTATGACATTTATAGCAAATGAGAAGAAAAAGAAGGAAAAAAAAAACCCCACACTGAAACACCAGGGAGATTATTGCAATACAAAGTTTATTTAAATTCTGAAAACAGAAAATACACAAAAGCAAGACATCAGAATGGATGCGAGGAAGTGAAATGAAAGGAGAGGATAAGAAAAGTGGCATGGTTTATTATTTGTAAAACAACTGATATTGATATTAAAAATAATAAAACATGATTGCTTAAGGCTAAATGTGGTAAAAATGTTGAAGTTAGCTTTAGCACACTTTCTAACAGCTATAAATAAGTGCAGAGCCTCACATTAAAAAGTTAACTTCGGACACTTTTGTTCCTAATTCTTTACAAAGAAGACCCCAATCTTCCGCATGTACACTGTATTCATACACATCTCTATTCATTTGGCAAAAAAATTGCATCTCACATATATAGAGAAACCAGTTCTTCATGTTTATGATCGTGTGTGTGTGTGTGTGTGTGTGTGTGTGTGTGTGTGTGTGTGTATATATACACATCTCACCCAGCCATGTTTCAAGTAAGAGTGTTGTAACTGTACTGCTGAGGAAAAAACAAACAAAACAAAAAAAACCCAAAAAATAACCAAAAAATTCCAAACATTCTGCACAGGAATAAAAAGAAACCAGGAAAAAAAAAAAAAAAAAAAAACTAAACACAAAGTAAAATTCACTACAACGTCAGCGTTAACACGGAGGTCGCCCCTTTCACATACTCGCGAAAATGAAATGTACATCCCTGATAGAAACAGAAAAAAAAAATTAAAATATATATTTAAAATTTTTTTTTTTTTTTCCCCAAAAATAAAAGAAGAAGAGTAGGGATGCACCAATCCGATATCATGGATTGACATTCAGGTTTTTTTTTTGTTTTTTTTCCTCCCTGATCCGATCCAGAACGATTCTGAAGACGGACGAGAAGAAAAAAAATAAAAAATTTACTAAAAAAACAAAAAAAAAATTATAATAAAAACGTTAAGGTTCGCTAAAGACACGGAATAAATCTGAAGCGTCGAGGAAACACTCCTGCGTTTTTACGGCTTTTTTTTTATTTTCTTTTTTTATTTTTCATGGTTTCTGAGTAATAAAAGAAAAATTCTGCTACGTTCTATGAGCTGTGTTACATTTCGATTTACATTAAAATATGAAGCAAAAAAAAAAACAAAAGAAACACATTTCCTGAATTTTATTGATTAAGTGTAAGTGTATAATTTATGGTACATTACTGTAAATATATTCTATAATTACAATACAGTACAATATTTATCATATTTAAAAGCTTTACTAACTTTTTAACCCACAGTAAAATTCATCACTTTAAAAAAAAAAAAAATTTTTTTTTTTTTTAAAAGAAGCGTTACATTTTCTATATTATATTAATAGCGCTAATATAATCTAGAAACGTTTAGATGTTTATTTATTTTTTAAAAAAAGTCACGATTTTTTTTTTTTTTTTTTAAGAATTGTATCATTAAGTCGAATTGAATCAAATCCCCCAGGTGGAGTTGTTGTTGTGGCTCAGTGACTCGGAATACAGGAAAGAAAAGAAAAGGAAACGGTCGGCTCAGTGTTTGGGGAAAAGTATCGGGACGATTCTCCGAGCGGCGATGAAAATAAAATAAAAATACTGGATTGGTGCATCCCGGGTGATGGATTCGGTTACGTGATGGATCTCTACATGTCGCTGAAGTTTAAAAACACACACACACACGCGCGCGCGCGCGCTGAGTCTCGAGTCTTTCACAAATGGCTTTCCGTAGTTCAGCTCCCGACGCGCCTCTTAGAACAACTCTGATTTATTTCTTATATTAAAATATAGAATTCATCGATAAATCCGACGGCTAAAACCTGACTAAGACACTTAAAAACCCCAGAAGCAAGTGGAAAAGCCTAACGCGTGTGTGTCGGAGCCGTGCGGCGGTGGATCTCCTCAGGGTTCCACGCTCAGGACTCGGTTTAAACCTTTCATCAGCCGGATTGTTTACAGGGAACGGTTTAGGGTTGGGTTGCTTTTTTGTGTGTTGTGTTGTGTTGTGTTTTGTCCAGTTTTGTTTCCTCACTTTGCTTTAACACGTTCGGACACGGTGGATTCGATGGATAAACGCTAATCCTCGTAAAATCATAAAACGCCGCTTTTTTTTCTCCTTTAAAACTCGTAGTCTTCGTCGGCCATGTCGATGGCCCAGGCGAACTTCTCCCGCTGCGTCTTGTTGTAGATTTTTTCGATGGGGACTCCCCATTTTTTACACCTGTAGAGAGGAGACAAAAACAACGGTACTGTTATCCTGTTCACACACACACACTAACACACACTAACACACACACTAACACACACACTAACACACACTAACACACACTAACACACACTAACACACACTAACACACACTAACACACACTAACACACACACGATGGACATACTGGAGTGTGGGGGAAAGTTCAGAATGCGGGAAAAAAAATAATCGACAAAATCTCCCACGACAAACTCTCCAAAACAAAAAGGCCCTCCCGTGTGTGTGTGTGTGTGTGTGTGTGTGTGTGTGCGCGCGCACGCACGCACGCTGGGCTCAGGGAGTTCCTGTAGCTATTGTGTCATAGCGAGGACTTTTCTCCCAAAATAGAGCTGGAGGCGGGACAGCAGGTAATCACAACAACTACTGCATTTATCTTTCACCCAGGAGCCTGAGATCATGCTCTTCTTCTTCTTCTTCTTCTTCTTTTTAAAAAAACATTTCAATATTTAAAACGCACAACTATCGTAGACACTTGCACGGGTATCTACACCTACATATACGCTGCTGCTAGATTGTTAACCGGAGCAAGGAAGAGGGGACATATTTCCCCAGTGTTGCTCTGTCTCCACTGGCTCCCAGTTAAATATCGTATCCATTGTAAAACATCGCTGTTCGTTTATAAGGGTTTGCATGGACCGGCTCCTTCATATACCTCCGATCTCCTTCTGTTCCGCTGTAATGCCTCCAGGGAACTTCGATCAACTAGTAGCCTTCAGTTGATTGTCCCAAGGACACGTTTGAGTGACCTTTTCAGTGGCCGCTCCACAGCTCTGGAATAATTTCCCACCGTATAGAAGAACTGCACCAACATGCGCTGATTTAAAGTCTCTTCTTAAGACGTATTTATTTACTGTTGCATATGGTCATAAGTAAGCGCTGTGGCATAACTGGAGCGTTCTCCCTGTTCTCTCTGTTCTCTCTGTTCTCTCTGTTCTCTCTGTTCTCTCTGTTCTCTCTGTTCTCTCTGTTCTCTCTGTTCTCTCTGTTCTCTCCGTTCTCTCCGTTCTCTCCGTTCTCTCTGTAGCTGTGTTCTATGTTTACTTTTGTATTTTGCTATATGTTTAAATTTTGTACAGCACTTTGGCCAAGAGCTGTTGTTTTTAAATGTGCTTTATAAATAAATATGACTGACTGACTTATTATTATTATTATTAAATTTTTAAATAAAAACAATGATACTTGCAAGTCCTGGCTGTTGTGTTGTTGTTTTTTTTCCTTCTCTGCACCAGTGAAGAGGTTGCTCTAACTTACTCACGCCTTAAAAAAAAATAAAAATAAAAAATAAACAAACCCAGAGACGATCCAAACTGCTGCTTCGTTAAGTCGCGATTCATCTCGCGCATGACTTATTTCAAAACATATCCGCATTCTTTAGATTTCTTTTTAACTTAAAATTGCACCTCATATCAAAATTTTATTTTCTACTAAAAAAATGAACAGAAAAAAAAAAAAATTGATTAATTAAAAAAAAAAAAAAAAAACCTTCCTATATGTTTAGACAAAAAAAAAAAGAAAAAAGTCCATGTTCATGTTCAAGTCTTCTAGAAATGATCGTTCTGTAATTTTTTTAAATAGTAAACGAGCAACATGCTTGACGTTTTTGCACGTTTAGGACGTGAAGCTGATTCCGGAGATCTTTTTTTAAACTCTAAGGAGTTCGTTAGGAACGGTAAATAGCTCAGAGCGCAGCAGAACCCGGGATGATGATGATTCATGTTAGAGTGCGGCGACGATCCGGAGGTGATTTCTACGTGATATTTAGATTTAAACAGCAGTCAGAAACCGACGGTCCGTCGGAGTGGACGCTGGGTATGAAAGGGTTAAATTAAAACGCACCAATCAACAGGCAGCAGCGTCTCGCGGCTCTGGCACTCGAGTGTAAATTCAGAGCTACAAATATTTTCAAATAGTTATTTCCCCACCTTGGCTTTCCCTGTGTGTGTGTGTGTGTGTGTGTGTGTGTGTGTGTGTGTGTGTGTGTGTGTGTGTGTGTGTGACGACGTGGCCTACTCTCTGGCACACAAACCGACCCCATTGTTCGCGCTCTCCCTCCTCCACCCTCGGCTTTTCCTTACAGCTGCTCAACACGAGGCTGCGTTCTACATTTCCCACAACGCTCGGCGAGGACTTTCCCTCTCGGGAGCTTGCGTGTCTCGAGCGCTTCGCGGCTCATTTGCATACAATGCCGCTCGGCTGGTGGCGTAAGAGTCGGTGACGGTGAAGAAGGTACGTGGGTTTGAGGCGGAACAGATGCACCGACGTTCCGATTCTTACCTGCTGCCTGAACTCCTTAAAGCGGGAGATAAATTAGCACACGGACCTTCAGGATCAGCGGGTTAGAGCGCCAGAGCAG
>CM074989.1:1708933-1727840 GCA_037576825.1 Pangasius krempfi
CACTCACACACACACTCACACACACACTCACACACACACTCACACACACACTCACACACACACACTCACACACACACACACACACACACACACACACACACACATATCTTGGCCGATCTAGGATACATGTTTGGCCCGAGCTCTAACTTTAATCATTTAGGAGATAACTTTGGAGATAAAGGGAGCAGTTACCTTCCTCCAGTCTTTGAAGAAGTTTTTCCTAAATATGTCCTTAGTTGTGTATTCGTGGTCGAGCATCTTGGCAAAGAACGTCGCCACTTCCTCTGCCGCCTCGCTCAGCTTCATGGCCTTTCCTACAGAAACAGAAGTGAAGGCAGCTCAGCTGTTAAAAAAATCGAATAAACACGTAAAAGAGAAACCGCAGCGCTGCTCGATTCTGGATTCTGATTGGTCAGAAGGTGTTGAATGCAAAACACGACACATGCCGTTATTGGAAAATAATCAACTTTGGTGTCATAATGTAACTCTGCCTCATTACATCACATCACGAGTGTTTTATCTGACCACACACACACACACACACACACACACACACACACACACACACACACACACACACACACACACACACACACACACACAATCCTGGACTCACCGTCATAATAAAACCTGACGTTTTCCGGAAGTCTCTCATACGGAGGAGCGAACACGGGACCTTTGTGCTCGAGGAACCTCCATTTTGAGCCGTCTGTGTATCTCTCTTCCTCCCACCTGAGCGGCAGAGAGAGAAAAGAGAGCTGAAAGGTGAGTCATCCGTTTGTCTGCAATTAGCAAAATTATTCCCAGTTTTTCCAGCTTCAACATTCCTGAATTCCACAACAGGACAAAACAAATCCACTGGAGACGTCAAGGAATAGCCGTCTCCTTCAAAAAAACTGAGACCAAACGTCCGCCAGGTTTATTTTCCTCACCATTTCCATTTCTCTTCCGGCTCCTTCTTGCCCTTCTTCTTCCCTCCGGCCGAATCCTCTTTCTTCTCTTTCGATTTCTTTTTCGGCTTTACGTCCTGCAACGGCCGGAAGACGGAGCGAATGAGACGGAGAGTTGAAGGGGAAAAAAAAAAAAATCACATGGAACGATTATGAAAAAAAACAAAAAAAACAACAACAACAAAAAACGACATGCGTGTCGAATCATTACCTCTTCCTCTTCGTAGTCATCATAGTCTTCCTCCTGCTTCCGTTTTTTCACCTTATTCTCCTTTTCCACTTTGATCTTTTTGGGTTTGTACTCGGATCTGTTTCGGCGTTCCAGAAATCAAGTCAACGTTTGTTACAAATTAAATCAAAAATATTAATTAAACAGTGAATCAACAAAACGTTAAATTCAATCAAATATCATACAGCGTACGATAAACTACAGCAGGTTTATCAGAGTCGGCACACACGTTGCTATGGTGACGCATTACGGATTGTTATAATGCGATAACGCACTGTAGCGATGGTGACGCATTACGGCGCTAATATCAATATAATAAAATATCTTTTATTTGCGGTTTATCGCATCGATGATTATTAGTATGCGGTGTTTCATAACTAGAGAACAATCTTTACAATCTTTACAATCTGCTTGACGGAATTGTGAGAAATCGAACGTTTCTGATATTACAGCTGTATTCCTGAGACACACACACACGCACACACACACACACACACACACACACACACACACGTGCTGTCTGTTACAGCTTTAAAAATTCGCGACTTAAAAGACACGGAGTGTTAAAGTACTAAAGCCGGGAAAGTTCTAAAATAAAGAGGAAATCTGAGCTTCCTCTTTTCTCATCACTTCATTTTCACGCCCTTTAACCTGTTCATTAGCGCGAAAGCTACGTTACCATGACGATACGATCATCGGCAAAGCGACATATCGATACCGCGGCACTTCGGTATCAGCACCGTGGACATCGGGAGCGTGCGGGTTTATAAATATATCGAATGAGGAAACGAACACGCACTTCTTCTGTGAACTTGATACTTAAATACAGGTATCTGAACCGCGCTCTCGGAGCGACGTGCTTCTTTCTTTCTTTTTTTTTCTTTTTTTTTTACACAACAGTTAACAACAACATGTAAAGAAGAGCGAAACATCGATCACGCACTCGTCGTCATCCCTCTCTCTCTTCACCGTCTTCTCCTGCTTCGGAGAGTAGCAGTATCCGTTGTCCTCCTCCGTTTTGATGTGACTGTAAAGAAAAGTTCATTATTTTCTTTTTTTTAAAAAAAGTATCACACATTTTTTAACATAAACGCTTGAGGCAGCGTTTAGATTCGTCCCAATCTCAAGTCCCAGAGCTCCTCCTGTTCACTACCTCGTCTTGTCCCGAGAAAAACACGGCCGTTCAGTGCCATTTTATATCTAATAACACAAAATGACTAATTCTTCTTCTTCTTATTCTTCTTCTTCTTATTATTATTACTCCACATCGCAGAAGACGAGCAGAGCTAGCGCGTGTATGTGAAATGACAGCAGTGCGTTAATAAGTAATGCTAATGTGATGCTACATTAAATTACACATCACACCAGTGATACGATAAATAGCAGTAATATTTATTAATAAATAAATAAATAAATAAATAAATAAATAAATAATAAAACATATCCTCTATGCTATATGCTTTAAGATTTAGTCCACTGGCGAGTCGTATAATGATTCATGATTAATATTTGCAGAAAAGAAAGTTTGTACATTATGAGTGCCATGTTCATAACATTCGGCAACACACTCTCTAGAAATATCTGATACCACAACTAGTGTTGTGTTAAGAACAGTTTATTATTATTATTATTATTATTATTATTATTATTATTATTAAGTAGAGTTATGATGTATTAAGACAAGATTAAGGCAGATATTTGGGGAAATGTGGGTCGTACCTGACATAGCCGTTCTCCTTCTCCCTCTTATGCTTCCCGTTAGAGCTGTGGGATTTAATCTGGAAAAAAGGTAAATATATAAATATGTATGTAACACACACACACACACACACACACACACACACACACACACACACACACACACACACACACACACGTACAGCAGGTAAGTACGGATTGAGCACAATATTAAAAACAGTACAGAAACACGATACGGGGATGTAACATGAGCATGATTTGGCGCCGAGCGACGAGCCGGGAGCGCTGTGGAGGGAAGAGAAACCAAAACAAACAAACAAACAAACAAACAAACAAACAAAAACAAGGAAAGGCCGCACCTTCTCTTCTCTCTTCTTTTCTTTGTGTCTCTCGGTGCTGTCCTCCCGGTGTTTCACTCGCTCTTTCTCGCGGTCCTTGTGCTTCTTCTCAGACGAGTCTCTGTGCTCACTGCGCGGGGGAAAGAGAAACAGACGAGGAGAAACAAACGAGTGATGAGACACGCGAGCAGGACAGTGGTGGTGAAGGACGACTGGATCGACGCTGCGCGGATAAGAGTTTTATTCGCCAACGTTTCTACTTTTTTTTCCCCTCCCGGTAGCTCCAGCACTCTCCAGAGACACGTGTTAAACCCATGGATTATTTATTTTCACTCCTTCCTGCTCACTTGTTGCCAAACGAGAGCATCGCATCCGAAAGACGGACGTGAGACGCCATGTGAAGACGGCCGACTTCACTGTTTCCATGATTTCCCAGATGTCCTTTAGGATGATTGGAGTATTTATAACTACGAGTTTCTTTTTCTTTTTTCTTTTTTTTAAACATAAAACTGAAATTAAAGCGAGTTCTAGCTTCTTCATGAGTGTGCAACGTGTCGAACTCGTCGAAGTCTATTAATTATAACCAAAAAAAATGTAATTAAATTAGCAAGCAAAAATGAATACCGTGTGTAGGCCTGCAAATCACACTGACGGCTAACAAGAGTCAAAAATGTGCAACGTACCAAAAAATAAAGTGTTTCAACAAACAAACAAACAAACAAACAAATAAATAAAAGGAGCTGAGGACATGCATCTACATGCACCTTCGAAATGGAGCTACACACCTTCATACACTGAAAATAACAAACAAAAAAATAAATAAATTAGCTTCATCGTTTCATTTAGAGTAATTTTTAGAGAAATTTTCGATTTCTATTTATTCGACTTGATACACACCAGTGCTTTTGCGCACACGTCACCTGCGCGCGCGCTACGCTAACACAACCGCACAATCTTTCCAGCTCTTATTTACTGTTTAAACGTCATTGTAGCTTTAAAACCAGCAATCGAACGCGCACACAAACCGCACTCTTACCGCACTCTTACCGCATAATCCTGCGCTCCGAACACGCCATGCTCTTAAAAATCCACCTCAAACACTAATCTGACTTTCTTCCCCTCTCTCCTTTATTCCGACTCGAAAGCGTGGTGCGGCTCCTCTCACTCACTCCCGCTCACTTTTTAAAGCACGAGCCTGTGTACGTCGCCCCGGAGATGCAACCGTCAATCATTAAGCGCTAGGACACGCCCACGGCGCTCTGACTGGACGGAAACCCGGAAGCGCCGCAGCGTGTAACTGCAGGCTGATCGATCGTGATTCGCTCCTGAGAGAAAAATACTGATTCAACTGCAGATTTTAAACATTTTTTTTTAATCATTAAAAAAAAAAACTAACCTGCTAGATGTCCGATGATTATTTACTTGGTTTTATTTGTAATTTCTTTCAAAAATAAATTCAAACATTTATTCTCGTTTGAGATTCACAGTAGTCAAAGTTTGTTTGGGTTTTTTTTTTTTAGGTAGTTTTAGGTGTTCTTCCTGTTTCCAGTTCTTTCTATTCTTCTTTTATTACACAGTTCACACTTTTTCAGCTTTACACGTGCGTCACTTCCACACAAACGATCTGCGCAAACTTGTTTTTTTTCCTTTCTAATTAAATTAGCTGTATATAGCACCCACGTCCAGTGTTCTCCACGTTCTTGTCTTCACGTCACTGTGACGTGTAAAGCAGAGAGCTCAGCGCTCTTACTTATTATTATTTATTATTATTATTTACATCATGTTTCATACGAGCCGTTTATTAATTCTCATTTATTACTGTGTTATCGTTCCATTTCTAGAACATCCCATAATTACTCAATTACCAATTTTAAACTTCACTTTCACATATCTGTTCCTGTACGAGTTCATAACATCTCACACGTGTGTGTGTGTTTGTGTATAAACGTCCTTAGAGGAAGTTTAATTGAAAAATGATTGGTGTTTATCTTCCAAATCAACACCTAAAGTTTTGCTCAAATCCACAGAATAAGGTTTCGTCTTGATAAAAAAAAAAAAAATCACGCTCTCTCTCTTGCGCTACTTCATTCACTACGAAAGTACTTCACAGCGTGATATAAAGATAACAGCTGCTAGTTTAACCTTTTTATAACACCGGCTGCCATTTTGTTTTCTTCTCTCAGCCGATATCAGTGCGAAGCGGCGACACCTTGGTGTGAACGCGGCACCGGAGGACCCGGATTGGCCTCGACACCGAATGGTCCCATCGTTAAAACTACAAAGAGAGGTTCAGACGCTTCCGGGGTCCCGTTTACACGTGTCGAGGAACCGACGAAGAACAGCCATCGGGGACAGAATAGGAGCGCGAGAGGGCAATCGAGAGCCGTCTCAGACAAAGAGGACTTCATTATCACACCCAGCGACCGGAGAGCCGAATGCATCTCATTATATCAAACGTTTCATTATATAATTGTCCCGGTTTCCTACAAGACACGACACATCTTTCAAGAAACTTTATATTTTGCGTACATCCGCAGGAGAGTGGAACACGTACGATGTACTCCTGTATTTAAATATTTGGATAAACTTCGAGAAAGAGGAAAACGTGAGCGGAAAGGTGTGCGACCATTTAAAATATCTTTGAAATAATAAGATTAAAAATGTTCTTTTTTGTTTTAGAGACACGATTCTTAAAGTGGGGCCCAGGAACTCATCAGGGCTCTTTAAAAAATAAATAATAAAAATAATTTTTAAAAAATAATAATAATAATTAAATAATAATAATAAAAAATAAAAATAAAAATGGGGTTCTAAGTTTACAGTCGTGGAAAATCCCAACTAAGGAAAAAAAAAAAAACTAAAAAAAAAAAAAATTTAATAAAAAGAAAAAGGTTTCTTGGGTGAAAAGGTAAGAAATAATATTTAAAAAAATAAATCCTGTCTCCAATAAATAGCTGAAATGTTTCTGTACACGTTTAATAGTTTGCTGTAAAATAAAGCTGTACTGAGTCGGCTGTGGTTTAAAAATAAATAAATAAATAAATAATTTTTTAAAAAATAAATAAATAAAAGTTAGTGTTGATGTACATTATTTAAAAAACAAAACAAAAAAAAAGACAGCATTAATTCAGTCCTGGATCCGATCATCCCCGGTGTGAAGAGTGTGTGCAGAGAGACTGACAGAAAAAGAAACAAAAAGAAAAAAAAAAAAAGAAGAAGTGAATAAGTGGGCAAGTGGAAGTGCGCCTTTACCTGTTAGTGTACTTGGACTTTTCACGCTCTTTGTCTTTCTTATGGTCTTTGTGCCTGTGCTCTTTGTCTTTATGCTTGTCTTTATGTTTGTGGGAATCTGTAAGGAGTGGAAAAGAGAGAGAGAGAGAGAGAGAGAGAGAGAGAAAGAGAACAAAAAGCAAAGCTGAATGATGTGGAACTCCGGCAACGACCGTCTTAATGTCTGCTGTTAACAAGTCGCTCAAATGTAAGTGCAGATAAATCTTTAACACACCCTGCTAATAACCTCTGGCTAATAAAGCAATAAGGAAAGTTCTTCTTAGGCGTTGCATTGAAAAGAGGCCTAGCAGTGACACTCAAGAACAGCAACAATAACAAAGTAATCATGCTATAAATAAATAAATAAATAAATAAATAAATAAATAAAATACATCAGTAATACCCCACTCATGACTTTTGTTTTGTTTTGAGGTTACAGCCTTTATAGTTTTTTACTTAAAAAGTTTCGTTCTTGACGAACAGGACGTTCAAGAATCAAACTTTTGCTCATCGCGGAATTTATTTTCCGCAATAATCCAACAGCCAGTGGGGAAAAAGCTATCGGCTTTTCGTCGAGGGAACCGGAGCGATGTTAACTTCAGGGTTCCCCGCAAAAACACGCCGTCCTGCGGCACTGTGACGCCAGGAACAGAAGCGGTAACTGATTAAAGTAGAGGTTAAAGCAGTAGCAGCGACGGAGTAAGCAGTAATAATCACTGCAACGTGAATAGAAGTAGTACACAGAAAGAGTAAATACTAACACGGCTAGTAATATACGATATGTACTACACCATGACGAGTCATACTAGTATTAATGAAGTAAAGGAGTAACTGAGATGAGAAGCTAAGACAATACAAGTGACGAGTAGTACTTATCATTGTGTCACGCCTTCTATTAGTCAGAATATAGTACTTACGTTAGTAGTATAACAACAATACTAATTATTAGATTAGTATTTATTAGTAATCACTATTACTAGCAGTAACAGCAGAAATGAAAGCAACTAAGACAAGACTACATGAGCAGTAACAGGCATTACATAGTAATACTAGTACTAATAACACTAGTAAGTGTATTACACTGTACTGTACAATGTTACTAGTGCTAGTATTACTATGTAGCTACTACTTATTAGGACGTAAACTACAAGCGTATAAAAGTAAAGCGGGTAACATTCGTAATATCCAGCGAGTACTAGAGCACCATGAGGAGTAACAGTAGTAAAAGTAATATACAATAAGTGCTACGACATCATAAGCAATAGCAGGAACTGTAATACGAGTACAGTACAATAATCTACTACTAACTATAGCACTATACTATGGTATTAACGACAGGAGTAATAATTACACTAGTATGACTAGTAATGACGGCAGGAATAAAAGCGGTAACTGATCTAGAGGTTAAAGCCGTAGCAGGAATAATCACTACAACGTGAATAAAAGTAGTGACCGTAATACGAGTGCTATAATTAAGAGTTATAGAAAGAGTAAATATTAGGACGTGTACGATATGTACTACACCATGACGAGTTATACTAGTATTAATGATTTAAAGGAGTAACTAAGATAAGAAGCAAAAGACAAGACAATAGAAGTGAAGTTAGTGATAGTAGTAATATAATATTTAGTATTAATACTACTGATAATACTCTAATAACAGAAGTAGCGGCGTATAATTATAAGTAGCATGGCTGCATAAGCACTAAGAGTAGAAATGAAAGTAACTAATACAAGACTATGTAAGTAGTAATAGAGAAGTAAACGAGTGTAAAGAAGTAAACTGGGTAATATTCGTAATATCCAATAAGTACTCGAGCAACATGAGGAGTAAAACAGGAAGAGGAGTATTAAGAGTGATGTAAACACAACAGTATTGTAATAATACAAGCAGAAATAACAGCACTGAGTAAAAAGGAGACGTGAAATTGCTTATATTACGCAAATCCTTTTCATTTCAACAACAAACATAAAACGCTCAGAGTTTAATTTATAAATTTATACTTATCATAACTTCCTCTCACTTCGATGTCTAAATAATGAAGATGTATAAAAAGGTTCGAAAGTTCTTCGTCCGTTTTGCTAGACTGAACTTTTCCCATGTGACACGCCGCATGGCAAAGCTCGCCTCTGATTGGTTACTTCGTGATCTCTAGCAACCAATCAGCTGAGTGAGCCACATGGTTATGGGAAGTCTGGAAGTTTGAATTCCAGCTGGTCATGCTTGAAGGGGTTAAAATTTAAATCACACACACACACACACACACACACACACACACGTCCACTGACGTTTTTTTTTTAAATTAAAAAAAACAAAAGAACAATGCATTTTTTTTTTTTTTAAATCTGACATCTTTAGCAACAGTTTCTGCGTCACTAAATCACTTCCTCGCAGACTTCATAATGAAATCTCACATGTTCAGTCCTGACCCATGAGATCTAGACGACGATAACTACACATGCAGGCCTCGACGCCACATACACGAGTGCGCGCGAGTGTGTGTGTGTGTGTGTGTGTGTGTGTGTGTGTAAAACATCTGCGCTAACCTGACAATCCCATCCCTCAGTGCCATATTTACATATTTGTAATCTCATGTAATCTCTCTTTCTGTCTATTATAAGCAAAGTCGAGTCCATTACACCGCAGCGCTGTCGAGTTCTGGATGCTGATTGGTCGATTAATATTCAATAACAGCAGTTCTGAGAGTAGCGTAGCGTTAACAGATCTCTGTGGCGTAAGAGGAATAAAACACTCGGGGGCACGCTGTTAGAGGAAAATAATCAACTTCAGGGTGGGATCGGTAACCGTGTGTGCTATAACAGCATGCGCTGTCGTGTTTAATTACGTATGTGAAGTATAGATCGTCACGTTCACGCTGAGAAAATATAATAATAATAATAATAATAATAATAATAATAAGATCAGAATGTGACGTGCGAGTTTTCTTGACCAGACCGTCAGGGCAAACGGTTTAATTTAATAAAGCTCAAACAACCATCACGATGACGTCGCAGGTCCCGAGACGATGAAATTTATAGCGTAAATGTTCCTCTAATGTTTGGAAGAGGGAGGAACCCAACGTCTGAACATCTAACGGCACTTCTACTTTCCTCATGAGCGCTTTATCTACATCTTATCGCTCTGAACCATGAGAGCGAGAGACGCACTCACTGCTGTTTTACTACAACACACACACACACACACACACACACACACACACACACACACACACACACACACAGAAGACTCACACGGAAGTGAGTGCAGATAAAGACTCGATCCTAAATGCAAATAAAGCTACATTATATTTCCTAAATATATCATACGCCTTATAGTGACTGCGCTGTAATCTATCCTAGCGTTCCAGTCACTATATCTGGGGTCAAATTTCTGGATTCGCAGCACAACGTGAACGTAACTAGAGGTGAAAGGTGGCTAAAATGACCCCCTTTACTTTAGAAGAGAATAAACGATACTTTGAAAAAATAAAAATCAACTCAGATCGTTACGAGTTATGTATTTGTGTTTTCAACTGCTGATTGCGTAATATTTACTATTTATACACATATATATTTCGTTTCAGTATAGCAAAATCGAAGGAAGTTTGGAGAAAATAGGAAAGAATCGGTTTCAGAAACGTTAAACAAACATCGCTATAAACGGATAACGTACGATTCGTCATTCATTATTACATTAACTGCAATCGTTGGGGGAATTACTGTGGTGTAAGAGGAATAAAACACTTCAGGATTGCTGTTAGAGGAAAATAATCACCGTCAGGGTGGCAACAGTGACTCTGCTTCATCACACCACAACTGGAGTTGATTATTTTCCAATAACAGCACAACACCGAGTGTTTTATTCCTCAGTTAACGCATTGACATATCGACATTTTACGCGATGTGACGGAGTGAAAGACTGAACGACGAGGGTGATTTTAAGTGTAACTTTACTTTTCTTAGTCATTTATCAACACACGTGAGGTAAATGTTGATATTCCTGACGGGTCTGTCTTGTTTGTGATGTTGCCACACCCTTCACCTTGTCTGTATAAAAGCCTTAAAAGCGGAATGTTCGCTAGCTACATTGTTAGTCTCCAATTACATTTCGCAGTCGCCTAGCAACAGCGTTTTCACAACTCTACCCACTTAACCAGCGAATGAATCATGTTCGCGTTTCCCGCCAAAGATGTAAACCGACGGAACTTTGGACCTGTATTACGTTTTTTTCCGCAATCTTAAACAAAAAGGAAACGTAACGCTTTTAATCTTTAAGATTCGTTATGGATCTTCTCCGCTTCAGCACACTTATTAACAAATGTAAACCCAAAATTATTCGTAACCTGGTCAATTTACAGGAAAAATGTAAAAGTTAAAGCGAGAGTGGCGTTGAGTACGAGACACAGATTATATTTTAATAGAAGTGCCCGGACTGTACAGGCAAAGGTGCCAATACTTTAATCTTCATCGAAAGAAACATCGACGTTTAAAGACGATGTTCGTGTTAAAGCTTTGATGTTTCTTTCACTGAAGACTAAAGTATTGACGTCCTCGGCTGTGTTGGAGTACGAGACACAGCAATTATAATTTAACGGCAGTTCCCGGACCCGAGCGTAGCCAAGGGTGCCAATACTTTAACCTTCGGTGAAAGACACATCAAAGTTTATAAAGATAAACTTTACAGATGATGTCAGTCGTGCATTTTTCTGTGGCTGAATCTCAGGCACTATAGCGCATAGACATTTGGGATGCGGCCTGATTTCAAGATGGCGGATTTGACTTGAATGACAGATGAAGAATAACGTAAACTTCCAAAAAAAAAAACAAACAAAAAAAAAAATCGGAAATATTAAAAATTGTTGAATAAACCCGATGTTGCATTTTGCATAATGTAAAAAGCTTCACACCGCTGAAGATTTTTAGGCCAATCGAGATCAGCCAATGACGCTAAAACCTGTTACGCTTGTTTTTATTTTTTTAAAGCACTCGTTTGTCACGTCGCTCCTGAGGAAGAAAAGTAGCTAAATTCAGCATGACGTATGTTTCTGCAGTGATGCGTATTTGCGAGAGGGGGTTTATGGGTAAGTGCGGCACGCAGGCACAGACTCGTGGATCCTCTTCCGAAAAGCTAACTGCGCGTTGGCGCCTGATTGGTCAGCAGGGAGGCGTGTCTAGCTGCGTACACAAACGATGTGCCGGACGCCGTTACTCTTCTTTCACAGGCTTTACCCAGCGTTTCAGTGTAAACGATTAAATCCGGCGCACTTTGCCATGGAATTCGTGGGTAATTTGCCGAGTCATACAGCGTCGCTGTACATAACAGTACAAAGAACCGCGGACGGCGCCACACGACCGCCAAGATTTTAACACCGTGATCCGCTCTGTAACGGTTAGCTGGGATTTCATTCGAATGATTCTCGTCGCTTGTTCGCGATGCTCCGCCCCCAGGATCTTCCGTGGCCCGTAGGAGTGTAGCGTCTATAAAATGGAACACTGTTGTTGTTGTTTTCTTAATCGTGTCCTACACATCTTCCAGATTATTTGTGCAAGAATAAAAAAGAAATTCGACTACTGCACCTTTAAATCATCTCATGTCGTTGTCGATGCTGTTACTAGAGAATAAGTCTAACCTATAGCTTCTAAAGCTAACTAGCTGACCGAATCAGTGTTCGGTTTACGCGCTGCGTGCTCGGCTCGCTTCGAACTAGCTTTGTCAGCAGATTAGCAAAGCAAGCTAACTGTACTAGCTATATACACTCACTGGAGATCTCTGTTACTTCCTTCCAAGCTTAATTTTCCTTCGTAACGTCTAGACACACGTTTAAGGCGAGACATTTTGCGGGCCCTTGAGTTGTGAGCGGCGAACTGAAGAAACGTCAGACCAGACGCACCACGCGACTGGATTCACAAACCCCCCAAATCACTTCCAATGCGACTTAAAAAAATAAATAAAAATCAAAACATTAATGTTCATCAAAAACCTCAAGGTCTAATAGATATCTATTAGGAACATGAGAACAAAATCACACGTTTTGGGCACCGATCGAATATCCCGAACATTTTCATATTCATACTGGAACGTTTAAGACTCAATCCTTGATCTTTATTTTCAAAGTTATAAAATGATGCACCAATTTTCTAAAGCCTTAAAAAAAGAAAGAGAGAGAGAGAGAGAAAGAGAGAGAGAGAATGTCTGTATCCTAGAAGAGATATTAGACTATTGATTAGACTATCCAATTTGACCTTGAATACGTGCAAATGTCATTTAATCAGACATATAGTGCGCTATGTAGTGCGCACTTCACTATGTAGTGTCTATAACTTCTTTACGTTACACCCTATGAAGTGAGCACATATAGTGAATTTCCCATACTCAATGAAACGAGCGTTTATTGAGTATCACATCTGCAACTCGGCTCAGGGGAATAATTAGCGTCTGAAGAAAAGTTGCAAACAAAAACGTACCTAAACGTTATTATTGTTTTATTTTTTTCGTCTGACTTTCTGGGTAAAAGTAACCGCTAAATCTGAGGATCTTCACACAAATCCTGAGTGAAGATTTACCCAAATGTTAACATTTGCTCAAGTACAGCTATCTACAGAACTCTCTATTTCTCTGATAATGTGAAGACAGGAATCAGAATTAGTTTAAAACACCAAACTATAAACCTGTTAAGTGAAACTTCACACACAGATACTTGTTAAAATGTGTTATACATGTTATATAATGAGGCAGTGAATAAAGAAATGGATCCTCATTATGGTTATATATTCTGTATTATCTTTTCCTGTTCACCTCTGTGTCTGTGGGTACAAACAAATAAACACAGCAAAAATGCTTTTAAAATGAGTTATAGAAAGTGAAAAGGGTTTTAAAAGACAGACATTTAAAAAGAGAGGCATTTAAAAAGCAAGCCATTTCCCCCTGCAGCGCCTCCATAACACAGCAAGCAGTGAGCGGCTGCGTCCCAAATCACACACTACTCCACTACATAGCACGCCACCTACAGTATCTAAGTCAAGCTATTCTGTTCTAATATCTCACATACTGTTTAAAATAAACGGCTAATATTTTAGCTGCAATGTCGTATTTTCTCTCTGACGCATTTTTGATTATAAAAAGCGACCCGGAAGCCTAGTTGACTAGCTAGTGGCCTAGAAACAGAGCACACTACCTAGCAGAGGAGCACGCGGTTTGAGACACGGCTCATGGAAAGGAAAAGAAAATGGCGCAGAGACTAAGTCCTCAACCCCCCATTTGCCACTTTTAACACTGAATTAAGGCCTGTTAGAGTCGTAAATCGACAAATCAACAATCAGGATTGTAAAAATAATCTACAGATCTGTCAAAATAGCGATCCCAATGAAAAAATAAAGGCTTTTAAAGTGTGTTTTTGAGCCCTCGTTTTGAACAATAGGCGGCTGTGAGTGAGGGTGAGGGGACTTAGTCTCTGGGACGCCATTTCGCTTCACGAAAAACTAACAGTCTCACCGCCTTGCTCAAAGAAATACAGCTCAAAAAAAGCATTAAACCGCGTTTTAAACGCACTTATTGTCTTATTTCACACTTACCATTTAGTCGAGAGCCAGACTCCACCTGCAAACACAGTTAATAAGTTGATTATGTCGGTTTTTTTAATGTGTACATTATTCCACAGAGAAGAAATCAAAAATGTCACCTACAATATGGACTCGATTTACATGCAACCTTCCTGAAATCTAGCCCTTTATACTTCATTTCTCATCAACATTACACGCTTAGGCTTTAACTGAGCTTTTTAAAAAGCCAAATGAACATTTCAGGACCTGATCAGCGAGAAGAAAAGGAAATATATTTCGAAAATACACACACACACACACACAGCTGTAAGTGAGCCTTGTATAGTTTTCTACAACGCGAATAAAATTACCTGGTGGTGTCCATGATCTCCGGTCATTGTGCCTTTTGAGATCTCAAGAGGAGAAATAAAACGCGAGACAAGAGTGAGAGAGAGAGAGAGAGAGAGAGGGGACAGAGAGAGAGAGAGAGAGAAAAAAAAGATGCCGGTATCGAAAAAAAGCTCGGCAGAATTGAGACTTGAGCAATCGAGTCTCAGACACGAAGTCCTGCTTTCGTGATACTGCGCATGCGCAGAGCAGTTCGCTTCACTGAGTCGAATCTTTCAAAGTCGGTTGAAAGGAATCGATTCACAGGAGTTTCTGATTATTCAGTGTTAAGCTAGTAGGTAAAAGTAGAGTAAAGAGTAGAGGAGTACTGAAGCCCTAAAGAGGCCATGCATTATTATTATTTTTTCTTTCTTGTTTTTTCTCGTCATCTCGACTTTGAGATTGTTCTGGAGGCAGCAAAAGCTTAGTGCAATCCCACAGCAAATTTGTTTTCATTTTGATTTCAAGCTGAAATACCTCCATGTCCGTCAGTGATCGATGATCGTCAGACGCCTGAGAAGGAGGCCGTCAGGTCTACACCTCTCTCTCTCTCTCTCTCTCTCTCTCTCTCTCTCTCTCTAATGCCGAGAAAGTCCATCTCTACAGCGGGCAATTAATACATTAATGATGATGATGATGATGAGAACGACGACGATGGCGAAGACACCAATGTGCATTCAGCTCCAGTCCCATTCACAAGGCGTGAGAGTTTCTCGTGATAAAAGTAGGTTGTGAGAAAACAGCTTTTTGTTATGTCAAGATCACAAGAAAAGGAAAAAAATGATAATGCATGGCCTCTTAGGGCTTCCGTAGAGCAGAGAGTACTTTATTGATCCGCAAGGTGAAGCAAGACCAAGACTTAACAGTTCACAAGACTTTAACAGTGCACAGTAAACTCACAAATAAAAAGGACTAAAAACACATACATTAGACATGTGTGATGAGCACGACTTGTGTTAGTGTAAATAAAAATGGACAGTAGTTATAAGTGGCATAAATAGCCATATATATGGCTTTATACCTTTACGCTCTTTACACAGTAATAGGTTATGGTTAAAAAATAAATTCCAGTTGTGCAGTGACAAATATGACCTCATTTGCAATAAAATTGCCAATGAATAGCTAAAGACAATTAATTCTTTAGAAATCACACTACAACGTAAACACAAAATCAACATCTTATAAAAAAATTTGCCGTAGTTAAATAAGCGACCGTGACGTGGTTGGATTTCATGAATGTCAATGAATAAAATGTTAACCTTTGTATCTTTTTGTAACAAAATGAAGTCAGGTGAATTATGAATTTGTAAATGAGAAAAAATAATAAAAAAAAAAAAAGCTTGTTTTTTCAAAAAAAAGGTAGCCCCAAACTTTTGATTCATCTAATGAACCGATTCGAGAGTCGTTCAAAAAGAACCGATTCTTTCTCGAATTGAATATCAGTGCTGCCAGTTTAAAAAAAAAAAAGGAAAAGAAAAGAAAAGAAGTCGCACATGGCTCTAAGTTCAGACCAGTACGATTATTAAATTACCACATAACCATGTCATAAAGCAAACATTACATAAAATCCTGGCTTGGTTACACAGATTAAAGTTTATAGTCCATTTTCTATTAAGTATTTTTGTTATATTATGTATTTATAATGTATGGTCTTATTAGTGTTTCTCATTCAGCAACCAAGACGAATGTCACATACAGAGAGATTAATTATTATAATTAGTAGTATTAAAATATTTGAAACTACAGAAATTCTTTTTAAATTCATATAAATTTGCCATATATCTATTTACAGTATTATCACAAGTACAAAACAATGAAGTTGGTTACGTTCGTCACAGTATTTAATGCTTGACTACATAACAAAAATACACAAAAACAACAAAATAAGCCTACACTGAGTGTTTATGATTTAAATACAATACGTAAAAGTAGCAAAGCACTAAGTAGATACGCATAATTAGACAAGTTATGTAGTAATAATGAATTAATAAAACTTAACTTTTTTTTTTTGCACTGCTTTACACAGACCTGTTAGATTTCACACCGTTTTGAAATGCATGAACGTCTCAACTATCAGTTACGCTCAAAATCATTTAGGATTTCAAACCTATAAAAAGATTCCTAAATGTGGATCTGTTTCATCAATATCTGGGCAAAAAAACAAAAACTCGTTAGAGAAAAATTATTAAACATCAACGACAGTGTGGTGTGAAGCAGAGTTCCTGTTACCATCCTGAAGCTGATTGTTATAGGAAAATAACAACAGCAACATCTCCTCCTCCAAAAGTGTTTTATTCCTCTTGTACCACAGCCATCTACCACCAATTACAATTATTTATTTATTAAAAGAACAGAGCCCAGTTTTTTCCATTTATAGTTTCATTTAATGTTGTGGAATACCCGAGAGAGGAGTTTCTTCCTGTTCTCACTTGCGTTACAGCAGCTATAAACTGGCGCTTCCTTGCCAGCCTCTTTTTTTTTTTTTTTTTTTTTTTTAAATAAATTCTGTATATTGAAAGTAATAAAACAAAAAAAATCTTACCAAGAAACCACAACGCATAAAGTCTTCTGTCCTGAAGATGTCTGAAAAGTTAAAGATTTACCTCTGAAATGTTCCAGAAGCACCGACACTGGAGACTCCTTACAGAAAATGTCACCATTTAAAAAAAAAAAAAAAAAAAAAATCTGTGTATGTGGGGCATCCACCATTCAAGCCCCCTGTGAAGGCGCTGTTACTATAGAAACGTATATAATAAGTGCATTAATATAAATATAATATATATTATTAATAAATATATTATATAATATATAAATATTAATATAAACCTGTGATACTGCCAGAGCTGCTGTTCACAACCCAGAATTCAACAGCACTGCAGTATAAAAGCTATATAAATATTAACATTTTTACACACAAACATTTTACTTTACTAAATAATATATATAATCTGCAATCTAGAACGTGTGCCATCAATGACCAAACATGGTTCAAAAGCATCGCATGCGTATAATGTTTAGCGTCTCGGTTTTGGTAAAGTGTTCAGGATTAGGTGCAGGGTGGAGGAACGAGGTCACAAGTCGCTAGCGGTGTAAATGTACGTGTTAAAAGGGTTTAACCAAATCCTCTTTAGTCTGCTGTCAAGTAACACACACATGTTTAAGGAGGTGATCCGTGAGGTCATGCTACAAAAACTGTATTGTACAAAAATACAGCACTAAAGTTATATTCTATGAAATGAACACACACTTTGGCAAACAAAAAAATAAATAAAAAGGAGAAAGAAAGTGACTTGTCCCACTCTGATCTTACAAAATCAACTGTAGTTTTTAAATAAACCTTAAATAAAACATTTTCATAATCTTTGATGTGTAAATTAGGTATTATGTATGTATGTAATTATGGAAGTAATTAATGTCCCTTTATTCCAGATTAAATCTGGTGTAAACACTGTATACATTATATATAAACACACACATGGCAAAATAATGGATCCTTTCCTCAAAAAGCATGACTAACAGGAAATTGCATTATTGTACTCTAAAAGGACAAATGGTCATGAACAAGCTAGTTTCTTTTCATTAGTTACTATTTCTTTATTTATAAAAAGCACTACATTCATTTCCTTAATGAATGAAACTGAATAACAGCTGATATTCATACTGGGATACGACATATATTTAACCAAGTACTTAAATATTGAACTGAAGCAACATTAATGCGACAGTTCAGTTATAAATAAAATGTAAACCATTTCCCTTTCTTCAAAATAAGAGGGCTGTATTAAGAAAATTAAGATTACCAAGCTTGTACATACATCTCCCTTTCCACAAATGTAGCCCTTAATTTAATAAAACCAACACCATCATTTAACGAACTACCCCGCCATGATTGAAGAAAGATAGCGAAATGGTCAAATACATTAGATTGTACAGTCTAAGGTTCTTCGGTTGTCCTTTTTTGGAAACCTTTAAAAAGGTTATACAGAGAATAACCTACAATGTTTTCCTGTCAGATAGGATTACAAGTAGAACCCATTTAGGAAGCTCTGACCCCTTATTTATCCAAAAGACTCCTTAAAGAACCATTGAGTGCTTAGAATAAAGCTCCAGCATTTCTTTAAGGGTTTCCCAAGAGGGAAAACCAAAGCTCATGTATAGAAACCTACAACAAAGTGTTTCCCTATTGTTTCAGAAAGGGTTACAAGTAGAACCCATTAATGAAGCACCGATGCCTTATTTATCCAAAAGAACCCTTAGAACTATTGAAGAACCCTTTTTCTAAGAGTGTATCTAGTACCAAGATACACTATATGGCAAAAAGTATATGGAGGCCTGACCATGACAGCTATGAGGTTCAGACTGTTTCCAGAAAGTTGGAAACGCACAATTGTATAGTGTGTGTTTGTAAACTGTAGCATTAATTTCCCTTCACTGGAACTAAGAGGCCCAAACCTGCTCCAGCATGACGACGCCCCTGTGCACAAAGCGAGCTCCAT
>CM074989.1:1727940-1742640 GCA_037576825.1 Pangasius krempfi
ACATCAGCGCCTGACCTCACTAATGCTCCTGTAGCTGAATGAACACAAATCCCCACAGCCACACTCCAACATCTAGTAGAAAGCTTCCCAGAAGAGTGGAGCTCATTATAACAGCAAAGAGGGAATAAATCTGGAATGAGACGTTCAACAAGCACATACGAGTGTGATGGTCAGGCGTCCATAAACTTTAGCTACGCTATATGGCTAAAACGGGGGGGAAAAAAATAAATAAATAAATAAATAAATAAATAAGCAAGCCTGACAGGTTCTAGATATTAGAGAAAATAATGAGCAATAATTTGGAGTTTGTACTGCTTACTTACCCTATTAATACACTTGGCTCTCCAGTGGTCTATAGAACCCTACAACAAAATGTTCCCCTATCCCAATCGTTTCAGAAAGGATTACAAGTAGAACCCATTAGAAAGCCGTGTATCCTTAAATGATAGAAAAAAACCCTTAAAGAAACCCTTAAGAATTTCAAAAATAATGATCAATAGCTTGGAGTTTGTGTCGCACACTTACCCAGTTAATACACAGTTATGGGGGGGGGGTTCTTCAGGGGATCTTTAATGGTTCTTTGGCTGTCCCTCTTGGGAAACCCTTATGGGTTATATGTAGAACCTTTTAGGAAGCCAAGTATCCTTAATTATACAAAGAACATTTTTTTACCCCCTGACAAGAGGGTCCCAAGATCCAAGAAAGGAAATCACCTTACTATAGAACCTTGAAGCACCCAGTCAGAGGGACAACCGAACAACCTTTCACGGTTCCAAGACTGTAGTAAACAGCAAACGAGTGACTTCAGACACAAATCTAGGAGATCCACGTTTTCCCCCCCCCAAGAGATTATGGAGGCGGAATTCTTCCAGCATTCAGGTACTACATGTTAAAGTTTAGTTCATGTTTATTGATTACAGGAAGTTCCACAGTGTCCCAAACAGGACCCATCAGGGCAGAAGAACTGGATGCGGATGGATGGATCTAATCTCCTAGCTCTAGCATTTTAAGCTAATAAATCAAACTAACTGAATACACACGGCAATTAAGATCGGTTCCATTTGATTGTTTTTGTCCTTGTGCGCCAAAACATGAGCAGAACCTCAGCAAGAGAACACAAACAGGACACAATATTAAATATGAAAAGTCAAATATTTATTTCCATTCCGATACATAAAAATGTTATAAAAATGTTAAATATTGTGTACAATGAGGACACTGTTAATATTGAATGCCACTGTGCCTTAGCAGCCCAGAATAACGAGAAAAATAAATAAATAAATAACAAACAAAGAAAAACAAGACACACGCACACCTCCACAGTGACAGGTGGCTTAAGGAACAGTGCTGAAAAGGGCTTAAAAGCGCCAACATCGGACGTGGAAAATAAAACAAAAAACCCACAAACACACAACAGCCAATAGATATTACGCAGCGTCCTGCATTTGCAATATTGTTCATTAACGTACAAATAAAACACCAGAAGAAATCAAGGAGGTGGAGGAGAGAAAGGAAGACAAATATCATTTAGATCTCTTGAGGAGCTTTAATCGTGAAAGGTGGTGCTGGCGAGTCGCACGCCTCCAGGAGAAGCCCCTGACATCCAACACACATGTCCTGATTATGCCAGTCTCTCATAGCCAGAGTGTGAGGAGCGACAGAACCGGATACGCGAGACGATGCCAGAACCAGAGGAACCCTGAACACCACAAAATTTACATTCGTTTATCACTCGATGAATACTCTGGTGTGGTTAAAGCCACAGTCGGCCTTCTGCAAACTCAACAGTGCAATACTGATTTTAATATGCACCGAGTCACCAGTTTACCAGGTTCACAAATACACAAACACCACTGAACAGATATTATTCAATTCCATTCATCCCATTCATGAGGTTTAAAATCAATGTATCGTAACAGGAAACCTCTAAAAAAACAAAAAACAAAGGATGTGCTGAAATTCCTGGCTGTAGTTGTAAGGAAAAATGCATCACTGACTCACCGGGATGGATCCCACGACCATCGCTCGTTCCAGAAGTCTCTCTGACTTTCCTCAGATTCTTTTTTCAACACGATCTTCTTAAAGAAGCTTATGGGAAGGTTGATGCACCATTTAAAGGGTAGACGCAGCTTTGGATGGATGGATGCCGATGTCCAGCCAAATCATAGAGGAAGAATATATTTAAAACAAACAACAAATAATATTTGCAAATGATCATTTCCCCTAAAATGCCATCGAGCAGCCACGACGTCATTCGGTTCTTTGGTTTTGGACTGAGGCTAATGTAGCTAACAAGGAATGGAAGACCATCTTGCTGAAAAGCATCAAGCTGTAAATGTAAAAATCATTGACTTATTTGACCCGATGAAAATGTTTATATGCAACAGTTCATCTTTACACACTGAAGGTCGAAGGGGAACTTTACCACCATCCACATCACTTCCAGCTTTGAGCTAAAATTCCTCCTTCAAACTTCAGGAGGCGGGGCCTGGATTCAGAGGGCGGAGTCCAGTTATCCCAGATAACACCTGTAACATGCTAGCGTTCGGCTCCACGGTGAAGTTTTGTGAATGTTTATAGAGGACAGTAAATCCTACTGTCTCATGCTGCATAATTTCCAACCTCAGACTTGGAAGAAACAGAACACACCCCCTCAACTCGGAGTTCCTACAGGAAGGTCTCTAACTACGAGTTCAGCAAGTGACGTCAAATTAAACAAGGCCGCGCACAACATCGGCAATAAACAAAGTAGCACTTCTTACCTTTAAAAGGAGTTATACTGCATATACAAGTCTTAGCTTTGGCTCAATCAACATACATTCACTTGTTAAATCTATAACACTGACACTACAGTTCACTAGAAACATTAGTCATCACAATTAGATGGCTAGCTCGTTGCTAACAAAAGACAAACATGCAGGAGTCCGTGGTTCTTTCCCCACTTTGTAGCTCGAACGCATGGTAGTTAAAAATGGCGTAATTCAGAGTTATGACTTTCCACTTCCGAGATAATTCAAATGCAGCATTATACTAGACGTCCGCTACATGTATAGGGTATTAAAAGTACTGAAGAGTCATGAAAAGTACTGCGAGTAGAGAAAAAGTACACAAGTAGTTTTTAGGACTGGTATTTAAGAGCAGTTTAAAAGTATTCAGTAGCGAGTATTTAATTGTGAGGACTTTTCCGCCGTATAACTCTAATTCCCATTTATGGCTAGCTAACCTATCCCATGTCGCTAGCTAATCTAGTTAACATAAAACCAAAAATCACTATACAATAGTTAATTCTTCAAACTAGAGGCTGAATTCCTGAATGCTGGTATTACAACAGGCTTCAGAAGGCAAATCCAACATGACAAAGCCGTTGCCCTTCTTAATCTCGACTTCCAAGAATTTCTTGCAGGTTCGGCCATGGATGCGTTGTTAAATGTTACGTTGCGTGCTTGAGGCGTGCTCCACGTGTCTCCTGAGGACCTCCAGGATTCATTAGGAGTTGGTGACAGTTCTACTGTTGCCATTCAAGAAGTTGAAAACAATGAACAAACTAAAAATCAGAAGAGGGAAGTAGCGAGCACACACAAAGGAAAAAAATAGCAAGAGTACTGTTAAAGTACTTAAAAACATACTCAAGTATATCCAATGTAAGCTACTTAATAGTACCTCAAGTACTATGCCTGAGAGGAGAGAGAGGGAAAAAAAAGCTATTCCATTACAGTAATGAGAGTATTCATAATTCTTTGCTTTACACTCCTGCATGCTAGCTACATTAGCCTCCAACATTAAAGAAGCAAACTTTAGACGCCACACATCTTGGCTGATCGAGTACATTTGGGGTAAGATGGGAAATTACCCCCAACAATGCATCAAACCTACCTCTAGACAACACTCTGGACACACAACCCTGTCGACAGACCATAAGAGATCATTAAAACCCCCAAAGAATCTGCCAGGCTGCGCCAAAATCAAAACACAGGAAGGTCAAAACGTACCTACTGCAGAGAGAGCAGAAGTTGTGCCAGGTGAAATACAAACTTCTCTTTGCACAACACGAACAAATCTGTGGAGGGGGAAAAAAACAAAAAAAAACAAAACAGTAGCACAGTGTTGCTAATAAAAGGAAACATTCCATCGAGCACTCCTCCACATTTTTGCTATAGAAAATTGCTGGCCAAGCTAGTATGGGCTAAATAGCTGGCATTATTTAGCATTAAAAATAAAAAAAGTACGAGTGTCTCAGACTAGAGTGGCAATACAGACTGAAAATATCCGAGTGAACATATTAAACTGCGATCATCTCGTTTATCTGTATTAGGTAGCAGAACGTCTCAAATGTCCTCAAACCAAAAGTCTGACCTATTGCTACTCATCACTGCTCTGTAGTGCACGATGTACATGCCAAAGTGTGTGCGTGTGTGTGTGTGTGTGTGTGTGTGTGTGTGTGTGGGGTGATTTTAAAAACACTAAACAGGTTTTGTTGAGGTTTCTTTTAAAGAGAGTTTACTTTATTCAGTTCCTCGAGGAACACTGAAAGGATTCTCCCAGACGTATTCTGAACACCTTTCCAAATCATTTCAGGGACAGAACATAAATATTGAGAACGTTGAGAGTCGAATTGAATCAAAATAACTGAATCAAAATGCGTCTCTGAAAATGATGAACAGCGAGACATGTGCTCAACTCTTACCGTTTTGCTTATAGTCTTGCTAATTTTACAATTATCTTAATAGATCTTATAGAATACAACGCAGTACTACGTGAATTAGAACGTAGAGTAAAGGAGCCAAGCTAAGCAAAGAACACGCATCAATGTTCATATCACCACAAAGCTTATCTAGAGGAACAATTTGCATTGAGCCATTTAGGAGCTAAGAGGAGAGTCTTATCAGCGAGCAGAGTCAAATGACTCACTGAAGAGAGTCGGAATTCCCATCACCAGCAGCCACGCCGGAAAAATGGGTCCTTGTACGAGTGAATCTGACCAAATCAGCTTTCAGCGTTTCAGCATTTCCTGACTTTGCGTAATCTGTTCATGAAGCATGTTTAGTTTGGATTTCAAAATCACAAAGTGTTTACATGTCAAAGATTAAAAAAGGTATTTATGCTAGGACACATTCATGAGCCAAACTACAAATAACTATAAATCAGTGGGAATAAGTGTAAATTATGAATTCTATATCTATATCTATATCTCTATATATATAAAACAAATGTAAACAAATCTGAATTTTAAAACCAGGGGCACTTTAAAAGTTGATTTGAACTTAACCTTCTTTATGAAAAGAGAAGTCTGAACTCTGACAGTCTCCTTCCCAAATCGGAGACAATTAATCCCCCCCCACGCCCACTCACCCGCCAGTTCCCGTACGCATCACACGACGACTTCCCCTCCTTCCTGTAGTGCGTTTTGATGACCTCAGCAATCGTTATGGGAACAGAAACTTTGCTCTGCAGTGCCTTTCAAAGACACATGGTCAAGATCAACTCTAAAACTGTCTCCAAGTGCTGTTAAATTCATGCATGTTCTTCACTTACGAGCTGGCGGACCTCCAGGTTGCTGGGCAAGGATCGTGCACGCCGTTTTCCTCGGGAGAGCTTGCACTCTTCAGACAGACTCAGTGGTGTGGAGGACAGAGCGGGAGAGAAGCTCAGATTCTTCACAGATGAACCTGCTGAAGCACAGCACACCACGATCAGAACAACACTGCAGGTTCTGAAGCTAAACCTTAACCTTTTAGTTTTGCTAACATGGTGTTACATATTGAACAGTTCTTCATGATGGCAAGATCCAAGATGTGTAATGAGCATCAACCAACAGTACACCCTTGTGTGTGTGTGTGTGTGTGTTTGGGGGGGGGGGACCCTCTTTGGTATCCTTGGTTTAGTTTCGTCCAATTAGGGGGACTAGTTCTGCATTCGAGGTGAAGTTACAACTTGTAATTCTCTGCATACAACCAGTAAAAGCCACAGAAATTGTCCCTCAACATTGAAATTTCAACTCTGTACAGTCTTCTCAACTCCCAGTTCACAGAGTGACGTCAAATCAACATGGCCGCTCACATTGAACAGCGTAAAGTTCCCCTTCTCTACTTTTAAATGAGTTTACAGCAGTACTGGCTTTAGATTAGTTCATATACAGACAGTACTAGGTTACATCTAACACACTGACCGTACTAATCACTGATTTGAGGAATGCTGATGACCTCGAGTCATCAATTAATGTTAGCTGGCTACCTTGTTAACGCTACATGCAATTGTCTGCTGTTGTTGCTGTGCTGCAATTTCAGTCCAAAATGGTGCTCGAATGTTTGAAGTTCACTACAGTAGAACAGAACCAATAGCCACTCAGGCCTGTAACGCTGTGCTTAAAGTAGCCCTTTGAGCTTTACGTTCTCTGACAGAGCAAACAAAACACACCTTCATGGAAGCATTCATGTTCTGCCCCCAACCCAACCCCCCCTTCCCAAATGGGAAATGAGGTCATTACATCTTGTATGTTGTAATTTGCAAAACACCACGAGCACAGCTTAAAAAGTTCCAAATAGTCTCCCGAGTGGTGCAATAGAAAAGCGGTCGAGATAAGTTCAAGACGGCTAAAGCCATCCATTGCAGGGAGCCAAGAGAGTACAACTGGCCATGCTCTCTGGGTGGGAGGGGCATACACCATCTCCCCTGTCAATCACAGCAACACTAGCCAATCATAGGTGTCCGTGCTCTCATGTATGTGTAAGAGGGCAGATAGCTCTTTCCGCCAACTGTGTTACGCACTGCCCTGTAATGTTTAGGTGTACTAAAGGTTTCAGTCAGAGGGGGTTCCCACAGAGAAAGAACCCTGTAAGGAACCCCTTCAAGAACCAAAAGTACATGACCAGAGATGCAGACGAGGTCTAAAAATACCTACAATTTAATGATGTTAACTTTTAGCCTAGATTGCATCTATGAACAACAATGAAACTATTAGTGTTGAGAGAGAATGCATTGCTCAAGATCTCATTAACGTCATATTAAAACTAACGTGGGGCAAAAACTCCCGCTCTCACACACACACACACACCATTTCTATATATACACATTTTTCAGGTCTATAATGCCCTTCTGGGATCATACGGTGTTCAAAAACAGAAAAGTTGTAACCCTTTCATTCAACCACTAAACTCCTGATTCCATCTTTTTGTGGAGGTTTGCACTTTGATTGGACAGTGTGTGCTCAAATGTGTCAACACCAAAAAGGAAATTGTATATTGCTGCGTTTTTAATCGTTGAAAGAAAGGGGCGGGGCTTAACCCTGCTAACACACGTATACCAGCCGCCTCTGAATGCTTCCCAGGGTAGATCTCTCAGCAGGTGATTTTGAAGACTTCAGGTTTTCACAATTAAAGAGAGATAAAATAGCAATTTAATTTGAATAGTGTTTGAAATGCAAATAAGTTCAGTTATCATTCAGTATTCATGTCTTTGTTAGAAATTTTATTTACCTCCATCTCATTATTTTATGTTAATATAGCCCCGCCCACTTTAATGGCATTTTTTGACAAATTGCTCAAGAGAAAAGATGAAGATCGCTCTGTCTTTTGCGGTTATTGTAGTAATGCTAGAGGACATAAGAAGTTAATCCGAAATGAATTGCGTGCTTTACCTGTATAACTGTCCTCTTGTGGAGCAGAACCATCTTTACAAGTCGTTTCCTAATTAAACAGAGAATCCACAGGGTTAATTAATGGTAATAAATATTAAAAAAAACCAAAAGCTGTGTTCTGCCCTTACTCGGGATGGCGCCCCCTCCTGGCCGGAGCTGTGAGCTGCGTTCAGAAAGGACGATACGTCTTCGTTTGCATTTTCATAGACAGACATCAAGGATTTCACAGGCGACGTGCTGTCGTCCACCGAGAGAGACGGAGATCCGGTTACTGTTTCTACAGATCCAAAGAAAAATATGTCCAGCTCAGGTCTTGTTAGGGTTTGTGAAGGTTCCAAAAAATATTATTATTATTATTTTTTTTTAATAATAATAATATTTTCCCAACAAGACTGTTTCTGATGGCACAAACAACTAAATGAACTTATTCTGTAATCAAGGTCCTGCATGCGTTACCCATAATGCACTCCATTCAAACTTATCCAACAAAGCATTTAAAGGAACAAAAAAAAAAGGGGAGTATTTACTGCAATCAAATTTTGTATTACCACCAAAGCGCTACATAATGCTGCATTCAACTCGGAAGTGGAAAGTCATAACTCTGAATTCCGTGCATTTGAGCTACAAAGTGGGGAGAGAAAAAAAAAAACCAAACATGGTCACCTTCATGTTTGTCTTTTGTTAGCAGCAATCGAGCCAGCTAACTGATGTATAGTTTCCTCCTCAACACAGTAAACTGTAGAGTCAGTGTTAGAGATTTAACAAGCTAATGTTGATTGATCTAAAGCTAATACTTGTAAATACAGTAAAAAATTTTTTTTACAAATGCTACCGAGTTTACTGTTAATACTGTGAGCAGCCATGTTGATTTGATGTCACTTGCTGAACTCGGGGTCGAAGAGACCGTAACGAGTCTCCTACTAGGAATTCCGAGTTACGAGGTTTAGTTGAACGCAGCACAAGAGACAGACGGGAACATAGAGATACACAGACACGAAGAACCGGACCTTTGCGTGGCCGTCTCCTTTGACACGAGGACAGGAGCTTCACTGGGTCAGTGGAGCGGATCTCCTGCATCAGCAGCTCATGCAGACTGACCTCGTGTTTCAGGATCTGGACTCTGGGTTTAAGTTTTCGCTCCGAGACCTGAGCAACAGGGAGACACTTCTGGAATAGCGGAAGAGTGAATCAAATTCTCCACCACAGACTGAATTTACTGGATGGACCTCTATACAGAAAACACAGAGCTCATGAACAGAAGGTTGCAAGTTCAAATTCTGCCAATTATCTCTCTTTTATGCACTTTGGAAAATGCAAATTTATTTAGTTCTAGACTAGCTCTAAAAATGACCAAATGCACAGAAACAGAGAAACTGACCGGCCGCAGTTTTGGCCCCGAGCGTATAATGTCCAGCAGCGTTTGATGAGGATCGGCTCCTTGCTCTCCACGAGCGTTCTCCAACGCCTTCACACCAGAACACTATTAATTCAAATAATTTCACTGTGTACAAAGTGTAATAAATGCAAGACAAATAGAAAGCTAAACCATACAAAAACGTTCACAGTTCATGTTACAGCAGATGTGATACAATGAACAAAAACCCAAAAACCTTGGCACTCTTTCAGGGAGAAACCTTTTCATTTTTAAATAAATATAATGATTAATAATAAAAAAATATTTAGGGCATTTTAGGGGACGGCACACAGGTGGAGTCCCTGGAGGACTAGTGGCTAGTCGAGTCCCTACAGCTGCTAAAGGGAAAATTAGAGCAGATTGTAGTTTTTAACCCGCATATGGCAGGTCTCTAAAAGTACACAAAAGCATGGTGGTTTTTCAGCGTCCACGTAGGACATCGTTTTAAAGCAGCAGTCCGTAAATTTAGCAGAAAATCATTTTTCAGGCTTCTTTAAAGTTCAGAAGAGTTAATACATTCATATAGAGGGTATGATACTGAGGATACTGAAACCTCGAGCATCAGCTGATACCGACCCCCCCATCTGATACGTTATTTCTTTAAAAACTACTAAGCTTTAACTTTTTTTTTACTCTCACACAAAGAATCACTTACATTGTAAATATAAAATGTAGTAATATAGTATAAAGTACAAATTAAACACTCAATCCTAACTAAAAGTAAAACATTTCCAGCTGCAAAAATAAATCTCTTTTCCAAATCCAATTCCAGTCTTCTTGTTTGTTACAGGATCCGATATCCGATCCGTTTTCTCCGATATCTGATCCAACTTTCTTTTTTTTTTGCTGGTATCAACTCGATACTGATACCAGGTTTCGGATCAGTGTCCTCTCTGTTAATGAATAATCATCGTTAACTATAATTTGTCCTTTTAAAATCGTACGTATTTCCGAATTAATATTTATTCTTTCATGCCCTGCACTCTCCGAACATTCAAACCAGTGGATGCTTTTTTACGAGAAACGAGAAAACACTGAAGTGCTGCAGCGTGACCTTCACTTTGCGCAGTGTGTAGCGCCTGAGCTGGATGTCCTGCAGGAGTTGGCTAAAAGGAGACACGTCGACTGGCAGAGGGACGTCGGCGTTCAGCTTGTCCCTCGGAGGGCGCAGGACAACGCCTCTGCTCAACTCGTCCATCAGGTGCTTCCACGTGAACTCCTGCGTGGCGTTTAATACAGCGCAGTGACAGAGATCTACTTCCTGAATTAAAGGACTCAAGTGTGAAAAAGTCAAAGCATAATTTATTCAGTTATCTTTCCTCACCCAGCGAGTCGTCATATCCGGCACCAGATTGTTCTCCGATTCCATGATCAGTTTCTGCAGACTCTGTCGAAAATAAATAACTGACCACAATTGAACACACAGCATGAAGCTTCCACTTCTAGATCATTACATACTATACTCATTATATATAATAAGGCCAAGATCAAATATTTAAGGAATAAAAGCACCGTGTTGTGCCATTATAGGAAACTAATCAACGACAGGTTAGTGCGGTGTGGTGAAGTGGGGTCACTTATCACCCGAATTGATCTTTGCACATCGTTTTATTCCTCTTATACCACAACAATTTTACCAATGATTAATGAACAAACTTTTATCCATTTATATTTACATTTAAATTGTTACTTCCTGTTATCACTTACACTAAAGCAATTACAACTTTATCAAAAAGCCGGAAAGAAGCGTGAACAACTCTGTCGAGGTCAGAAAACTTATATAGCTTTATCTCTGACACTAGAGACTCCTTCCATAAAGGTTACAAAACGTTGCACTTACCCAACTCATTTCTCCTCAGAAGAAACTTCACCATTTGAAAGAGACCCAAATTTACAAAAATGTGTGTAATGTATTCTTTATAGGAATTTTTTCTTCATTATTGCTGATTTTCAAACCAATCTCTGATTTTTCATAAATCAGATATTGGCTTAATTGAAGTAAAAAAGGGTATTAAACTTTTATTTAAAAAAAAAAAAAAGGCTATATAAATTAGCCCAAATGAGCAGTATGCAAATTTCACGTTTAAATTAAAGCACTCACCTGAAGTCAGTTTACATTAAAACCATTTGTGCATACATTCACACACAAGAAAATAAAACTGAGGCCATATTATGACCCAATATACAGTTGTGTTCAAAATAATGGCAGTCCAACATGACAAACCAGATCAATCACTATTTTTGGTAGAAATTATATTTCTACATGGCAGATATATTACTAGTAGGTGTAGTAGGGTAACAGAAAACCAACAGACCCAACAGTCATGACATGCATGCTGCTGCTTCTGTGGAATTGAATCATCCTTCAAAAGGATGTCTCCATCCTTAAGGACCCGACCCACCCACAACACGGACTGTTCACACTCCTACCCTCAGGACGGAGGTACCGGAGTGTGAAATGCAGGACTTCCAGACTGAGGAACTCTTCCTTCCCCTCAGCCATTAGACTTTTAAAATGGGTAGCCAGTGGACACAGACTAGTCTCACATCTCTCATAGAAGAGGTGGACTGAACTGCTCAATTTGCACATTCGTAAATGTTACAGCTGCTATTATTATTATTATTATTATTATTATTATTATTATTATTATTGTGTAGTTGCACTCAGTTTGCTACAGGTTACTGGACTATTGTTTTGTACATAAGTCAATATTGCACACTCGCACATACAGATGTACATATTCTATATACATAATCTATTTCTACCTCTGAATTTTTTTTAATTTTTTTATTTATTTATTTTTTTTTTAAACAGTTTGCACTTGTCTTGGCATTCAATGTGGACAGCAAAGAAAGAATTCCATTGTACAGGGAAACTTGCTTTCCTCACTGTGCACATGACAAATGCTTTGAACTTGAACAGGGTGTGTTCAAAATAATAGCAGTGTGGAGTTCCAGTAGAGAGATAAAGCATCCTGTGAAAAAACTGGTGTCAAACAAGTGGCGCTTATTTAAGGACGAAGGCAGCAAATGGTGTACTGTGCATTTCTCTCTGAAAATCTGAGTAAAATGGGTCATTCCATGGGGCGCAATATTTCATGGACTGATGAAAGCAAGACAGCTCTTTTTGGGTCTAGAAGCCACAGACAGTTTGTCAGACGACCCCCCAAACACTGAATTCAAGCCACAGTACACTGAAGCATGGTGGCGTAAGCATCATGATATAGGGATGTTTCTCATATTACAGTATTGGGCCCAGTATTGAGTACATTAAAATACTTAAAGAGGTCATGCTGCCTTATGCTGAAGAGGAAATGCCCTCGAAATGGGCGTTTCTACAAGACAACGACTCCAAACACACCAGTAAACGAGCAGCATCTTGGTTCCAGACCAATAAGAGTAACGTTATGGAGTAGCCAGCTCAATCTCCTGACCTTAATCCAATAGAAAACCCGTGGGGTGGCATCAAAAATGCTGTTTCTGAGGCAGAAACCATGAAATGCAGAGGACTTATGGTATGTAGGTCAATCGTCCTGGGCTGAAATACCTGTTCACAGGTCCCAGAAGTTGGTCGACTCCATGCAACACAGATGTGATGCAGTTCTCAGAAAACGTGGCTATACAACTAAATATTAGTTCATTGAGTCACAAGAAAGCTAAAGTCCTCAAGCATTTTTCAGTTTATACAGTAAATGTTTGACTTTGTAAAGAAAAATGTAAAGTAATAAATTTGAAAAATTTTTCTTCACGTTTTGATTTAGAATAGAATGTGCAGTGTTCCCAATGCATGTGTATTGAAATAGAAGTTAAGGATTTTGAGCTTTACTCACTTTTTAAAAAACACTGCTATTATTTTGAACACAACTGTACCTCCTGTGTTAGATTTAGTACATGATGCTAAACTCCGTTTTTGTGTATTTATTCCATGATTTAGAACTTGGTAGAGGTTTAAAGTGGCTTAGCTGTGCGTTTCTGACCTCCTGGGTTTGCTGGATGATCTGCAGATAGTTGCACAGCTCGATGGTGTGCGAGTAAAGCGTAGCGCACACACTCCTGTAATGCTGAGTCGCCTGTCTCGGGTTATAAAGACGCTCTTCACAAACCTGCACGAGGACCAAGAGTGTTTAATGAAACGTTAATGTCGCTGCACTGAACGACACAAAATGACCACACAACCAAATAAACATCAGGAGACAGGAATTACATGCGTGAGGGATAAAACCCTCACGTCATGCTGTTATAGGAAAATAATCAACGACATGGTGGTGTGAAGCAAAGTCACGGTTACCATTCTGAAGCGTTTTATTCCCCTTATTCTACAGCGATTCGTCAATTACAGTTTTCTATTTATTAAAGAAGGATGCGTTACACTTTTATCCATTTACAGTTACGTTTAACGCCCATGAACCAAGTTAGTTCCTGTTCTCACTTCTGTTAGAGCAGCTAGTTCCCTCGCTCAATTTTCTCTTTCAAACTATTTATTTTTTTCTAAATAAATCGCAGCTTGTCATATTAGCAAGCAACCACAAAACGTCAACTCCTGTCCTGAAGATGGAGAAAAGTTACCGCTTTACCTCTGACTGTTACAAAGCAACTTTAACTACAACTCCTTACATGAATGTTAAATAAATTACTTTATTATTAAATTAAAACTTCACCAGATCAGCAAATATACTGTGTGTGGGGCATCTGCTGTACAAGTCCCTGGGAAGGAGTTGTTACTATAGAAACAATAACATATCAGAATGAGCGCATTAATATAAAATTGTGATTTCCTGTTGCTACTTCCGACCAATCAGAATCGAGAATTCAACACCACTGTAGTGTAAAAGTGAACATTAGTCTAGTCGAGAAGGAGAAATCACATGTAGTTTAATGCTGTTCCTGTTCCAACAACTATTAAACCTGGTCATGAACTGATCAACTTCCAACAGCCAGCAAACTCTAGATAGAAAGGACAGATGGTTTAAAAGATGAGAAGGTGAGGATCTGTACCTGCAGGACCTCGGAGATGGTGCATATGGGCTGGAGACAGCGTTCAGCACCCAGTCTGATGTCCACCTTGGTCATCTGATCCACCAGCAGCTCCAGCGTCTCGTCCAGCTCTCGCTCGACGTCTGCACCGAGGCCCCAGTCCAGGCACGAGTACATCAGACGACCCACGTAGTCTACCGTCTGGACAAACACACTGCTAACCCTGCGTGTTTCAGGCAGGAAGTGAATATTCATGAGGTTAAACCTGATGCTTACCTGAGCCTCGGTCTCGATTACAAACTGGTGTTCTGCTCGGAGAAAAGAAACGATCATGAGAGGGTAAAGTGGGGTGAGTGACATAGAAAAAACATCTTCAGCAAACACGATATGCTTCACGAGATTCATCTTTACGGAGGCTTTACTAACAAATCATCACCAAAATACATTTAATTTTAAATCTTTCACATAAGAAAAAGGACAGAAAGTTAAACAACCGGTACAAAAAAAAAAAAAAAATTAGCAGATTTTAACATGCTGTAACAAAGATATAAAAGCACCAACATCAGATATCCAACACCTTCTTATGATCTTATCATATTACATAAGGAGTTTAAGTACTTGGGGTCAACAGTCCAGAGTAATGGTGAGTGTGGGAAAGAGGTGAAGAAGCGAGTGCAGG
>CM074989.1:1742740-1780877 GCA_037576825.1 Pangasius krempfi
TGGGCACATGAGCATCAGAACTGGACCATGGAGCAATGGAAGAAGGTGGCCTGGTCTGATGAATCATGTTTTTTTTTTTACATCATGTGGAAGACCGGGTGCATGTGTGTCACTTACCTGGGGACGAGGTGTCTCTTAGTGTCTTGGTGCCAAATACCACAGCACATTTTCAGAGGTCTTGTGCAGTCCATGCTTCGACGGGTCAGAGCTGCGGCACAAGGGGGACCTACACAATATTAGGCAGGTGGTTTTAATGTTATAGCTGATCTGTGTACATTAGATATAGTATATTTGATCATTAAAGAAAAATGTGTCCATTTTGCTAGTTTAAACTTTGTTGACTCGTATTTTTGCGAAAAAATAATCAGAAGACATTGATATTGTTGATATTATTTTGATGTCAAGAGAATACTGAAAATTAATCCTTGCCACTCAGTTGTTTCAATCACATTTCCCACAGTCACACAAATGAAACAGTTTTGTTCCCACACTGTTGGCATCCACAGGAGAAGCGGTGTTCCTGGCACCTCCTAAAACTCTATTTAACTCTTACCTCTACTTTTTTTTTCAGTGCGAACACTTCACATGTCATGTTTCACACATTTTCACATGTGGAATTTTTTTATTCTTTAATTCTTTATTTCTTTTATTCCTCACAATATCATGGCACTCACATAATCACATGTGAAAAATATATGGTCACGTGAACTATAGCAAAAATAATTGTGCATTCTTGGATTCTGTGGGTTTTGTAAAACCTAAATCTGTTAAAGTGTTGTATCTTTTCTCTTAATATATATGGTTTTTAGTTTAGAGTCTGAATATTATTTTTCCTTAAATTGGTTAGGCCATGGCGCTCTCACTGCCCCTCCCCAGATTTGATTCCTGGCCAGGAAACTGGGGTTGCAGATGACAGTGCACTCCCAGTGCCGGTCCCAAGCTTGGATAAAATTGGGAATGGCATCCAGCGTAAAAAACTGTGCCTAATCAAATATGCGGACCAACGATCCGCTGTGGCGACGCCAAACAGGAGCAGCTGAAAGAATAACAACAGCATTATTTTTCCTTAAATTACCAGGCTATCAGCTGAATAACTGATTGTGTGCTACTGAATGGTATTTGTTTGTTTGTTTAAATGTTCAATTTATATAGCGCCTTTTCAAGTATGAAACACAATATAACCATTAAAAAAAAGGCTTTAATAAGTAGAAAGTGATCTAGCACCTAGGTGGTGGAACAAACTGCCCCTAGCTGTCTCAAAATGAAAACTAAAGACCTACCTTTTCACCAAGTACTTAAATTAGCACTCTGGAATTAAAAATAAATCATTGTCTTGTGTTTCCCATACTGTGCTAACCTCCCCAACAGGTTTTTGATGGTATTCTTAGTCCCTGACCTAGTGAACTAGCCGGAGGATGTGTTTTATTTTTACTTTAAACCACTTTTGTAAGTGGCTCTGGATAAAGGTGTCTGCCAAATGCCATAAATGTAAATGTAAATGCAAATGTAGAGTAATAGAATAAACAGGCTTTAAGGTATAGAAAGAGAATAGTAATATTTTGAGAAGAAAGATTTCAAAGATCTGAAGGAAACAATAGAGGCGCAGTCACTGTGAGATTGGGGTAGGGCATTCCACAGTTTGTAGACCATTTTCTAAAGGACCTGCCACTCATTGTTGTGAGGATGTTGAGAGCTCGAGATGAAATATAAGGATGCAGGAGCTCATAGAGAAAGGTATGAGCAAGACTGCAGCTTAAAAGTGAAAGGTGACCCACAGGACTGACAATGTCGCTTTTATTCCACAAGGGGGTGCTGTAATGTAACTCAAACTTGGATTAGTAGGTGCAGATCCGTTCATCAAAACAAACCAGTGATGCTACGTCCAAATACTATTGCATACTCCTCTACTGAAAAGCATGTCAGTGTGCTATAGTACACTTAGTGTAGTTTACAATGGCGCAAGACCTGTGATGCAGCTCCTGTTTAACAGACAGGATACACAATACAGTTACACACACAATAATCTGCAGGTGTAGTCTAAATTAATTTTATATGAAATATGAAAATCTAACAAAAATAAAATGTAGGCATATTCCCAGGCTTAAAGCTGTCTTATGTTGGGGGAGTGTTCACTGCGTCAGTGAGTGCGTATTCATTCATTGCCATCTCTCTCTCTCTCTCTCTCTCTCTCTCTCTCTCTGTCTCCAAGTTTAAAAAGTCTGACAGTGTGCTACTTCTTTACACCAGATCTCTCTTCATTCATCTGGAGATGTCACCCATACTGAAATCCATCTGGAGCTTAAAGAATGGCATAATTCTTTTCTTAACGCCTCTAATACTGCTTCCACTTCCACTATGTGTGGGCACAACGGTACGTCAAACCCACCTTCATTTTGGTAGATGCAACGAAGCTGATAAAGTTTATTTACGTATGTTTATGTTAGGCGTCTGGCAATATTGTGTGGCAATCTTTGGTTATCAAGAAAATCCACTGGGACATAACTGCAGCTTTTGACCTTTTTATCTGCTGAGTGTAGTTCAGCATTAGTTCAGTTGTATGTTGAGGTAACTAAGTGTATGTCACATGTCTCATACCATTATTATTAGTAGTAGTAGCAGCAGCAGCAGCAGTAGTAATAGTAGTAGCAGTATTATTATTATTATTAGTAGTAGTAGTAGTAGCAGCAGCAGCAGCAGCAGTAGTAATAGTAGTAGCAGTATTATTATTATTATTATTATTATTATTATTATTATCATCATCAGTGGTAGTAGTAGTAGTAGGAGTATTAGTAGTAGTAGTGGTAGTAGCAGTATTATTATTATTATTATTATTAGTAGTAGTAGTAGTAGTAGTCATAGTAGCAGTAGTATTAGCAGTATTAGTAATAGCACTATTAGTAGTAGTGGTAGTAGCAGTATTATTATTAGTAGTAGCAGTAGTAGTAGCAGTATTAGTAGTAGTAGTGGTAGTAGCAGTATTATTAGTAGTAGTAGTAGTAGCAGTATCAGTAGTAGTGGTAGTAGTAGTAGCAGTATTAGTGGTAGTAGTATCAGTATCAGTAGTAGTAGTAGTGGTAGTAGTAGCAGTATTAGTAGTAGTAGTAGTAGTGGTAGTAGTAGCAGTATCAGTAGTAGTAGTAGTGGTAGTAGTAGCAGTATTAGTAGTAGTAGTAGTAGTAGTAGTATTTAATTCAATATTGAAGATTGCTTATCAGAATGCAAAAACATAGTTGATTTCCCCTGCTAATATTTCTTCAGGTGGCATCAGTATAGAGACCTAGAAATGCATCAAGCTGCAGACTACTCATTGTTATATCTAATTCTTTCATTCTTGTGTACATATATGTTTCTCTTCTGACGTTTAAAATGTATAAAATAATACTTTTAAACTCTTTATGAAAGTTACCCCAAATGAGATGTTGTTTATGTGATTAAAACTATGAACCAAAGTTTACTGTATCATTGCATAAATACCTCTATCACACTGTACTATACTGCATTTAATATGTATACTACACTTCTAGAAACAAGAACCCATCAATGGTTGTTGAATTGTTCTTTTTAATAGTTAAGGGTTCATAGCTTTCGAAAATTACTCTACTTGGAGCCAGTACTACTTTAAACCTCTACTTGGACTGCTTTACATGGATCAGGCTCATTTTCTCCCTTAATAAAAATAAGATGAAATAACATAATAATAATACAAAGTAATTTTTAATAAATAATCATTTTTATGGTCACCTCCCTTTAAAAATGTGTTAACCAACTGGAGAATTATCAGTCACATGTGCATCATGGATATGGCCAAAAAAAATCAGCAGACAAAAATGATGAGGAAGAACAAGATACAAAAAAGCAATCGAAGTGTAATTTCCATTTCTGAAACTCGTTGGTCCACTGCTCACAAAATTCAACCCTGTGCATTATGTGAGTTTCTGGATTTCTGAAGCAGGGGTTCTCAAACCTTTTGCAGCCAGGGACCCCTTTCACTGTAAAATAAATGTTATTGGACTCTCTTTAGCACAGATTTCATTTGTGAACATAATATGAATATTGAACTATTCAAATGTTATTATTTTTTCAATTCTGTTTAATTTCTGAAATTTCTACAGACAGAACATATTAGGTCCAAGTTATTATTATTTATAGGCCTACTTACTTGGTTACTGAGGTTTGGATTAAACCCATTCAATTCAAGTGTCCAGCCATACATCCTAATAACTATAAGAAATCAGTAATAAATACAATAATGTACATTTGTATATGCTTGTTTGGATTGAGATTTTCACCACTGTAACAAAATAAAACTTAAGGGACCCTGGGGGTCCCGAGACCCCTCGTTGAGAACAGAACTGCCTCAGACGAACAGAGGAAATTGTGACATAGGGAGGAGACTTTTTACATGATGTTAGTTATATGACTATGTTGTGGAGTATTTTGGATAATTAGGCAAGCTAAGAAAGACTTTTTTTCATTAATATCAGTATTTGTGTTGTTATATTCATGTTACGCTGTTTAGAGGTCATAATGTAAGTTTGAACGACACTATGTTCTGAGCAGAATGTTTGATGTGAGCTTGAGCGCATATTGTGAAGCTTAATGAACTACACGCTGAAAAGTTATTGCTGCAATCCCTCGTTGTAACATGTAATATCGAGGCTGTTAGCCCTATATCATGGCATTCCACATTACTATATTACACAAAGAGCTTGGAGCACTGTTGTATCTATATCTTCCAGGACCTTTTCACTTCGTCACCACTTCCTGGATCATCTCTCCCTTGGTGTTCCAGTACCTCATATTTTACAAACTAAGCACGGCTTAGAACCCTTTCAGATAGCTAAACTGTCAGTTATAAGGCTCTATATTGAACTTTAAGGGATAACCAAAGAACTCTTAGAAGTTCTAGTTTTTTTTTAAATCTTGAACTTTTAATTTTTTCTTTCCAGACGTGCTTGTTTGAGATAATTTGAGTGTGCAGTCTGATGACTGTGTGTATTCCAGGAGGCCAGCTGTGCTTACGTGATCTCACTGATGGCAGTGTACTGGTGTACAGAAGCTCTCCCTCTGGCTGTGACTTCTCTACTGCCTGCTCTCCTCTTTCCTCTGTTCGGCATCATGAAGTCAAAACAGGTGTCTCAGTATTTAGGCTCCATGTTTAGGCTCTAATCTTAAGTTTGTGTACATCACTGGTTTATTGTCCCACATTAATCTGATTCTTCTTTTCCAATTATGGGTGTTAAATTAACTGTACTGTTTATTCTCCTGTCATTCTCCAGGTGTGCATTCAATATCTAAAGGACACTAATATGTTGTTTGTGAGTGGCCTTATGGTGGCAGTAGCTGTGGAGCACTGGAACCTGCACAAGCGCATTGCTCTCCGAGTGCTGCTCCTCGTAGGAGTGCGTCCAGCACTGTAGGTGGCCACTAATTAAACTAGAACAATTGTAGTGTCTCTTCCCCATAGAGTTCTTAAGAAGCTGCCAACTTTTATTTGAAGGTTCTTTCTTTATTTCTCTTTGTTCCTCTGTGTTTGGACACAGGCTAATGCTAGGTTTCATGGCTGTTACATCTTTCCTCTCCATGTGGATCAGTAACACCGCCACCACAGCAATGATGGTTCCCATAGTGCAGGCAGTCCTGGAGCAACTGAACAACCAGGAAATCGAAACAGTCCCACTCAACTCCTGTATGGAGCCCAACCAGGCAACAGACGCACAAAACAATGAGTCTGCTAAACAAAAAGACGGGCAAGGTCAGATATGTTGCCATTGTTATGTGTTTTATAGAAGATCATACATCTCACCATTTTCAGCCTTACCTAATAGAATGGCTCTCAAAGGTGTTGTAGTTTAATATGTGAGATCTTTGTTTGCTGTGATTATTTTCTGCCCAGCAGTGGTGTTAAGTGGTCTGAACATGTCAACTGAAGCTACCAGGGATCAAGAGGCAGCAGAGAGGAAACGGATATGTAAAGGCATGACGTTGTGTGTGTGCTATGCTGCCAGCATCGGGGGAACAGCCACGCTCACAGGCACAGGCCCTAACCTGGTACTCAAGGGACAAATGAATCAGTGGGTGTCACACCTAAGTACTGATGATAACCTCAAATTTCAAAGAATTCGATAGCCTTCCTTTTCCTTTTAACTCTACAATTCTGTTATTCTTGCCTTCCTTTCTCTTTTATTCTAGTATCACATTAAATGATTGTCTTTTCCTTTTCCCTTAGATTGTTTCCACAGAATGGTGATGTCATCAATTTTGCGTCGTGGTTTGGCTTTGCATTTCCAAACATGATCCTGATGCTAGCTTTAGCCTGGCTGTGGCTGCAGTTTCTTTTCATGGGATTCAAGTAAGTGTTGTTAATGCTAACCCTTGTTTAACCAGTACAACCGAGTCCCACAGTCCGTCTTGCCCTCTTTCCACCAGCTTCAGGAAGACATGGGGCTGCAAGGCAGTGCAGACAGAGAAAGAGATTGCGGCGTATAATGTGATCCGAGAGCAGCACCGGCTGCTTGGACCTATGACATATGGAGAGTTCAGTGTGTTGGGTCTCTTCATTCTACTTGTGGTCCTGTGGTTCACCCGGGATCCCGGCTTTGTGGCTGGCTGGGCCACACACACGTTCAACTCAGAAGCTGAGTATGGGTTACAAAGCTTGCAAAGCTTTCATTTACTTTGTTGCATTTTCACTAAATCATAACTGTGGCTTATGGATATAGTTTGGATTAAACATGGTACTGAATATAGAATAATTTCCCATTGTTACTAAAACATCAGGTATGTGACAGATGCCACAGTGGCAGTTCTCGTCGCTGTGCTTCTTTTCATTCTGCCATCAACACCACCGATGTTCTGTTGCTGGCCACCCTCTAGTCCTGGTCCAGGTGGGAGACACCTTACTACCACAAAAATGAGAAATTATGAAGTGATGTTCATGTCACTGACTCATAGTATTGGCTTTGTTTGTCTCTGGGTATCCCCATGGCAGCTCTGCTTACATGGAAGGTAGCTCAGAGGAAAATGCCCTGGAACATAGTTCTGCTCCTTGGGGGAGGATTTGCGCTGGCCAAAGGGAGTGAGGTAATATTTAACCATATACCATTTTCTCCTCCTACCTAATGTGTACCTTAGCATTCTGCTTTCTAATGAAGGACTCCATATAGTACTATAAAGAGCTTTTCAGTTTGTCTCTCTGGAAGAATCCTTAAAAGTTGTATGTAGATTAAAACCTGGTTTTTCTTTTAGAAAGATTTCCAAATAGAGCCTGTTTAGCTCGAACTGTTAAACATTCCTCAAGAACCCTTGAGGAACCCTTTTTCACAAAGAGTAGATCGAATAGATGTGTTTTATTTGTGTTTTATGGATGGATTACAGGATGGGCAAAAATTCTGAATAACTTGCTCACATACTGTAAACTGCCATGATCTTAATCTGTAAATATATTTTTCTTATTTTTGAACTGTTGTTGTTGCTCCAGGAATCAGGTCTGTCCAAATGGATGGGTAATCACTTAACACCTCTGCATAGTATTCCTCCTTGGGCCATTGCCATTGTCCTCTGTCTCCTGATATCCATTTTCACTGAGTGCACCAGCAATGTGGCCACCGCTACCCTCTTCCTCCCTGTCCTGGCCTCTATGGTAAGGGCAACATGAAAAAAAAGTCATGATGAAACACACTCCAGGCTGCAGTTTACTGTAGTAGTAGTAGAAGTAGTAGTTGACTGATGTGAGTGTATATTCTGTGAGTGAGTGCTAGTGAAGACTAGCATTGAAGCACTACCCTGGCAAAAGCTTACAAAGCTTTGCAATGAGACTTGGCTGCAATGGGCAAGGCAGGGAGGACATTCAGGCAGGAGGGACATTCATAAATGAACAGAGAGACAGAGAGCAGAGAAAGGAGTTAGAAAATGAGAGTTAATGAGGAACAAATGCATTTACATATACCATTTCTGTATCCATACTGATTTCTTACTGATTTTGCTTTACATATCCTTTTGTAAAAGTGCTTGAGAAAATATAATTTTCTTTTAAGGCACTACATGTGAATAGAGAGGTTTATTTAAAACAGTTGATATAGCAAACAATCTATGCCAGTTTACTGCTGATATGTTTACAAGTACTTTTGTATTGGAACTTTTTTAAATTAAATAAATTGCACTTGTTTATGCAAATGAGGCTTCATCTAATTAAATACACAGTAAGTATGCATAATTAATAAGACCTCAAATCTAGTCTTTATGTTATTAGATTTAAAATATTAATTTATTTATGATTTATAAATTATTTATATTATTTATAAAATACTCATAGCAAGGTGCTATCAAGAGAATGACATTTACAGATATGTTGTTGGAACATAGTTTCCTTATTTCTTTATTGTTTATTCAAGAAAATACCATGCACTGTTATAAAACATATATTATGACATTTTTCAGCATAAAATCTAACATAAATCCAAAATGAATCAAGATTTTTGGAATGTTCCCCAGTAATATTCTTCTAATTAGGGTCTGGAATGAACATGCACAATTTCATGAATGTAGGTAATCTAGAAAGAGAGCTTTTTTTTCTGAATTTAGAAAACAAATATTATATGAAAAACTGTGATAAAACACAGTTTATAAAGGAATTTGACATATAACATAATGACACTTGAATTAAAAATATATAATATATAAATATATAATATATAAAAATATATCAGGGAACAAGTTTTTCAGGGATATATGAAATGGTGTTAGTGGTTGGAGCTTAAGGCCTTCTTCAAAAAGTATCACGTTAGTGGACGTGAGGGAACAAAAACAGTGAAATAAACATTTTTCTCTTGAATTTTGATGTTTTTATTAATACAGTTTAAGAGAAGATATGTTATAAATCCACCGGGATATGACTGACATGACTAAAAAATTAAGGCCATTCCTGTTTAAGCATGTTTAACACATCTTCATGTCTGTAAAAGTCATGCATATTTTGCAAGCACATACAGAAAACCTCGACCTCCTCAATTCTTTTACACCCAAAAAAGATCTAAGCCATGTCTCAAAAGCTTAAATTACTATGCGTCAGCTGTTATGTTATGGTTTGCTCCCCAGTTGTGCAATAGTTCTGAGGAGCGGCTGCTTTCTTGCAGACATGAGTCAGTCTTGGATGTATCATCCTGAAAGATCCTAGCTTAATTACACACACTAAATAACGGCTCACAGCACAGAAAACCACCACTTAAATTAGAGATCTGAATTAGAGAATTATAGTAGAGGTTTAACCGAATGCCATGCATATAATGTTTCATTTTTGCATTTAAGTCACACTCCATTGGAATGAACCCCCTGTATGTCATGGTGCCCTGCACCCTCAGCGCCTCTTTTGCCTTCATGTTACCCGTGGCAACACCTCCCAATGCCATCGTATTCTCCTATGGCTACCTCAAGGTTTCAGACATGGTAAGACCTCTCTCTTAGATAATATTCATGCTCATGAAAGCTATAAATACTCTGATTGATTAGTAATCTGTCCACTTTTGAGTTAGGTTAAGTGATTACATTAGTTCATTGAATTCCTGATTGCATTTGACTCTTCATTAACAAAATCTATTTATACATTCTTGAATTCAGATACAGTCTAGAACTACAGAACCCTAAATAAATTTAAGGACTATTAATGACCTTGCCCTTGACCATTATACATGTAATCTTAGATCACATATGCTCTATTATCGTGGTGTTGGGTTTACTCTTGTTTTCTTCTAATCATTTGGTGGTTTTCTTAATTCAAGGCAAAGGCCGGGATAATGATGAACATTATAGGGATCTTCTGCATCACATTGGCGATCAACACCTGGGGAAAGGCAATGTTCCATTTGGACTCTTTCCCTACATGGGCCAACAGCACAGGCTTGTGAAAGCCATGACAGATGCAAGTGAAGAGACACAGCAAACTAATACCAGTACACAAATCATGCACCATGACAGAGCCCAAACATGAATTTTTTTCATACTCCATCTGTGATGGGCTAGCCATGTATTTTTTTCTACAGCTCCTGTTATTAACACAAATGGCCTGATTCACTAAGTAGCATTTATGCATGCTTTCATCTTCATGGGATTGCATATTTCAGAATTCAAAGTCCAAGTCATTGATGCCAGGGTTAGATTAGTGTTTCTATAAATATAATGCATATTTAAGGTAGATATTAAATGTATATAAACATTTGGAAAGAAAACAGTCATTAAATCTCAGTCTATGTGTCACCAGGGAAGTGCAATTATAACTATGAGTCTTGTGTTTACTAAGTTGAGGATTTTTTTAGACTAAGATTCACGTGCCAGCATTCCCAACACCTCCTGCTGTGCTAATGTTGTAGAAATTCTTATGTTTGTCCCTTTTAGTATAATATTATTAATTATATTTATTAATACACAAAACTGGCGCTTATATTTAGTAAAAATCAGTTTATAATATTTTATTGTTCACACTGTTAAGGAGCATTTAGTACTCTAAGTTTATATTGGTTGCAGTGTAGTTAGAACTCCCAATGAGGACACTTTTTTTCTTGCCAGTCTGAATGAACCCAGTGCTCATCATTGCCATCAACATGTTTCCCTAAGCAGCCTAACAATTACGGACACCGTGGATCATGGCATTCTAGCAGTCTGTGTGTTTCTTACGCAAAACACTGTGTGCTATTTGTATGTGCTGTATGAAATTTTATACTGTTTTATACCTGTACAAATAAAATCTGAAGGGTATTTATTTTGTATAGTAGACCCTACTAAGGTCTCAGCTTAGGGAGAATGTGACCTGTGTTGTCAGCGTCAGTATGTTTGTTAAAAAAAAAAAAAAAAAAAAAAAAAAAAAAAAAAAAAAATTTTAAGTTTTTGTTGTTGATCTAAAAATAAGAGCTCATGCATCCTTTTACGTTTCACGTGGATTTTCCTGAGAGAAAGCGGAAAGCTGGACATCTTACCCACTTTGCCGTGCTCTATTCTCAGAGAGATGTTGCCATCCGGCGAGAGGAAAATCCCCTCCGGTCCCGGGAGTCTGAAACTCTTCCACGAGCTGTAAATCTGACCATCATCCAGACTGAAGTTCCTCTCCAGCAGTGAGCAGAGCTGATAGCAAAGCGCCCAGGCCTGCTCCTCACACACCGGCTGCTCGTGTACAGAGAGGATGTTCCTCAGAGAGAGCTGACAGCGGCTTGGCAGAAACACAGCCTGCTCCATCACCTTCAGCTCATTAACAACTATCAATAATCTTAATTTCAGACCAGTAGATAAACTGGGGATTAATTACAACTACTGAAAATACAGGCTTCTCCAGTCGTCTTCTGCCTTTATCATGAGATTAAGAGTCTTCTGTTTCTCTCCTCCAGCACTCTCGTTTAATCACCTGACTTCTTAATTAGGTAATGAGGTGACTCAGGTGTGTCAGAGGCACACGGATTACCTGAGAACTTACAAACAGCTGAAACCACCAAAACTACTCTTTTGAATAGCACACCAAAGTATTTGCACACTGTTCTCTCAATAAACAACTTTTTAATTTTTTTATTTTTAAAAAAAAATAGTGATAATAACAACATTTGACAGTAATTAATAAAGAATTATGTGGTGGTGTGATGAAGTGGAGTTACTGTTACCACCCCTATGCTGATTATTTTCCTATAACAGCATACCCTTCTGTTTTATTCCACTTATACCACAGCAGTTTGCCAACAGGTTTGCAATTTTTTCATTTATTAATGAACACATTTTTAACCATTTATAGTTACGTTTAACGTTGCGCAACCTTCATGGCACAAGTTAGTTCCTAATTTTTAAGATTATTCAAAGTTTGACGAAGAAGATTACAGTATATTTAGACTTTGACTATCATCAAAATAATAAGCCTTTATAAGTTACAAACCAACCAAAGCAATTTGTCAATGACTAAAATCTTTATTTATTAAAGAACAATGTCACACTTTTTATCCATTTATTATTACATTTAATGCTGTGGAAAGTCCATGACACAAGTTCAATATCCATCAGTTCCTATATTTTCTTCCTCTTCTTTTTTTTTTTTTTTTTTTTAAAAAAAATAGCTATAGGAAGTAAATGCTTCACAAATTCAGATGGTGATGAAATACATACATACATATATATAAATAATTAATGTGTGTGTTTAGTTTCCTATGTACTTCTTATTAAATTTGTATATTTTTTCATGCTTACAACTCATTCTTTTTGAGTCTGTATATACCCTACTAATTCAAAGTTTGGACACAAGTTTAATATTTACATTTTATTTCCTTAAAGACATTTATGGCTGAAATTTTTTCTCTACAACAAATGTCTAAGTACCTAAATATACATTTACTGATGTATTTTGAATAAGTATATATTATATATATATATATATATATATATATATATATATATAGTTTTATGTAGAAGCTGTGAGGAGCTCAATTTATTTGGAAGGACGCAGCTTGTCATGATGCTGGTTGAGAAGATGCCATCCAAGCTTCTTCAGGAATACTGTTAAAAAATTAAATTATTAAATAATATTTAACATTTTTCTTGGTCGCTGCTGCATATGTCTCATTTCAGTGTCTTCATTATTATTCCCAAATCGTAGAAATTTGTTAAAAAAAAAAAAAAAAAAAAAGAAAACCTTATATGAAAAAGATGTGATCAACCTTTTGACTGGTATATAATGTATATAATAAATAATTAAATCATAAATCAATCATTGACAGCACATAAACGTTCCGGTCCTTTAACCGGAATTTATTTACAAATAAATGATCCATTCCTTTTATTACACACCAAGATTCAAATTATACCACAAGCCAACGCTGTTGAAATCAAGCTTTTATTTTAAATTTCAGTTTCATGATTGAGATTCTTGTTTCTGGGGCGAGGAAGGTGTGTGAGAGGGTGATACAAGGAAAAAAAAAAAAATTAGCTGCCCAAATGAACAGAAGAAGAAGAAGAAGAAGAAGAAGAAGAAGAAGAAGAAGAAAAAAAAAATCATGATTTCATACTTAAACAAAATGTACTCAAGTAACAAGGAGGTGAGAAGTGCGCAGACAATTACTAATCCATGTCCAGGGACAAGAAGTTTAAAAAAAACAAAAAACAAACAAACAAAAAATAAACAAAACATAAAAAAAAAAACCATTTTAATCCATTTTTGTAACATTATTATACAATCCATCATCAGGCTTCATGATTAATCCAGCATATATAATAAAAAAAAACAAAAAAACAGGACACATCTCTCTCACACACACACACACACACACACACACACACACACACACACACAGTTGTAAATAGGATATCACTTAATATCAGGGAACAAAAACATTAATTTCTTTTTAAAAACACGTTTCTGTACATGGCTACTACACACACACACACACACACACACACACACACACACACACACACACACACACACAAGCATCATGATTACAGGAAAAACAGCAGATAAAACAGTTCAAGAGAGAAATGTACATTTCACAGGTGTGTTAAGCTTCATGATCACTTCGACTTCCTTCGCTTGGCCTGCGTGGGACTCGCGCCAGTGTTTGATTCTTTTTAAAAAAAAAAAAAAAAAAATGACATTCGGTTATCTATAGCAAACACAGATATGAACAAATTTGTCAAAATATATACAATAAAAACGTTTAAAGATGTGTGAAGAGAGAAGTATGCATTTATTACAATCCGCTTATTTTCATTTAAAAGAACGTCCCGAAAGAAAGCAACATCCCGAAGTAAAATTCCTGTCATGGCACAGCGATATGCCAACGATTCAAGTTTTTTAATAATTATTTAAAAAAAAAATCCAATTAATGCTGTGAAACAAGTTCCTGTTCTCACTTACGTTATAGCAGCTATAAACAGTCATTCCGTCACCAGCCAAAAACAACAACAACAACAACAACAAAAAAATCACAGCTTGTCATTTTTTGTTATTGAGAAACTGCAAAGCAAAAGTAAACTCGGGTGTCCGGAAAACTCAAAGTTACTGTAACAAAGCACTGACACTGGAGACTCCTTCCATAAATGTTAAACAAACTCATTTCTCCTTACAGGAAACTTCACCATATGGAGTGTCCTCTGTACATGTCCCTATGAATGAGCTGTTACTATAGAAACAATAACGTATAGCTCCATATACAGCTATACACTACATCTTCAGAAAGAAAATAACACCTTCTAAACCAATCAGAGTCCATAAATCTGTGGTATAATGCTATAGTTCTTACCTGCAGCTTTCCCTGGGTTGGAAGAGCCCGACCCCGGTCTGACTGCCCTCTTTCTCTGTCCATTGTCAGGCACTTCCTCTTCAGCGTCCTTCTCAGCCCGTGAGCTCCTTCGGCTGGGGCCTTTCGCCTTTTCGGTGTGGCCTCGTGCTTCCCTACAAAGCACAGGACAGCAGTGGGGCAACAGCAACAACCTGAGTGGAATGCTAATGACAAAATCAGGACTTTTTTCCCTTTTTTTTTTATTGTTTATTTTTCACTTAATACAGTATGCATTGATAATGTTTGTGCAGTGTATTCCATGTCTCACTTAGGTATCACAGTCAAAGTCCAACTTATTATTATTATTATTATTAATGATCCTACAGGCCCCAGTGGAGCCTCTTTACAATTCAGGAATTGCTGTTTTTCCTCATCTACCACAGATAACCAGATAACGTCCGTCCTCTTCACAACCACGTTTACTAAACTGGTGACGCTGCCCTGTGCACACACCTGTGCAGGGGATCTTCAGGTTCGGTATATACATACCTTTGGGCTAAGTCGATGGGCGTCTTTCTTTTCTTTGCCCATCTGTTATAGAAGTGGAAAAACAGCGGTAAACTGCTTTGTTGCTTAACATCTTTTTTTTTTTTTTTTTTTTTTTTTTTTAAAACCCGTAATCCCCAAATTTGAGTTGAGTGATTTGGTCAGTTAATGATTTTAATGATTGTGACACCAAAGTTAGTGATTCCCAGGAAATCAGTTCAAACTACTATTTAAACCAAAGTGAGCACTACGTTCATTGAACATAAAAGAAACATTTTTACAAAAATAATGACACTGATAATTAAGAATCACAGAAAATAGATGCTTAGACATTACACATAAAAACCAAAAAAAACAAAAGAGAAACTGACACGGTGAAACGAGAATGAAAAGATAACTCTGTGTAAGTTTGTCTTACCCCTGTTCTGCCACAGATGGCGCTGCCTCTCCTTGAAAAAGAAAAAAAAAAAGAAAGAAACATGGATTACCACCTTGTGTCACAACACATCTTGAAGCTAGATCAATGCATTGTCCAGCTGAAGAGGATTATCTTCAGCTTATTTTAGATAGAAAATGGAGTGCGCGTATGTACAGGGTTTTACAGTAACCACCAGGGGCTTGGGGAAAAGCTGCAACTTGTCCGTTTATGTTAACACGTAAGCACTAGAAATGTTTACAAGCACACCTTGTCTATTCTAGGAAAAAGATGTTATGTACATAAATTAATAAACTGTGCGTTTTTACAATACATGTCAAAATACAGGGTTCCTACACATATTTGTTAAAGTTTGGCAAGTCTATAAATATAGACTTTTTGTTGCTTGATTTGTCTTAGACGCATGAAAATGAGAAGTTTTGCTATTGTGAAATTAGGATACAAATACTGCTGTGAGAAATAACAAAAAGACATGGTGTTTACCAGTTTGCTGTTGTTCCTGTGCAGGCTGAGCTGTATTGACATATTTACAACATTTAATTAGTCTTGAGCACTGTAACAGGGTTGAAAGACACTTCTAATGGCTTTGGGCAATAATGCCCGCTTACTAACAATTTGACCGGCAATACTTTCCAGCCAAACTCATTTCTGGTAAAATACATATTAGACTTTACACAATCACTTAAAAAAGCAAATACCTTGAAGACTTGGAGTATCTGCAGCAGGTGCTGTGTTGTTTGCTGGCTCAGGCAAGCTTGTCTCCATTACTGTGGAAGGCTGTGGTTCCACAGCTGGAAGTAGCGGAGATGACCCTGCTGTAGGACCAGTGGGTGGTATAGGGGCCACTGGTGGGACAGAAGCAGGGGGTGGAACAGATAGGGCAGACATACTCTTGACTGGAGGGGAAGTGGAAGCAGAACTGGCAGGAGGTACCACGGCAGAGCTGAGAGTGATCACTGAAGGACTGGGCGTAAGGGTGGAAGAGGAAACTGGTGGCGGAATCTGCACGGGTGCAGAAGAAGAAACTGTAGGTACTAGTGCTGAAGGCTGAGGTGCAGATGGCGCAGATGACACTGCTGTGAGAGGAGGCAGTGGACTACAAAGTGTTGCATTTGTAACCACTTGTGGTGGGGCTTGAGATGGTGCGGTATCTATAGGTTTTCCTGACTGGGTTGTAGTCTGCTGTTGCATCTGATGAGGGTCACCACCATGGGGGGTGGAAGTCTTGCTCAAAACATTTTGGACTAGACTGCTCTTGGCAACAGTTGTTAGTGGCTGTGAGAGGGAACTCCTGCGGGCAACAGAAGTAGTCCCTGGGCTGGAGCAGGCAGGCGGAGATGCCAGAGGTTGTTGAACAAACGGGGGAACACCAGGAGATGCGCTAGGCTGTAAAGATGATTGTCCTAAAGGACTTATTTTTGAGACTGGGGTGTCAGAAGTGCTCTCTTGCAGAGGAGGGTGGACTGTGTTTAGAGAGGAAGCCTGACTTGCAGGTACTTGCACTTGGATTTGTCCAATCATGGCACGACCTGACTGACTTGTGGCTATGCTTAAAACAGGAGAATGTGTTGCCGTAGGGGCAGACAGAGTAGAAGCTGCGCCTGAAACTGTAGCAGAAGTGAGCTGAATATTGGCAGATACTTGTATGGGCCCAACCATAGTGACAGGCTGAGAAACCACATTGGTACTTGATGGGACTTGGAAAATGACAGGTCCTGTGATAAACTGTGGAGGACGATTTTGAGTAGGAGCAGACTGATGCACTTCTGGAGGTCTTATGCTCTTAGTGGGTACTGCAAGCACAGTTGAGACAATGGCTGGAGGCACTGCAGATGCTGTGCTAGCAGCGGAACTAATGGGATTGGATGTCACATAAACTGTTATTTGATTTGGTTGAGTGGACCCTGAGGATGTGGGTCTATGCAAGACTGTTTGGGACATACTTGTAATAGGTTTAGTACAGGGATTTGAACTAATGGAAGGGTTGGGATGTAGGCTAACATTTGAAGCAGAGCTAGTAAGCAAAGCTGAACTTGGGCTAACAGTGGATACACCAGAGGATGACTGAAGGCTTGGACTGCTAGTCTGGATCACATTTGGGCTAGCCAATGAACCAACCTTGGATTTTTGTTCAAGTTCACTAGTGGGCAAAGGCAGCCCACTATCACTGCTCTGTGGGGTACTGGGGTTACGTTGACTCTCTTGTTCCCCCGAGGCTCGGTCTCCACCTACTGGAGGAGTAACCTTGGGTGGCTTTGTGGACGAGGATGAGGGGCCTGTATTATCTAGCAACTGATTGAGGGATGTTGGGGCATCTCTAAAAGATGCTGAAACAGCAGAACCATGCTCTTGCAGTGGTGGATTCTGAGGATGATGCATCTCCTCCGATGGTTGCTCAGGTGGCATATTAGGCTCTTGAATTTTTGGCTCCTGGGATGGCATGCGTTGCTTTGCCATTTTAAGAGCAGACTGATCTCTTTCTGCTTGTGCAGTCTGACGTGGGTCTAGCTGTGGTGCCTGCCCCTGGCTATCTCTCACTGTATCTGGATTACTAGGGAGTGCTTGCAGAGGGTTTAGATTTTGCTGGGAATCTACAGTTCCTACTGATGATATAGATGCATTGGGACTTGGGAAGGCTGAAGAAGCACTGGGAAGGGAACCTGTCATTTGCTGTTGATTTGGTATGGAGGTTAGGGTATTCTTAGTCCATTTCTGCCTTCCTGGGCTGGGAGTGGCCGCTTTTCTATTTGAGGCAGGACTAGATCGTCGACTGTTACTGGGACTAGCTCGCTTTGTTTGCCCCCCAGCTGTCTGTTTCTCCTGCTTTGCACCTGTACTAGTAGCATTACTAGTTTGTGTAAAACCCTGCTGAACACTATTATTGCCACTAGTGTTACTAAGAGATGCAAGGCTTGGTGGAGCCTGTCCAATAGCTTTCAAAGTGGTAGGGTTTAGACCTTGTTGATCAAAACCTCGAGTTAAGTTAGGCTGTCGGGGTGGTAGAGGGATGTTAATCTTTGGGGGGAAAAGACCAGCGATTGATGCATTCAGTCTCTCAGGAGAGAGATTTATCTCTGAAGGCTCAGTGCTGGGTGGACGGTTGGTGGGGGTTAAGGGATGGTGATATGGTCGAGGACTGGCACGGTTTGGGGTCTTTGGGCGAGAACTTTGGGAAGTTGAAGGAGCACTGGGAAAATGAAGAGGGCCAGCCATTGGTGCTTGCTGGGGCTGTTGCTGGGGACTTGCTCCTGGTTGCTGAGTGACTGATGAAGGCACAGACTTCAACAGATGAGAATTAGGACCTTGGTTGACAACATTTTGTTGACTGGCATTCCCTGCCTGAGGCGCCATTTCAATCGATGCCCTGTCCTGCAAGTTAGGGGTGCCTGACCCTTCCTCTGGTGCCATTCCTGGGGTTCCCTGCCCAATGTCTGGATGGGGCATTCTTCTAGCTGCAGCAGTCAACTGTGAGTTTACTACTGGCTGTATGCCTCTGGCTTTTTCTGGAGAGGGTGGGACACCTCCATGCCCTTGTAAATTGATCATTACAGGCATGTTTCCTTGTTGGGATACAGGCATTCTCTGGGCAGGATCACCGGGATTAACAAGAGCTCTTTGGGGATGGCCACTTTGTTGAAGTGGGAGCCGATTCTTTGCTTGTTCCTGCATTTTAAGCATCATAATCATGTGTTGTTGCTGTTGCGTCAGTGGTTGCTGTTGCTGCTGTTGCTGCATATGCTGTGGTGGCTGCTGTTGAAGCTGTAAGTGATGTGGATGGATTTGATGTTGTCCTTGTTGTGACCCTTGTGGTGTTCCAGGTTGACCTGAAATCTGCATATGCATCTGTTGCTTTTGCATTTGTTGCTGCTGCTGTATTTGCTGCTGCTGCTGTTGTTGCTCTTGCTGCTGCTGCTGATGATGATGCATTTGCTGTTGTAATTGTTGCTGCTGCATTTGCTGCATCTGCTGTTGCTGTTGCTGTTGGGCCATGAACGGCATTTGCTGCCTTTGATCTCCTGATTGTCCAGAAAAGCCTAAAATGGAAACAAGGTATTGCAACTGTTTAAATACCCAACTAGCAGCCTTCATGCTAACTCTTGGCAAGACCATCACAGACTATAGACATATTTCAAGACTGTATGCAGTCATGGTTTAAAAAAGAATTCACAAATCATTTCGTATGAGATTAACCACTGGTACAGCCGAGAAGAGAACCTATGCTTACATTTACCTAATTTGGCTGATGCTTTTATGCAAAATGACTTACAACTGAGAAAGGGTATACAACTGAGCAGTTGAAAGTTAAGGGCCTTACACAATGGTGAAGCAGTGGCAGCTTGACAATGCAGGGATTTGAACATAAAACTTCTGATCAGCAGCCCAATGCCTTAACCAGTTATGTACCACTGCCCCCTAAGGTTTGTACAACCTGAGAACCTTCATTAGTATTTAAAATGCCAAATAAATAAATAAGTAAATAAACAAATGCTCACAATCCACTTCTTGCTTGATATTCTTGTCAAAGGGAGTGTTTTGAAATGTTTTGAAATCTCTTACCTGGCCGGCTAGCAAATTCAGGGAGTTTCGAGTTGGAAGAATCCGTGCCAGCTCCCTGATCACTACTTAGACCTTGCAACTCTGCATCATCCAACCCTTGTGGAACTGAATCCAAACTCCTGTACGAAGAAAAAACATATTTTACATGATTATTTTAAATATCCCTAGATAATTAATTAGAAAAATAAACATTACTATAATACATATATTTTTTTCCTTACCCAAGGCCTTCAACAGACTGCTGACCCTCGCCGGCTTTAGGTTTCTTCTTACGAGGTGGTTTCTTCTTTTTTTGTTTGGGCGGGTTAACCCCAACCCCACCAGCCCCCTGTTTTCCACCTGGCCCAAACTGGCTGGCAGAAATGTCACTTTGAAGTAGGTTAACTAATAAGGGACTAGTCAGTGTCACATCCTTATTCACTGGAAACCCAGCTGCTTGTCCACCAATGGGCATCTGACCAGCAAACTGAGGATTGAAAGGCATACCATGACCAGGAAAATGTCCATTGCCCACCTGCATGTGTTGAGGACCTCCCATCATACTCTGCTGCTGCTGCATTTGCATGTCAGGAAGCATCTGCTGTTGGTTCATATCACCTGTGCTTCCAGTGCCGTCTCCGAGCTGATGTGGGTGCTGTTGACCAGCCTGCTGCTGCTGCTGTTGCTGCTGCTGCTGCTGAAGCTGTTGCTGCTGTAGTTGTTGCTGCTGTAGCTGCTGTTGTTGTAGCTGTTGCATCATGTGTTGCTGCTGCTGCTGCTGCTGTTGTTGTTTTTGCTGAAGCTGCTGCTGGACCAAATGTCCTGGAAGTCGCATCTGAGGGCCATGCATCCCTAATGGTTGATTGGGATTACCATTCACTGGGATCTGCTGAGACTGCTGTGCCATTTGTTGTTGATGCTGCTGTAGCTGTTGCTGCTGTAATTGCTGTTGTTGTGGCTGTTGGTGTTGCAGTTGAAGCTGCTGCTGCTGCAACTGCTGTTGCTGTAATTGCTGCTGCTGTTGTTGCAACTGAGCCATTTGCTGTTGTTGCTGTGGAGTCATTTGTTGCTGCGACTGAAACGGCACCATGCTGCCCTGCAAATTAGGTGATGGGCCCCGCATCATCTGACCTGGCATAACAGCTGCTTGACCTTTGGGCCCAAAAGCCTGCTTGTTACCTTGCATTTGGTTGGCTACCATCTGTTCCATCATAGCATTTTGCTGCTGTGATGCTTGCTGCTGATGTTGGTGCTGTTGCTGTGGCTGCTGTTGTTGCTGCTGCTGCTGCTGTTGCTGCTGCATCAGTAATGCTTGGTGCCCCTGTCCCCCACCAAGCTGGGCCTGGTTCTGCATCATCCCTTGTCCCTGTGGAGGCATTAATTGTTTAGGAGGGGTCATCCCTCTCTGTCCTTGATTCATGGGCCGAGACAGGACTGTCTGACCTCCTGCCTGGCCTTGCACCATTTGACTTTGAGAAGAGGCTACAGGCGGATTTTGAAGCTGGGACTGCATGCCCATCATCTGGGTCTGTAGACCTGACTGAGGTTGTCCCATACCACCACCAGAGGTGGATGGAGGCTGAGGAGCCATTCCGCCGTGATGGCCAATTCCACCAGGTTGAAGGGAATTGGGCTGCATGTGGTTTGGTGTTGAGACTGAAGGTTGTGGACCTACAAAAGATTTTTTACTTTAAACATGTAAAAAAAAAAAAGAAACAACCAATCTGATCTAACAATAAACAATTCTCACAAAGACTGTACCTGCATGAGCCATGTTTTGGCCACTTTGAAGCTGAAGGTTACCACCTGTGGGGGTACCTGCCCCACTTGCAGTCACTTGTCCTTGTGCAAAGTTCTGATTTACATTTGAGAACCCCATTGGCATTCTTTTTGGCATACCTGTAATCAAAATACATGTTTAATTTTAGCTTGTACTACGGAGCTGAAAGCAAAAACTGAATAATCCATGGTATTCATGTTTATACAAAACAACAGAAAGCATACCTCCCATCCCTCCTTGGGGAACCTGGCCATGCTGAGGCATTCCCATAAAGCCTGGCTGAACATTACCCTGCTGCCCTAACACAGCCCTGCCTGGGGATCCAACTGCCTGCGGGAACCCCTGGGGAGTTGTTGGACGTGGACCTAGCTGACCTTGACCTTGTCCGATCATAGGTGGGGTTCCAGGTGAACCCTGCTGAAATGGTGAAGATGAGGATCCAGGGGACTTGGCAGCGAGGTTGCCCTGTGAAGCAGACACAGGAGGCAAGGGAGGCGGTGGCCTTGGGCCAACAACGCCCACAACTCCTTGAGGACCTTTGGGCTGAGGGGCTGCAAACTGGTTTGCCCCTGTTGTCTGTTGCTGCTGCTGAGCCATAGCATTAAAAACCTGCCCAGCCTGCTGGCTGCCGAAGGGATACGGTGGCGGAGGATGGTTTGGTGTTTGCACAGATGCCAAAGAAGGAGGACGCTGTCCTATCTGACCTTGTGGAGGAGCTTTTCTCCAATTTGGAGGCATAGACCCCTGAGCAGGCGGTGGCTGGAGAACACCAGAAGGTAACTGGTTCCAACCAGGAGGGACAGGCATCTGGTTTGAAGGGTTGAACGGGCCCCGAGCACCACCTAACTGTGCTAACTGAGCCTGCTGTTGTTGATGCTGCTGCTGCTGTTGTTGCTGTAGTTGCTGTAGGGCTGCCGGATTGAGCTGCCGGTTTGGTTGCATGCCCTGTATGTGATGTCCCTGTGGGCCCATAGGTGTGGGTGGACCATGCGGTGCCTGTGGGTGTTGGAGCTGTTGCTGCTGCTGCAAAGCGAGTCCAGACATCATGGGATCCATTGAATCTTGAGGAGAACAAAACACTGTAACGAAGATATCCTGACATTGTTTTTGCAGTCAGGTGGAAAAATTCAATTTTCAGTCTCTCACCTGATTGAGTTGCTGGCCTTGGTACCCTTGGGTGCATCTGTCCACTACTGCCAGGCACCATACCCTGTGGAGCCATGCCAGGACCAGAGGGCACCATTGAGGGATTGTTCATCCGCATTCCGGCTATAAAAAAAATTAGATGTTATTATATTATCATCAGATATTTAAGCACTGACCTGTTGATTCAAATAGGAAAAACATTATTCCTCCCTCAGCACGTTTACAACAGTTAATAGCCTATTAATACACGTTATTACTGTATACATTTAACAGCAAAAAACAAACTAAAATGGTCTGTCACACTCAGTTAGCTGATTTCTAACAAACCACACCTTTTCTTAGTGTTTATTCTTTATAAACTTTATAACTTCTGTAACTGCCCCCACAAGATGGCTCCTTGTTGCCATTTCGGGCCGAGCCTGACCAGGTTACGTGGGTCGTCTGGTCACTAGACATTCGCTTGCGGACACCAACCCCCCGGCCTGGCTTCAGTACCTGAACCCAGGCAGGGTACATGCATCTTTATAACTTTATAAACTTAACAATCACTCTCATGTTGGATTTGGGGAAGATTTTTTGTTGTTGTTGGCAGACTTGCTTCATCTGCACCTTGAATAGACCACGATGGAGGGGGGAAAGAAAAAAAAAAAAAAAAAAAAAAAGGATGCTCACATAACACACACACTGTAACCACAATAACACTCTTACCAGTCCTGGCTAGTACAAGCAATCTAACTAGCAAAGCTTGCGCTCTAGATTAAATTTAATTTTTCATACGTAATGCAGATACAAGGAAGACTGGGGTAACGTCACTGTCGCTTTGGATGCAGAAAATCAACAGAATTTGAACTGCCTGTGCTTTATGCAGCCACAGTTAAAGTGGGACATCACATCGTGTACCGGTGAACATCCCGAAAAAGAGACACTGCTATTTTTGGTCACACTGCAATGATGGAATATCGGCAATGATACATTTTCGATTCAATGCGTCATAAATCTCTTCATAGACACGTCCTTATAAAGACGCAATTTTCACCGGAACTTTGTCCTCTGTGCTTTTCTTTCCTTTTTCCTTTGATTGGCGGTAAAAACTGCTTGATGTGACTCAGAACACACACAAATAAATAAACAATAAAAAAATTAAATAAATAATAATAATAAAGATGAGAGAACTTTTAAATAGTGGTCTATATCCCATCATGATACTGTTTTATGTAAATTTACATTCAAACACACGCTGGCAGTTGGAGAAAAATAATCTGCGACTGTAAGATGTTCAGCCATAACCTTTAAAACCTTTCATGTTAAAGTCAGAGCGTACTTTATAGATATTTTTTATAGCCATAACAATCCAAGCAGCCGCCTTACAACATTCTGATAAAGGCATGCCTTAGACAACAATACTGATAAAAAGACCTTTCCACTTGGATGTTTTATGTAATTACCAGGGCCTTGTTGCATAGGAAACCCAACATCCATCCTCATCTGACCCGGTGCCCCGATAGGTCCGTTCACTCTGACTTCCTGACCTCGGTTTTGACCACCTGCAACATTGATGGGTCCTTCACCTGTAAAACAAACAACAACAACAAAAAAAATATATATATATATATATACACACATTTTTAACAAGAAAAAACAGGCGAAGGTATAACTGTAGACTAACAACTTAAGCTAACAAGTATATGATATGAAGGAGCGTAACAATAGATGCTAATTCAGTCAGATTTAGCAACAAAACATTGAACAGTCCAGAAAAAAAAAAAATCCCACCTTCTATTTGCACTGACAGGATCCCCAAGTCCCGGAGCTGCTGCTGGTTGTTTTGCGCGAGGAGGCGGAGGCGTTCGGCGGCTTCTCGGGGGATATGAAACGTGACTCGCACGCTGTTCCAGGGCTCCACTCGCTCGGGCGCCAGCCTCTCAGGACCTTCGGTAAATATACAACTCAGTATGAATGGAGCATGTAGTGTGAAAGGTGCAGGGAAGACATATCTGTATATACAAACTTTCAAAGAAAATATATATATAAAATTGAAGTATTGTGACTTATAATTAATCAGAAATCGTAAACTACTCTTGCTCACCCAGTGAGAGCATCTGGGGCATCCCATTCAAGATGGTGTCGAGCTTCTGCTGAAAGTCGTCGTCATCGAGGTTTCCCTTGAAAGCGACGAAGATAGTGGCACGTTCCTTTTTTCCGTGTGGATTCGGGGACCGAGCCGAGCCGCTGTTTCCGTGATTACCGCACACGTCATCTCCATCCTCCAATCCGGAGTCGTCCTCTGTGCTCAGGGTGACCCCGGGAGATCCTGTGCACCAGGTGATCTCAGGTGGGCCGGGCTGCTGCGCCATGGCCCTTTCCAAAAAAAAAAAGAAAATAAAAAAAAAGGAAGTTGTGAGGTCTCTCGGGTATTTGCTGTTGTTGGAATGAGGGGGAAAAAAAAAAGAAGAAAAAAAAAGCTTTTTCAGATGTACAGGAAAAAAAAAAGATCTGCTTTTTTTTCCCGATCTACTTTCAAAATACGACGCGTGATGACGTTCAGCACAAGAAACACCTGCCTGTCTAAATAAAACACTCCGTGTTGTGCTGTTACAGTAAATTAAACAACGACAGGATGGTGTGATGAAGCGGAGTCACTGTTACCACCCTGCAGATGATTATTTTCCTCTAACAGCATGTTCCAAAGTGTTTTATTCCTCTTACACCACAGCACACTGTCAACGATTACAATTATTTGGAAAACTTAAAAAGTTACAGCTTCACCTCTGACACTGGAGACTCCTTCCATAAATGTTACAAAAAAAAAAAAAAACACACCACATCTCTCTTCACAGAAAACTTCACCGTATCGACAATAACACACGTTCATGTGGAGCGACCGCCGTAATGATCCGTTACTATAGAAACGATAACGTATCAGAGCGAGCGCATTCATATAAACCTGCGCTACTGTCAGAGCTGCTGTTATAGAAAACTAATCAACACCTTCTGACCAATCAGAGTCCAGGATTCAGCTCACTGGAGTATAATCCAGTGTAATGTATTGATTTACAATTGCATTATAAATGGTCACATTTTGTGATGCACTTTATGCTATAAATCAATAAAATAACCTTGTAAGTGTTTGTTAGATCTGTGCATCACTGTAGACTTTAAGTAAATAGACAAAATGGCAGAAAAATATCATAAATTAACTTTATAATTTGTTTGAAATCATTATATACATATACATATACATATACATATATACACACACACACACACACACACACACACACACACACACACACACGAGTGTGTGTGTGTGTAACACATCTAATCTGTGCATGAACAGATTTATTTCTTTTAAATGAATACTATAAATATATTTGTAGCAAATTATCGAAATGATGTGCTTTTGCTTTTTTTTGTGTGTGTGTTTTAGACTTGTGCATGTTTACACCGATTAATTCCTGACCAAATTCAGACAAATGTATTTAGCTATTTCATGCAAATTAAACATTAAAATATAGCTACTTTTTTAATAAGGAAATAATTAAAGTTTAAATATGCTATCTCGCTGTCTAAACAACAAGTAGCATCCACGGCTAGCTGATTGAGCTAAGCTCGGTTAAGCTAGCTAGCCGGTAAAAATGTTTATCCAGAATTTTTAGCCTTTCTAATCATTTGCTATAGAGTTCAAACAACGCTAAAGGGATAAAATAAATAACGCTTTTACCTTATCAGTCCATTTGGGGAGGAAAAATGAATCCAAAGAAGAGTTTAGTTAGCTAGCTAACGTGTATGCTAACTAGCCGAACGCTAACAGCAGAGCAGCTCACACAAATCTCATAATCTTCAGCGAACTGTTTTTTTTTTTCACTTTGGCCTCTTCAACTAACAAGATTCACAAAGCGTATGTACGCAATCTTCGGAAGCGTTCGCCATGGAGCCTTAACGGACATTACGCTAATGGCGTCGCGCTTGGCGTTGGCAACTTTACGACAACGGCGATGCTGACGTCACGTAGGTGTCGGAAATGAGTTCTTCTGTTCGTTTCTGTTGTCGGCGTTACTTTTTTTGTATCCATTAAACTTTAACGCATTTCTTTTGCTTTGAGTTTTCACATATAAACTCCAGATTATATTGATGATATACTGTAGCTAATGTTCGTGGTAGATGAACAGTTACAAGCGATTCAAACAAACAATTTCGACGTTGATTCTAGTGCAAACATTGTCTAAAAACTACATATCCCAGAAATCCCTGCGTGACAGCTCTGTTAGCGTTAGCGTGTGACTAATATTCGCTACAAGCTAGGTCATCTGGGGTTTCTGGGTGTTATTTGGGGTTTCTGTGTTATTTTTTTTTTCTACGAGTAAGAAGTTAAATATTTGTTAAAAGTAAATAGATAGAAGTCGTAATTTAGGTTTGTGCAGAAAGTCGAATGCCCGGATGAGACGGCCGTACGTGATTGGTCCACATTTGGCGAGGCAAAAAAAAGAAAAAAAAAAAAGAAAAGTAAAATAAATAAATTAAAAATAAACGACGACGATAACAACAATTATAATGATAAGAAGAATTTTTAAATTTGTATTATATATATATATATATATATATATAGTATGTAATCAGTATACCTGTAAACCAGATCTAAAAAACACCATCATTTTTAAAATAGATTACATCTTTACTATTTAGTATTATTAGTATTAGTTTTACTATTTATGTAAAAAAAAAAAAAAAAATTAAATCTTATATATCATAAAAATGTGCATGATTTATTATTGCTAAATCTTAGTTTGTGTATGTATAGTGGATATAAAAGTCTGTTAAAACTGCAGGTTTTTGTAATGTAAAAAATGAAATCAAGATAAATCATAGCAGATCTTTTTCCACAACTGCCAGATACAGCAAGCGTAAAACATCTGTAAACATATTTATACCTTATATTCTGTGTTTCTATTTTTTTGATCAAATGTCTATACACTGAAAAAGAAATGTTCCACTGAAAACAAGTCACTTCAGTGTGTGTTTATTTGCATCCTAAAAAAAGGAATTTGAGCTTCACAGACATTAAACAACTGGAAATAAATTAAAAAAGAAAATAGCAGATAATGCCTTAGTGTATAGATCCGTAGATTTAGCAGCCTCTACAGCAGTCACTGAAACTTGAACACACTGCAAGTGAACGGTAACGTGGGCAGGATTAAATCTGAAAAAGAAAATAAGCAGCAAATCCGACTAAATTAGTATTCGACATATTTAAACGTAACTAGAGCTATTTTGTGCCGCAGGTAAGGATTCGAGGCATTGTGATCACATTACATCATCAGTTAACCATCACATTAATAATGAAAAATGCTTCATTTACTCCTAAACCAGCTAAACACTACACTTTTAATAAATCAGCATACAAAAAAAGTAACATGTCCTTCCAAGCAACACAATATTCCGATATTCAAAAAAAAAAAAAAGAAATAGTGCAAATATGTACAAAAACAAAGCATCACGCTATACAGAATGAATGAATAAAAAAAACACTAATTCCATTAATGAATGAAAAAAAAAATACCAAAGAGAAACAGATCCTTCTTTCAATATAGTACATTAAATTAAAACTTCTTTTATTACTGAAGAGTCAACTTCAGTCCACATAAACACACACTGCCATAAAATAAGAGCAAAACAAAGCCACTAAAATGATCAATAAATAATATTGAGAAGAAAGCCAGCGTCCAGACACATTTCAGCAAAATCTTATTAAAATTACACAAAATAACCGTTCAGTTAAATCATTTCCATTTTATATATATATATATATATATATATTAAATTAAATAACTTCCGAATAATCTGCTTTAGCTCTAATCACGGCATGTGTTCATTTACGAATATAAGGCAGTTCCTTTTGTCCTCAAATCATACACAAGAGAAATAAAACCCAAACAAAACCACAAACTAATATTAATATTAATATTTATAGTGTGCGGTTAGTGGCTCTAGGCAAAAGGGGTGGAGCTTAAGTTACACTGTTCGCGGATTTGCAGTTATCATGTGACATCACTAGCGTTTCTTCGCGTGACATGCTGGTTTTAATGACAATATGATGGTTTAGCAACATTAGCAAAGCTAGCTGGCATTGCGCTCATGTTAGCTACAGAAACGGGTAGTTTGTCTAGTGTGTATAAAAAGATATGCTGTAAAATTAAAACCGAACAACTGACCCAAGAAGCTAGCTAGGTTAGGCGTTTCATTTTCATAATCATCCATCAATCAATGATTCTTCCGTCTTCTGATTGTTTTTGACGTCGCGACACGCGCACGTGTTTATCAGTCGCTCTTCCTCTCGTCGGGTTACAGAAGAGAAATGCGTTAGAATTGCAATTAAAAAAACAAACAATCAAACATTCCAGTAGTGATGTCACATGGTAAAGTCTGTGATTGGCTGATCGTATTGAACTTAAGCTCCTCCCCTTAACAACCCTTCATTTCCTTGATGGGAAAATTAGGACGAGTGTAAAAAGGGCGGAGTTCTCCGAGAGCGTGTTCAGACCTGGCATTAACGTTTATCTAATTTGAGCGGATTTGATTAGAAGTGGAATAGAAGTTCGAATTCCGGATGCTGATTGGTCAGACGGTGTTGATTAGTTTTCTGTAACAGCGGCTCTGACAGTAGCGCGTGTTTATATTAATGCGCTCGCTCTGATACGTTATCGTTTCTATAGTAACAGCTCACTCACAACGATTTGTACGGCGGACGCTCCACATAAACCGAGTAAAAATGTGTGTCTTCGTTGATGTGTTTATTTAACGTTTATGGAAGGAGTCTCCAGTGTCAGGACAGAGAAGTTTACGTTTTTTACGCAGGAACTAAGACATTAAATGTCCACGACGATAAATGTAACTACAAATGGATAAAAAAAAAAAAAAAGTACGAAAAAAAGACTATTGCACATTTAAGTGATTAGATCACATTTCTGTGACGTCCGCTTATGACCAGATCACCTGAGATGAAAGTTAACACCAGGTCTGAACTGAACCTTAGGCAGCATGGATGATGTGTAGGTTAGTGACCTCTGGGTGTGAGCATGCCGTGTGTGTGTGTGTGTGTGTGTGTGTGTGTGTGTGTGTGTGTGTGTGAGATGTTTATTCAGTACCCTCAGGAGGCTTAGAGCCGTTTTTCCAAGTGTTAGTAGTGTACATTCAGTCTACGTTTGCGTTATTGCACACACAGTAGAGTAGAGCGGTGGGGGCGGGGCTATTAGGGCATGGACTTGAACATGGTGAGCGCGGAGGCGTCGACACTGCGAGGGTCCTTCACTCCGATGATGATGTCGTTGGTTCTCCTGGTTCCTTCCACCAGCGATATGACCTCCACCCTCTGAACATCGTGGCCTTTCTGCTCCAGCGTCTCCACGTCCGCACGCTGAAACTCCGCTAGTGAAGGAAAAAGGACAGAATTTATCAGACCATGATATACAGAAGACCTAGGCGGTGCTTTCGCACTAGACACGCCCATACTGCTCAAAAACAAGGGTCAGGAAAGCCAGATCTCACCATCCACCAGCAGTGTGTTGGGCTGGAGCTGAGGGTGAAGCCTGCCAACGGTCAGACTGTCGCTCAGATTCTTATGCAGCGACAAGACGTTCATCAAAACCTGCAGAAACAAAGAAATACCAAGTTAATGCTTTCGTTCTTTGTTTGCGCACAGTGAATTTGGCTCTCGTAACAGTTAGCAATCTCCTTACAGTAATAATAATAATAATAATAATAATAATAATAATAATAATAATAATAATAATAATAATACTACAACACACAGGTGCAAAAGTTTGCATCACCAAATTTCTAAGTGGTTAAAAAAATTTTTTTTTTCAATTTATTAATTTAAAAATGAAAAATGAGCTCATACTGCAGCAAGACAATATTTTCTTATGTTTTGGATTAACAAAAAAATATATTGAAAAGAACCAAAAAAAAGAGATAAGTAAAATTTTTCCATGCTCTGAATAAAAAAACAAAAAACAAAACAAAACATAACAACATCTTTGTTAAGAGGCAATTATTATTTTAATATTTATTATTTATTTATTAACATAGTTAATATTAAATATACTGTATGTTTATCCAAACCAACTATTGGAAATTGGATGATAATAATTATAGTTGTTGTTTTTTTTGTTTTTTTTTATATTTACACTGAATCAGTTTGAACTTAATCATGTTTTAAGAATTTTAGAAAGCTAAAAAGGCATGAGAGATGCTAAGTAAATATAAATAATACTTTTAGAGACATAGCGTAGGACATTTCCGTTCACAGGCTGCTTTCCATGAGCTCCATGTACCAACGGTGAAATGTTAAAAACAGTGAAATAAAGTATGTAGCGCAGTGAAGCTGCAGGACCTGTGTGATGCCGCTGAGCGCGCGGTTGCCGTTGGAGGACCCGAGGGCCACGTAAGTGCCACAGACACCCAGCGAGGGTCTGACGGCGGTGGGCATGAGGAAGGAGAGCGGCCTCTTCCCGGGCTGAACACTGTTGTGCTGGAGACGAGCGGAAACATCACACAAGAAAAATACTACAGGCGGATAATAATAATAATAATAATAATAATAATAATAATAATAATAATAATGTGTGGAACACTGAGGAGAATAAAGGAGCTTACAGTTATTGATCAAATCCAATCAAATACAATTTATATCACAAATAGAAAACACTTATATATTAATCACTACTTGTGTAGATTAGAATGGCTTTTCTTAGCAGTTTTATGTACAATTGTAAATAAATAAATAAACAATCAGCCAAACAGGAAGTGAATTCTGAGTACCGGATTGGGTGGGACGGAGTTCTGGCTCTTGTTGGGCCAGGAAAAGTCCAGAATTTGGCTGTTCAGGAGAATTCCAGAGGGCGTCACGATGCGGCTGCCAAAAGGCTGATTCATAGAGCTGAGACACAAAAACAATCCAGATCATTCTAACTTTCTCAAGAATATTAAAGTAAAACATCAGCACTGGTGCGCTATATAAGAAATCAAACACACATGCTGTTACGGGTGGTGTGAAGGTGATTAGTTTCCTATAACAGCACGTCCCGAAGTGTTTTACTGTTATATTATTGCAATGTTTTATTTGTTAATACAGAACACATCACGCTTTTGAGCCACGTTTAATTTTTGTGAAACACTCACGAAACAAGTTGGTTCCTGTTAACACTTATGTTACAGCAGCTGTAAACGACTAAATGCAGACTGTCATGTTACTGAGAAACCGCGAAACGTGAACTCCTCTATCCTGAAGATGTCGGAAAACGTGAAGTTACAGCTTTTACGCTGACACTGGAGACTCCTTCCATAAATGTTAGATAATCTCCTTAGAGAAAACGTCACTGTATCAATAAGCATACATTTTTCTTTGTTGAATAACAACACATTTTCTTAATCCGTTCACTATTAGTCTTCGATTAGTCTTTTCATCATTCTGTCTACCTCATGACAGAGACGATGAAGTCGTCAGGCCCCATGACCATGACCTGGCTGACCCCTGTGCCCTCCTCCAGAGCGTAACTGGGCGAGTAGTGTCCCGGAGGAGAGGAGTGCGAGTCGTTGATCATCTGCCGGAACTGAGCAGCCTGACTTTTACTGGACCACACAAACACAAGCAAGTGTTTAGTACACACACGCAATCATGGACAACAGTTTGTTCCCACGTCTCACCTGGATGCTGTAGATTTCTACCTGAGAACTGCTGCTGTAATCAGAAACACTGTCCTGTGCTCATCCCAGGACTCACTATAGAAATCCATTTAATAAAATACTTGTAGGTATAAAGGGACAGGGTGTAAGACCTGGACGAGCAAATCTCTCCTCTGGATATGTATTCAGCAATCATATGTATAAAAGACAAAACTGAAATCAGCCTTTCATGAGTAGTTTACATTTGTATACATTATTATAATTATCCGAGTAGTAATTTGTCTGCTAACAGCGCCATGTGTGTTGGTGAGCCGTTTTACCTTAGCATTTGAGCCACAACTTCAGAGACAGTCGAGTCAAACACGGGGTCTCCGAGAGCGCTGGCCAGAGACAAGGCGATTTTCAGAGTCTAAAAAGACAAAGACGAATAAATAAATAAGCAAACAACACAATCAAGTGAAAAACAATGATCATAATTGATCAATCTGGATACAAACAAAAGAATTTGTTTGTAAATTGTTCACAGGAGCATTCAAACATGAAAATCCTGTTAGTTTGAAAATCTGTTCACATCACTCCTAAGTCTGAGTCTGAGTCTGAGCTGTCGATGAGTTACTGCGATTTATATACGGATTATGCTGTCTAGTTTAAATTGCTTTGTGAAACCCAGTTGTTTCATAGTGAATCTTGGGGGAAAAAGAAGGGATACAAAACAAATCCATGAATTAAAACATCAGACTCGCCATTCAATTAGGAAAAGAGTAATGGTACCCTATAAAAAGAGAAAGCGTCGGTGTGTATCTGGCTGATGCTCTGCAATGGCTGAGCTGCATTATTGGAAGATTTAGCGCACGCCGCGGCTCTGTCACATTTAGTCATCATTTTGTCATTTCGGCTGCGAGCTGTGAGAGTTTAGCGTGTAAGGCGGTAATTTACGTCTCACTGGTATTTATTAACATACGTGCGTAAGTAGGTGCGTAAGACAAATCAGTGATGCAGAAACTTTTGCAAATCTGATGAGGAATGTTTCGTTCAGTTTAACCGAAGGACACCTCTAAGCACAGCTTTACTAAATGAGAAATGAAGACCAACGTTACTGCATATCTATAATGAGAATAAAGATGTAATACAGCTATTACTGCAGACCTGCAAGAAGAAATGACATGCGATCAGCTATATTTTATATCACATGGTGAAATGAAAATACCAGGCCATAGGAAACAAATGCAACCTCTGGCTGTACTTACTTACTTTTATTTTATACTTACGCACCGATGAAGCACTATGAGCCTTGCTTCAAATGTATAAAAAGGTGCTGTATACATACATACATACATGTACTGTATTTATTTATTTATCTATCTATCTATTGATTTGTTTCTTTGCTTATTTATTATTTTCCTTGCAGTACCTCAGTGATCCAGTGGAGGGTGCTGCTCCTCTGTGTCTGGTTGGTGATGTTATAACCTTCTAAGATGTTGAGGGCTGTAAGGAGGGCGGCTCCAGCGTGAGGAGGCGGTGCAGCCATTATCTGATAACCTACACACACACACACACACACACACACACACACACACACACACACACAGAGAGAGAGAGAGAGAGAGAGATCAGTTCTGTGTTCTTGACCAGGACGTTGTGTTTGAATCCCAAAACCCAAGAAAGTAAAAGAAAAGCTTATTTATTTTAATATTTATTTTAATATCCTTATTAGCTGTTACGATACACTTAAGGCTCCACATTTACAGATTAAAAAACGTCATTGACATGGTGAGGTTTTCTGTAAGGAGCCGTTTGTTTGCCATTTATGGAAGGAGTCTCCAGTGTCAGGATGTTGAAAGAAGTGTTGCTAGCTGTCATGTTTTCCTTGTTTTTGTTTCTTTTCCCTGCATTACTTTTACACAACCTTACAATGACTCTTAGGCTCCCACCCAAAGCACCATGTAAACTAAACCATATTATTACAATTCATATAAAAAAAGATTTACTGCTCAGTATAAAAAAAAAAGACAGGGAGATGTTTACCATGGTAACGGCTCTGTACTGGCTGCTGGAGGACTGTAGTGTAGTTACTGAAATCCACCTCCATCAGAACACCTCCACTGGCCTGAACCTGAGCAACAGAATATATCCAACATCAACACCGCAAAAAAATCTCACACCATATCATAGAAAATAAAATAAATGCCTCTTTCTCCACTTATGGTGACGGAATGGATTTCAGTAAAATCTACTTCCACTTTCCCTGATTTTTTTACTATTATTATGTTGCATTCCTTAGAAACATTATTAAAGGACTTTCTTTTTGCACAGTGCTTATCTCATGTTCTCTGAGGCTGTCAGTCTAAGTAAAGGAGGCGTGGCCTGTGTGCTTGTCAATCATAATAAGGGAGGCCTGATCTGTGTGCCAGTCAAACTCACAGAGCGAGCCGTGGCCTCTTTACCTTCCAGACCCACAGAAAGAGGCGTGGCCCCGTGCTTTGTCAGTGTCGGTGAAATGGGCGTGGTCTCCGTGCTTCGTCAGTCTCTGTAAAAGAGGCGTGGCCTGTGTGCTTGTCAATTACAATGAGGAAAGCGTGGTCTGTACTTGTTAGTCTCAGTGAAGGAGGCATGGCCTCAGTGCTTTGTCAGTGTCGGTGAAATGGGCGTGGCCTCCGTGCTTTGTCAGTCTCCGTAAAGGAGGCGTGGCCTGTGTGCTTGTCAGTCTCAGTGAAGGACACTTGGCATTCTTTACCAGTCAGCCCCGGTTAAATAGGCGTCACCTCTTTACTTGTCAGCCCAAATGAAAGAGGTGTGGCCTGTGTGCTTGTGTCTCTCAGTAAAGGAGGCGTGGTCTCTTTACCTGTCAGATCCGATGAGGGAGGAGTGGGCTTTGCACTTTGCACTGAAAAAGAAGTGGCCTCTTTACCTGCAAGTCCTAAGCCGATATGTGTGGTCTCTATGCCTGTCAATCACACCAAAGAAGGTGTGGCCTCTGTGCCTGTTAAGTCTCTGTAAAGGAGGCGTGGCCACTGTTCTGGTCAGTCTCAGAGAAGGAGGCATGGCCTTTGTGTTTCTCAGTTACACTTGATCTATAAGTCCTTATGAAAGAGGTGTGGCCTCTATGCATGTCAGTCACAGCAAAGAAGGTGTGGCCACTGTACCTGTCAGTCTCAGTGAAAGAGGCGTGATATCGGTGCTTGTAAGCACCAATGAAGGAGGCGTGGCTTCGGTGGCTGTCAATTAAAGTAAAGGTGTGGCCTCTGTGTCCGTCAGTAAGGGAGTAAGGGAGGCGTGTCTAAACTATATTTTAAATTTTTCAAATAACAATACTGAATTACACATACCGTATCAAAGATTTGGTTATTTTCAATTTTTCTGCCATTGTCAAGACAAACAACTCTACTGATAAATTCTACCTGTAGCTGCACTTCTGTCCATAAACTGTACTTTTCTCCTCTTTAAGATATTTCAATAACAATGACTTATACATGCTACAAACACTTTCCGTTCAGTGCCATAAGATTACTGTGATGCTTTAAGAGTCTGTACCGTAGACACCATTTCCTGTGTCAGATTTCCATCATAGAACTCAGAGATCCCACTGGCTGCCACTCTGTCCAAAATGGCCGCCAAATCCTGCCGTGTCATGAAGAGGCCGGGGAGAGGAGGATGGCCGTCCGGAAGGAAGAGTTCTCGGAAAGCCTCGGAGACATTCTCTACCTTTATTTGGGACAGAGCGTCCGCTACAAGGAATAAACAGATAATAGCAACATGTTTCTTATCAGATCTATAATCAGTGTGAACTGCAGGCTGCTCACCCAGGTCGTGGGTTACGTTGAAGCCATTCCTGGCGACATTTGCGGCCATTGTGATCACCTCCTTCCAAGACTTTCTGCACAAACAAAGTTATAAATGTTTGATTGTTATGTACTCACACTAAAAAAAATGTCTTATATGATATGAAATTAAAAAACAAGCTGCAAAATGTTTATCAAACTTGTAAACATGCTGCAGATTTTGTGCTTCAAGCTGAATCACTCAGTGTAGCTCAGTGCCATTGCTCTTTCTGAATTACACTTAAAGGGAACGAATGACGATCCATATTAAAGCCACTGTAGCAAAGCTAGTTTTATAGGAAGCATTCGCTTTGCATTCAAGTTTGTCTCTTCTATTTCTCAGGGGTTACACGGTAAAGGTGTAAATTGGGGTGAGAACCTCTAGGGACGTGTAGTGAGCAGAAACAGTGAACAGGAAGCCATTTGGGATCCAGCCTAAGATCCTCAACCGGTGACTTTGAACTTACTTTCCGTAGAGCTGGTGAGCTTGATGCAGTCCACTGAGCATGCCTGGTACGGCCACAATGAGCCCTGGCTGAAAGAGGAAACAAAGGAAAACCACAGACGTTTAGCAAACACGTCCTACGGCGCAAACACGCTTATCTGTGTTTACAGTCAGATAAACCTGCTTTGGTTCGAGAGTCAATTTATTCCTGAGCAAGTAATTATAATTATAAAGAGGCCTGTATTGAATTACACTAGGAAAATAATGTTCCTCAGTCACAGCCATCTTCAGAATGACTTTTGGTATGGAGGAATTCAACAGCTCAGAGGTTGATGGTTGAGATTCTTAAGAATCTTGCTCAAGGGCCAGTTGCAGAACTCTAAATAGGCGTAGTCATGGGGTTTGAACTCACAACCTTGGGGTCAAACTTAACTACTGAGCCGTTACCATTAACTGTTCATTTGGTTTCAAAATTTAGATATACGGCGTTTAGTCCGCGTGTGTTAAACCAGCTATTTATAGAAATATCTCATTATTTATTTTGCTGTGAGGTCTATGCTCGTGTGATTTTTATGATTACCTTTCTACCATCGCCGTATTTCTGATCATTAAGGATGTTTTCAGCTCTACACACCCCTTCAGACAAAGTTGTTTAGCTCATTTAATTATGTGCAGTGTGAAAACACACCAAACCAAACCAAATCAAAAGTATCAACTGAACCAAAAATATCAATTGCACTTTGACTCAGACTCTGGAAATGGAATAACAGGTGTGACAATGCCCTTGGATTTAGGCACTTTGTTTACCTTCTGCTGTAGGTCCTGCAGCATGTCCTCCCGCAGGCCAGAGGGCGCTGTTTCACGGAAGTCAATGATGCGGCTCTCGTTTTTCCGAATGTCGTGGACCAGCATCACTCCGCCGCTGTACAGGCAGAAACGGGACAGCTTGTCACTCTGAACTAAAGACACTCCGCAGTTTTGCGCTTAATAAATGTTCTGATTACACTCGTAAGAGGAGTACTGTTAGAGCTGCTGTTACAGAAACAGTGCTGTAGGATCGAGTTCCATACCCGCCGATGCCCGAGGTGTGGGGGTGGATGATGCCCAGGCAGAGAGCGGCGGCGATGGCAGCGTCCACGCTGGAACCCTGCTGACCGAGAACATCGAAACCCAGAGAGGTGCAGCGAGCCACATCCGTCACCACGGCACCCTGATTAAAGATCTGAGAGCAACACCACAAGCTGTTTTTAGTAATGTGATATGATCTTGTAATATTACCTTACTCAAACAAGATCATCACTAATCATAACATCATCCACTGATATAGGATTACACCGTGCAGAAGGCCCCACTGTGTATGATTTCTGAGATCCCTCTCTCTCTCTCTCTCTCTCTCTCTCTCTCTCACACACACACACACACACATACATATACATACACACACACATATACACACACACACACACACACACACACATACACACACACACACACACACACACACACACA
>CM074989.1:1780977-1794034 GCA_037576825.1 Pangasius krempfi
GCAAGTGTTGAGGATGCAGAAGATAGGGAGAGGTGGAGAGCGATGATTCGCTGTGGCGACCCCTGAAGGGAAAAGCCCAAAGAAGAAGAAGAAGAAGAAGAAGAGAGTGACAGGTGATCGTTCATTTTCTATGTTCATGTGTTACAAAGTGCCACGATTTCAGTGACAGCAAGCAACAAAGCGAAACTGGAATAAAGATTTTCTCAGCTGTACACTAATTAGACACAAGGCGAAATCCAAACAACTGGCTGGAATGATTCCTTGGACCAATCCTATGGTGCATGTGGTCCGAAGTTTCTTCAGTTCCCCACTCACAACTTTATTTCCTTGGTACTGTTTGAAACCCAAGAATGGAAGAAAAACTCATGTTGTTTCTGGTGAGTGTACGTCACTAGATGGCTAGTTAGGTAGTTAGATGGCTTTGCTAATCGATGGCTTCTAAAGCCAACTAATTAAACACATTATTTCATTTGAGTTTAATTAGTTAACTTTAGAAGCTATATATACACATTTAGCTACTACAGTTTCTACTCTGAACTAAAATGTTAAGAATATCTGTACTCTCTTGTTCACTCAGGCTCCAAGAAGCCTTTTTAAGTACCTGTGGTTCTCCTAAATAGATCTGCACGATGAGGGCGATGGTGACCCCGGTGGCGAAGGTCAGGCAGGCCGTGATGAGGATGGTGAGGCCGTCTCGTGTACAAGCGCAGTCCTGAGCCAGCGGGTCTCGCCTCGTCTCTCTCAGAGGAGAGGAATCGCGGCTGGCCAGGTCCGACGCTGACGAGGCCACGCGCTGCAGACGCGCCGTCTTCAGGAACAGGTCCGGGTCTGAGGACATATGAAATACACACAATCCGTGTTTGAACTCTCGACCCTTTCTCTAGTAATGCCCAAGAGGAAAGTTGCATCTCCTAGCTTCAGGCTTATCTATCTATAACAAACATGCGCATTATATCGCATCTCATCACTGCAGGTAAACAACAGGAAGTTTATCCCTGTCACAATTATGAACTTTGAGCCGACACTTAATTGTGCATTACCTTATGAAGAACAGATATAAAAAATTTACACTGATCATGTAAATAAATAAGTCATGACCCAAACAATAACGTGAATATATAAGCAAGGAATAAACCACTACATGTTGTGCTGTTATAGGAAAACAATCAACCACGGGTTGGTGCGATGAAGCGGAGTCACTGTTACCACCCCAGAGTTGATTATTTTCCTACAACAGCGCTTCCCCAAGTGTTTTATTCCTCTTAAACCACAGCAACTTTCTAACAATTACAATTTTTAGTTGCATTTAATGTTAATGAAACAAGTTAGTTCCTGTTCTCACTTATACTATAGCAGCTATAAACAATTTTTTCGCTTGATCGCTTTTTTTCTCTTTCAAAGTTAATAAGTTCGATAAAATAAAATAAAATGCAGCTTGTCATGTTAAAAAAACAAACAAACAAAAAAAACACTACAAAGTGTAAACTCCTCTGTCCTGAAGATACAATGTCAACAACAACCTCTGACACTGGAGACTCCTTCCATAAATGTTAAATAAACATCTCCTTACAGAAAACGTCCTCATTTATTATCATAATAAATGTTATTAATCATATAATAATAGTAAATGATGATTTAGTTGTCAGTGTGCGACAGGAGCGAGCTCCCATCCTGATATTCACACGTACACACGTTTTTTTTGTCCATTGATATGGACATATGCAGATCTCATGAAGCTGTATCCGTGACGCTTATACAATCAGAGAAGAGGCTGAGTGTAGGGAGCACTTACTTACACATCAGAGTAAGTGTTTAAAGATTAGTCACCCCACCCAACGCAAACACCGCTATAGGATTAGGACTAAAGTAAATACACTTTATCTTACAGTGCTCATTTAACCAAAACACTTGGCATCACGTTACTGCTACGATCTCACGCCCAGCTGACAAAACATGCGTGTTGGTTTTCTACGTTACTTAAAAATGTTCAGAGGTTTAGGATGATACTGTTTCTCAGCTCCTGTTATGGAAAATTAAATCAACACTTTCTTATTAATTGAGAATTCAGCAATTATAAAATATATGAATAATATTTAAAAAGCAAGTATAATATGATTTTAGCATTCCAGGGCTTTTATAAGTTCGTCACTTTAACGCGTAAATGAATGTTAAGACCTATGTGTAAGTACATCTCAGGTCTGAATTTGTTTTAAAAATATTTTGAGGGAAAAAACCCGACAACATTTCCCGTCAAACCTGGGTTCGGTGATGTGGAAATACGCATTTTCAAAAGCTTTACACATTCTGCACACTTCCAAATAGGACGGAAAGATGACAAGCAAGGACACCTGATCCTTGTTAATTAAATAAACGGATGAAGAATATCCAAGAGTGCTGTGTCAGCGTCATGGATAAACATTTACACTAATTGAATTCCTGTTCTAGTGAATTCAGGGACAGTTTAATTTAGCAGCACTTATTTTCTGGCCCGATACGATAGAAAGCACAGGACTTAGCTAAATCATGCGAGAGGATGTGGTTAGCATCAAACAGGAAGCCGACCCCAAAAAGCTTGAGGTAGGAAAAAGGGTATAAACTAATTTATTACACATATTTGAGTGTGCATACAAATAAAGTGTTCTACTAAGTTACGTCAGATCATGCACACATGTTTCTAACTGAAGAATTTTCAAGATGTCTGATATGACATCTAACCGAGCGCGGTTTCAGCATGGTTCAGGTAAACTGAGACGGCCCTGAAAGCGTTTTCTAATGATGTAAAACAAACAAACAAACAAACAAACAAACATTAATCTAAGCTATTTGGAAAATATCAAAGATTTTCTAAATCCTGTTACTCTCATTAAAATGAATGAAGTAGAAAGTGTTACGAAAGACAGCATCTTAATATGCAATCAACGTTACGCACGCCGTCCCTAACGGCCAAGCACGCCGTCCCTAACGGCCAAGCACGCCGTCCCTAACGGCCAAACACGCCGTCCCTAACGGCCAAGCACGCCGTCCCTAACGGCCAAGCACGCCGTCCCTAACGGCCAAGCACGCTGTTCCAAAATACCCAAAACATACTGTCTCAAAATTTCTTACTATTCTGTCCCAAATTCGCAAACATGCTGTTCCCAATTTTCCTCAACATGCTACCCAAAGTCCCAAACATGTTATCCCAAAATTCAAAAACATACTGTCCCAAATTTTCCCCAAATTCCCCAAACACACAGTCCCCCAAAATGCCTTAATGTGCTGTCCCAAATTCCCAAACACAGTCCCAAATTCCCCAAACACACTGTCCCCCAAAATGCCCTAATGTGCTGTCCCAAATTCCCAAACACACTGTCCCAAATTCCCCAAACACACTGTCCCCCAAAATGCCCTAATGTGCTGTCCCAAATTCCCAAACACACTCTCCCAAATTCCCAAACACACTGTCCCAAATTCCCCAAACACACTGTCCCAAAATTCCCAATCATGTCATTAAAATGGCTTTCATTCAGTTCTCACAAAAGAGTAAGCCTTTCCTTAGAATATGATATAAACATTTTCCTTCACATGTAAATAATCAGCGTCTTGAGGATTTCAGAAAATGAGTGATGTGCTGCGGATTTTGTTTCATTAATGGAAAGAAATCTCAGTCAATGCGGAAACTGAAAAATCTGTGAATTCATGCTGATTAGAGCCTGCGTTTGGTTTCCTCTCCTCATGACGGAGTGTTCTTTAAGATCAGGGATTAAAGGGTTTCTTTTCTGAAGCCTGGTCCGGTTTGACAGGTCTCGGGTATGATGTGGGAGACAGTCTATCCTCAGGTTAACGAGGAACTGAAAGCATAAACAGCGTGTGCAATAAGCGCACGTGAAGGAAGAAGAGCGCAGGTTGATAACACACCTGTGTCCTGCTCGCCCAGGAAATTGTCCTCGTCTCTGCGGGACTTGAGGCCGCTCTCCCCGGCGGCCATCACGTCGTCCTCCGGTAAGCGGGGGAAGCTGGTGATGCTCATGTAGTCCACCGGGGAATAAGCGCTGCCCAGCGCCGTGTCCTGCCCCGCGTCCTTATCGGCCATTTTCCCGCTTGAGTAACCGGCCAGAGCCTCGGCTGAGGACGCGGACATCTCCGCTCATCAACAACAACAAGAGGAACAAGAACCCGGCAGCTTCTGGATCACTAACAAGTCCTGATTTGCGTCCGCGCATGCGCACATTCATCATCCTCAGGTGGGGGCTTGAATGTACCACGCATGCGCAGTGCAAACCAGGAAGTCGAGGCTAACAACAAAAAAAAAAATCACAGTAGTTTTTTACTGCAAACCTTTATGGGTTGATTTCACAATATATCTTTCCTTTTTTAAAAGTTTTTAAATCCTACAACCCAAACTATGTGTGTTTTAGTGAACAAAAATAATAATATCCTGAAAATCCCTACCTGCCTGTCATTTATAAAACATCAATTAAAATGTCGGCACTTGACATTTTAAATCAAGAAATCAACATCTCATACCCAATAAACACCTTGTTTTAACCTCACACATTCAATTCAGTTATTTATACAGCACTTTAAACGATAGAAATTGTCCCAAAGCAACTTTACAGAAATCCAGAGGCGATGGCAGCAAGGAAAAACTCCCTGAGTCGACATGAGGGCACGAGGAAGAAACCCTGAGAGGAACAAACATCTATTTTTATTCAAAAACCTTAATCTAAACTTATCCAAGCTCCGCATCATGGTGCGTCTCTCAGGGGTGGATTTGGTGATTTGGGGGCCTTAGGCAATATATAGGAATGGGGCTCTATTCAACTGCACACATTTCCCTCGATATTCCATTCCAGTGGGGTTGGGGCATTGAAATAACAGCGATAAGAATCATTTCAGTGTTTTAACATAAATATTTTAATTTCCAGCATACATTATTTAGCATTAATAATTAAAAATATGTATAATTTTCATTTTAGGGGGCCCTCGGCCTCCGGGGGCCCAAAGTGATTGCCTACCTTTGCCTAGTGCTAAGTCTTCCCCGGCGTCTCTTTAGCTGTGGCTTTATATATCTAAAAAGACCTGCAGAGCGGGTTGTTTCCTCGCAGTTGACTCCTATTTCAGGTTCTCCAGTGTCCAGGGTGGGGACATTGTCCTCCATCAGACCTAGAGAAACAAGTTTTTGTGTCTGACCAGCTTGCTAAACACAAGCCGAGCTGGTAACGCTCGTAGGCCATCATTACAAGCTGATACGTGCAGTTGGATTGGAAACTATTTCTGAGTAATCATTGCTAATACATCATAGACAAGTTGTTCCAGACCAAGCTGAATTTATCATCAGGGGAGACATATATAGTATATCAAAGCTGTTATGGTGCAAAAGTTAACTATATTTAATTTTTTGTGGTGTTATTTAAGATTTAACAGGTCTGTCTTGTGAGTATTTTTAGTATCATTTTGGCAGGGAAACATTTTAATTTAATAATTTACCAGACACTGGTTTAATATCATCAGTGGTGTCATCGTATTGTAATGCTTAACCTTTGTACCTGAACATTCTGTAGATGGAGATTCCCTGGACTATCCTCTTTTAACACGTATGTTTTCTTGGGTTGTCCAAATTAGACCCTGTATTAGCCCATGTGCCAATTTATTCAGAACCCAACATGCCCACTGTTAACCCCTGCGAGTTCCACAAAGGGATGCGTCAGACTTGCTGATGTGGTTTCTGACTCGGTGTGAGACGCTGTTATCTTTAAAAACTGTCATAGCTTTATACTGAACCTGAATCACTTTCTTTCTTCCTCAGCACAACTTCATTTCATTCAGACTCAGTTAGAAGATGTGGCCTAACGTTTTCCACAGTTTAACCATGAAAATATATGATGCTAACCAGGATATTATGCATCTATTCTGTAAAGATCTTCATATATCGAGCCAAACAAGTTTCTTTTAAGCTGAGGCTGTGATTTAGGCTAAACTGGAGGCTTTCATTAATTGTTAGCAACTTCAGCCTTTAGTTTCATTGGAAAATTTAAAGTAACATGTCTATGGACACCAGACATGGTCTGATGGACTGAGTCAAGTTGCATAAATTCATTTTCGGATGAATAATCTCAGAGGGCATTTTAATATATCGCATTTAACTTTTTACAAATATTTTTAAAACAAATTGCCCTGTCTTTTTTCTCTGTTTATTTGCTTTCTAAAATCATTTCAATCTGAATAATTTGGAATTTCTTTCTCTTTTTTTTTTATTTTTTTGTTGTTGTATTAAACGTGAACTTCCTTTTAGTATTTCATAGCAGCCTATAAGACATAATTATTATTATTATGTTACATAATTGCTTGTTTTTCTTCTTTATTTATACTTTTTTAAGCATTATTTTAATTTATTATATTTATGTATTTGTTTATTTTTCCTTTTTCTTCTTTCTTACATCTATCTATCTATTTGTTTGTTTGTTTAAAAAAAGCATAGGTTTGTCCATGTGTTATGTAATAGAGGACATCTTCAGTATAAGTTTTTTTGTAATTTTTTTGTATTTTAATTACATTTTAAAGTCTGCATATTTATTTATTTATTTATTTATTTATGGGCACAGTAGTTGTAAGTAGATAAATCAGCTTAACTTCTTTGGTATTACGAAAACACCACTATTGCTAAATCATGCATTTGTGACTAAAAATATAAATTCTAGTATATTTCTTGAAAAAAAAAAGAAACAAGATTCAGGTTTCATCCTGAGAGTTTTTTTATTTTGTAATTTTTTTCCGGTACCTGCATTTTTTGAATGGATGCTGGAACCCCATCCTTGTATTTTGCATAGGTCTCTACTACTGTGTACGGACCAGTGCCCACACGGACAGGAGAGAAAAGTCAGCTAATCACAAAAAAAACATGCAGAATAGTGAAAGGCACGATCACCATAGATATCAGATACATTATTCCTTTTTAATATATTCTATTTGTACTTTTTTTGAAAGGGGGTGTATGTTTCGGAGAGGATACCCCCCGTGAAGGTAAACCCCTACATTTGAAAAAGCTGCCATAGTTTCAGGGCGCAAGAACCAAACAGAAGAGTGCAGTCTCGCTGTTTGATGGTCCACCCCCTTAATTTTTCACAATATATTAAATCGTGAACATGAACAGTGAATAAAACAAAATTTGCATCTAATCATAAGGAAAAATACAAGCACATTTATATATATATATATATTTAGTTCATTAATCAGTTTGTTTGTTTTGTTTTTTTTCATTTACCCATCCTGTCTAGGTTCTCACATCACACCAGCTACACAGTCAAATAAACCCCAAGCTGCCCTGAGGTGTAACACACTGCTCCCTATAGCCACACACATTTCATTAGTCATATACACACACACACACACAGGAGAAAAAAAAACTACAATAATGAGAGTCAACAGGAAAGAGAGACAGAATGTGGTGGAGGGATGAAAATAGAAGGAAAATAAACAGTGATGGATGTTTGTAGAGGGTGGATGAGCTGTTAACTCCCATTAAGTTTAATTGCTGTGTATGATGTAGCATCACCTCTGTATAGACTGGCACAGTAGGCGAGAAGCACCACATTGATAAAGGAGACACTCAAGGGAACACACCCAGGTAGCAAACTGATGTTTACCCAATGTCTATTTTGGGGTGACTATGTTGGGCCTCCCTACAATGTTGCACTAAATGTTGGCAATGGGAAAGTTTTCCTAACAATCCTGCCAATACTGGTCTAGTGTTGCCCCAATGGTGGTCCAATGTTGGCCAAGGCATACTTATATAACAACCCTGCCATCGTTGGTCCAACACTGAATTTAAAGATGGCTAAAAGTTGGGCCTGGGTGCCCAGCATTGGCCCAATGGAGAAAATTACATTAGGCCAAAGTTGGCACCCAGTGTTGACTCAGTGGAATGACTGACATTTGCTCAACTTTGGCCCAACTTTGGCAAAATCGAGTTAAAGGTAGCTGACAGTCTGTCAACCATGTTGGGCCAACATCCCTCCAACTCTGCCACCCAACAACGGGCCAATAAAATGGCCATCACTGACCCAACATTGGCAAAATGGATTTAAAGTTGACTGAAAGTCTGTCAACACTGGCGGCCCAATGTTTGCCCAATGGACAAAATGACTTTGAGCCAAGAGTGGCACCCAACAATGACCCAATGTCAGGTCGCTACCTGGGCAGGAAGTGCCCTAGTTTGATGAGATGTCCTAAAAGATCCACCTCTGACATTCATCCATCAAGAATAAAAATGATGTGCATATTAATCCATTTGGAAATAAAGAAACATAAAATATAAGGGGAAAATAGTGAAATATGAATATATTAATATATTAGTTTTTGTTAAGAGATTTTCTTTGTGTTACATCACTTTGACACTGCACACGATCTCAGTGGTCAGGTTATGACTAAATAGCCCATTACATGCAGGCATAACATAGTAAAAGAATCAGAAGTGGATTTTCAGGTACACCCTCATTTCCCAAAAAAAAAAAAAAAGAAAAGAAAAAGAAAAAAGTACACCCTCATTTCCAAAAATGCTGATCAACAAACAAACACCTTATGGGGCCTAAAACATTGGGGGAAAAAAGAAAGAAAAAAGTAGGTTCACTTCTATGTGTTCAACTTTGCTTTGTAAAGATGTTTTCAATAAACGATGACATCATTCAGATAAAACACACATCACTCAAACACTGTACTGTAAAGAGCTGTGCATTATATGTACATACATGTGAATGTGAATAATTTAAAATAGTTTGTTTTCTAACTCATGCACATCAGCATCACCCTCTCATTCATATTGATGCTTGAAATAAAACAAATAAAATCGCACGCAGCTAAAAAAAACCTCGATTCACCATAAAATGTAAGACAGTGCAAACATACATCCAAGTCGAATTTTACAAACAGTCAAACATGTTCAGCACCATTGTTAATCTAATCAGCATCGATGATATGCACGTAAGCCAGAGCGCAATGCAGAGGATCCCACGGAGGAAAGTAACACTGAGAGATGGACGAGGTTGGATTCTACACATGGACACAAGTGAGTGATGTGATGTCTAAATTTCAGTCTTCTGAGGATGTAAAAACACAACATCGAACCAGCACTGACCAGTAGACATCAGTGGTGTCAGATGTTTGCTTTTACACAGCTGACGTACGTAGCTAACAAGTAATGAAGGTCTATCTCACGTATCCACTGTAATGTAGCTGAAAGCTGTATACGTTATTGGGTGGCCATCTTGGATGTCTGAAATCGCTTGTTATCATTCCACCTCAGTTTGAACGTGGACTTGTGGTGGAAATGTGGAGCTTATATTGCTTTTTTTTAAAACCACATTTTCTTCCACTTTGGCCATTTTGCCAATTCCTGCCCACTAGCTAGCTCTCGCCTAACCAGAGAGGGTGAAGTCTAGCACATACTCACTCTGAGATACATGAATCCACCACATCTTTTCAGAGTACTATTACTATGCTACATCACAGGGCAGCTGAACACCTTCGGAGGAAAGTGCTATCTGCCCTCTTCCTCATCCTTCCCATCCAGAGAGCATGGGCAATTTTGCTCTCGTTGCTCCTGGCCATGGATGATAAATGGTCTAGCTTGTGATCTCCCAACAATAGGGTGATTTCCAAAAACCTGTAAGCTATTATTAGAGAACATGTCTTACCTAATCAGCTATATTTGAGCAAACAAGAAGTATCCAGGTCGTCCCTGTAATGTTCATCACTGGTCTGTCTTTGCTCACTGGGACGGATTTCTGAGAGTAACATGATTAATTCAGTCTAATGTGGTGGTGTAATATGAGGATGGATGACTTTTGAATGTCTACAAATATGATCACAGTGATTTTCTTTTAGCTAAGCTTCGGGTTTTAGATGCAGGTGTGACACTGAGCATGGAGAGGAAGGTCAAGGGTCTGAGACATTTTAAAAAGAACATGATCTTAAAAAGTGAACCTTAAAAAGAACATGATCTAAACTTAAACGCAACAAAACACAATAAAGAGTCGCTTTCTATACCGTATCTTAAAGGGGATTGCTTCACCACCTAGAGGTGTAACAGGCTTGCAGCAGTTCCTCAAATCACCTTCGTGACACCAGATTTGAGTCGAGGATTTGCACGATCAAGTTGCTGTGTCATTTATCATTTATTTGTTCTGTATCACCTCTAGGCAGCGATGCAATTCCTTTATCCTACACCTTCTATAAACCACCACACCCTGTAACCCACAGCAGCCTCATACAGGCTCTGAAAAATGCTGCTGCTGATGGTTTTACGCTCCTCTTTCTGGGCCGGACATCCATTTAAGGTTTATCATGATTATGTGACCAGTAAGTGTGCAAATAAATGGACAAAATGCCTGAAACTGGGTGAGATTCGATAATTCAATATTCGCTTTGTTAGCATGACAAAAAAAAAAGACTAACTAGCCGTAACTGCTAAGTAAAAAAGTAAACCTGTGTATGCTTTAACAGCATCTGTTATGAATATTATGAATATTACCGATGAAATTGATACCTGATAAATTATATCATTTATATGAAAAGAACCTACACAGGTTCTACTATATCTTTTCTTGGTTTGTTCAAAATCTCAGATGTAGCTTTCAATGTTCAATTGTTTATGAAATCATTTTTTTTCTTTAAGACTTTAAGAATTATTTGTTATTATGCACTTTTTTTTGCCATTGCGCCTTCAAGCACAATCTACAATTCAATTATCTTGAATTTTGGCAGCTTGAGCTAGCAAATCAGCAACTACAAACTCGAATTTTTTTTTTTATTTCTTTTTTAGAAATATACGTTTTCACATGGATGCTCATAATTTGGACTGATCTTATTTGTACCTTTTTTGGTGCAACGAGCTAAAAAACTATTGGTCTCAAGCCAGTTTTAGACTGCAGTCTCTGCCATTTTTAGACTGGATTTCTGCAGAGCGTCCTAGCAGCGCTCACACACCGCGATTTTAATTAAAGATTTCTCACACTGCCACAACTTTGTCATCGGCCGTCTTTGGTCACAATGGCATGAAATCAGCTGTCGATCATGTGAGCATGTCACATGACCTCAACTAACGACCAAATAATTCCTTTACAATGTGTGGCTTTTGTCTGTGACAGTAATTTCGGGTCAAAACCGAAATCGAGACTGCATTAGTTACACCCTGTTGGTGTAATCAGTCACAGTGGCTTCTGTTTCTTAACCTTAACATTGACCCAAAATGTTTGAGGAGGCACGAAAGACCAAAAGCACCAAAGCGTTTTAAGGGAAAATCCAACCCAGGATTTACTTAAATTAACATATAAATTTAAGAAAAAAAAATCAACTCAAATCTAAATTCTCAATCCAGAGTAGGTCGGATTTTCCCTTTCAGGTGCTATGGTAATGCTGTGGGCTACGATACGTACTTATTTACACCCTTTTCAATTCTCCATCAACATCCAACACTCTTTAATCTGTTTTATCCTCACTTTCACCTTCATCTACCTACTTTGCCATTCTGTGTGTTGTTAAAGCCCTTTTCTCCGTATCAGAAACCAGAACTTATGTGATGTGATGTTTTAGTTTCGCAACACATATGTTAGCCTCTACGGTATTTTCGTTCCTTTTTTTTTTTTTAAAGAAATCACAAAAATTAAGAATGGAGAAAACTGGACTTTTCCAACACAAATAAAAGCAAATAAAGGATGAGACGTTGGCCTCGGACCCTTGTTTGGTTTCTTCCACATGAGTGTACTGTCTGCATGCTGCCTCTTTTCTTCTTTTCTTTGCTAGTTTTTGATATTAGCCATTCTCACTCTCATTCTCATTCAGAGATCGCTGATTGTAAATGGCATCTTTGAGACAAATGATGCAGCTATTTAAAACAGAGCCACGCTAATCGAATGCTAAATGGTAAAACAAGCGGTTCGACTATAACGGATAGGTTTTAAGCATTTAAGTTAATTAAAAAGTAATTAAAATACTCCTGCTCGTGACCGGAGTAACATGAAAACGCTAACATAAAATGAGGGCTTTGGTGAAGGATGCTGAAGACATAGTATGGTTGGTGATGTGGGATGATGGAGGTTGGTGAATGTGATGATGATGATGATGATGATGATGATGATGCTGGGATCCGGGTGGATCAGTGGCAGAAGCTGCGCTGGCACGGTTGGTGCAGGAAGGAGTTGCGTGTGTGAGCCACGTGGCGTGGGATCTGCTGGCGGACGCGGTTTTGGCGCTGCATGCGACCGCGGCACAGGTGACGATGCTCCACGCGAGCTTTGGCCCTCTGAACACGGCTCGCCTGAGTCACTTTGGCAAGAGGAACCGCCTGACACGCTGATCCTCGCACCAGCCGAGTGGGAACAGAGGCTGGGGTGGATTCAGACATCCTGCTGAGAAACCGAGAGCGAGAGAGAGAGAGAGAGCGAGAGAGCGAGAGAGAGAGAGATCAGTTCTGTGTTCATGACCACGAGGCTGTGTTTGAATCCCAAGACAGTAAAAGAGAGGGAGGAGGAGCAATACAGGAAAAAAACGAAGGGAAAATAATCAGAAATAAAAGAACACATGACTGCCAGCAAATATTAACCTCCACACTCAGCATAAAGAGCCAAAGGTCTGATTCCACGACCAAGAACTGGTTTCATTTCATTACAGGAATTCTAAACTAATAATGTTTACAAAAAACTTGTCAATTTATTTGTTTAATTTATTTTCTCTTTCTTTATTTTCCTATTTTCCTTCTTTCTTTTGTTTTTTCCTTTCACCTTGTTTGCATTTATATATTTGCTCATTTTCTTTCTTTGATCTTTTTGGCATTTATTTATTTGTTTGTTTGTTTATTTGTTTGCTTGTTGAATTGCTTGTTTTCCTTTCTTTCTTTCTTTCTTTCTTTCTTTCTTTCTTTCTTTCCTTCCTGAATTTATTTATTTGTTTGTCTTGTTTTTATTTATTTCTTGAACTTCACCTTCTTTCTTTCCTTCTTTCTTTCTTGCATCTATCTATCTATCTATCTATCTATCTATCTATCTATCTATCTATCTATCTATCTATCTATCTATCTATCTAT
>CM074989.1:1795467-1808985 GCA_037576825.1 Pangasius krempfi
TTGTATATGGGACGGTGTTGAAGCGGATTGTATATGGGACGGTGTTGAAGCGGATTGTATATGGGACGGTGTTGAAGTGGATTGTATATGGGACGGTGTTGAAGCGGATTGTACATGGGACGGTGTTGAAGCAGACTGTGTACGGGACGACGGTGAAGTGGATTGTATATGGGAGGACGTTGAAGCGGACTGTATACGGGACGATACTGAAATGGATTGTTTTTGGGATGAAGCTTACCTCACGCTGTCGGCCATGTTGGCTGTACTCTGCTCCAGGTTGGACAAGGAGACATAGACGGACATGCTAGGATGCTCTATGAGCAGGTCCTCCATTGGGCTGGCCTCAGCCGGCGCTCCCTCTGCAGTGAAACAGGGTGGAGGAGTGATGAACCAGCTCTCATCCAACCCACAGGGGGTGGGGTCAGACGGCGCATTCGCTCCACCTGACCCAAGCGGGGAGGCAGAGTCAAGGGAAAGCGGGGAGCGAAGGGAACGAGACGAGGGAGGACATGCCACCTGAGAGCGGCCTGCTCTAGTCCTGCGCCGTTTGCATGAGAAAGGGGCGGAGTCACCTGTACGAGAGGGAGGAGTGGCTATATCACATCCAGACTCCACCCTCTGACACTCACTATGTGGAAGAGATTGTGCTATCGATGGGACCTCCGCCCCGTCCTCACCCAACGTGGCACAGTTGCTGTCATCTGATGGCGGGTTTGCGAGGGGGCGGGATATAAAGTAAAGGGAAGAGAGATGGGAGTGTATGCGGGGAAACAACAGCAGATAAAGCCATGCAGGGGTAAAATGTCAACACACAAACACACACAGCAGTGGGAGGAACCGAGTCAAAATGGGGAGACGGGAGGAGGTTTAAAAAAAGAAAAGAAAAAAGAAAAGAAAAAAAACAACATAAGACATAAAAATATTGTCATTAGTTTCATGAACAATGTGTGTGATTGTTTCACAATAATATCAGGCTAAATGTTATACCTTTCTTTCTTTCTTTCTTTCTTTGTTTTCATATACCCGTCATTTAGCTTTGACTCTTTTCTGTCTTTTGATCTCTTTCTGTCCTTCATTGTTTATTTTCCTATACCCATCCTGCTGAGCAGCCTTCTTTCTTTCTTTCTTTCTTTCTTTCTTTCTTTCTTTCATCTCTTTTTTTGTGTCCTTCATTGTTTACTTTCCTAAACTCATCCTGCCTAGCTGCCTTCTTTCTTTCTTTCTTTCTTTCTTTCTTTCTTTCTTTCTTTTTTTCTTTCTTTCTGTCCTTCATTGTCTACTTTCCTACACCCATCCTGCTGAGCAGCCTTCTTTCTTTCTTTCTTTCTTTCTTTCTTTCTTTCTTTCTTTCTTTCTTTCTTTCTTTCTTTCATCTCTTTTTTGTGTCCTTCATTGTTTACTTTCCTACACTCAACCTGCTTAGAAGCCTTATTTCTTTCTTTCTTTCTTTCTTTCTTTCTTTCTTTCTCTCCTTCATTATTTACTTTCCTACACCCATCCTGCTGAGCAGCCTTCTTTTTTCTTTCTTTCACACACCCATCCTCCCATCCTGCCTTCAAGCTTTTTCTTTCTTTCTTTCTTTCTTTCTTTCTTTCTTTCTTTCTTTCTTTCTTTCTTTCATCTCTTTTTTTGTGTCCTTCATTGTTTACTTCCCTACACCCATCCTGCTGACCAGCCTTCTTTCTTTCTTTCTTTCTTTCTTTCTTTCTTTCTTTCTTTCTTTCTCCATACACCCTTTATTCAGCTTTGACTTTCTTCAGTCTTTTTCTTTCTTTTATATCTTTCTTTCTGCCTTTCTTTACTTTCACACACCCATCCTTCCATCCTGTCTTCAAGCTTTTTCTTTCTTTCTTTCTTTCTTTCTTTCTTTCTTTCTTTCTTTCTTTCTTTCTTCCTTCCTTTCTTTCTTTCTTTCTTTCTTTCTTTCTTTCATCTCTTTTTTTGTGTCCTTCATTGTTTACTTTCCTACACACATCCTGCTGACCAGCCTTCTTTCTTTCTTTCTTTCTTTCTTTCTTTCTGTCTGTCTTTACTTTCACACAGCCACCCATTCATACATATATCCTGCCTTGCAGACAGTGGACTGACTGAAGACCAAACAATATCTCGATCAACATCCCACTGTGGACGTGTCCCAAACCAAACACTCTATTCACCATATCAGTGAGGAATGAAACAATGCACTGAATATGCTGAGGTTCTGGACACATTATTACTTTAATATTTAATGCAACTGCCCACGATCCTCCTACTCACCGGGGACGCTGACCAGAAGCCATCCCTCATCGTCCACCTCGGTCACGCAGGGCTTGGGTCCGTTGAGCTCGGCAGAGACGTCCTCCACTGCGCCGAACAGCAGGTTGCTAAGTCGCTGAAACATGGTCGCCTTGGAGGTCAAAGGGCAGATTGTGTAGGTATCCTGAGGGAGAGCTGCCTTGGAATTTGTCTTGGAAAAGACACTGGATCTACAGTTGGTAATGCTGATGGTCTTCTGTGGCAGGTTGTGAAGGACCAGCACGGTGTGTTGTTGGCGTCTTTTGCTTGTCAAGCCCTTGTTGGTGGAAGAAACCTTGGAAGAGTTGAACTCTTGAAGTGCAAATTTATGGTCTTTCTATGACTGCAAAGGCCTACAGGAGACAAAGAGGAGAAAACAGGAGAAATATGTTAACATCGGTAGGAATTTTCAACGCATCACTGTTTCTTAAAACCTAGCACAGAGAACAATCCAAAAGAAAATTATATTTGCTTAAATGTTCTATTGAAATTCTCAAAAAAGTTTTGAAAGTGATTCTTATTTGTAGGAAACTAGAACCTTTCTGGGAAGCTAAAAATCCTTATCCATACAAAGAACCTTCATAAGGATCCCTTAAGAACCCTTTTTCTAAGACTGCACAATTGTAAAAAAAAAAAAATAATAATAATTCTATCGTTGGTCGCGTGATGTGATGAAGTGGAGTTACTGTTACCACCCCAAAGTTGATTGTTTTCCTTTAACAACACATCCATGAGTGTTTTTTTTCCCTTTTATTCAGTGCCATTCATTTAATATACAAGTTAGACCTATTACCTTGTACGTTTGTCACCTAGCGTACTTGTCTTCAAGTATCATATATACAAATGCTACCATATGAAAAGGGCACTAATATACTTCTCCTCAAATATTCTTAGACGAGAATAATAATCCAAAACAATCCGTTGCAAATAATATGCAACTTATTTGATCTCCTTTGGGCTGTTGTGACTAAAGAATAGTCCAGATGCTGAGTGAACAGAACAGGCATTTTTCTTATAATGTTCAATGAATGTTAAAAAGAAATCATCCTGGTTACCTGCGGAAAAAGAAACCAGACAATCAGGAGAAGTTTCCTGAGAGGAAGTGACTCAGAGAGTCCAGGCGGTGGAGCTAGATCAAGCAAAATGACTGAACTTTATAAATAATTTAGCAGGAAAGCACATATACATGTCAGGTTCTGCACTCGAGGCTCGAGCTGTTCACTCACAAAAGCATCTACCAAATCAATAGATGTAAATATTTTTCAAGCCACACACAAATTCCAGCCACGCCCTGCCAAATTTGCATTTGCACTTGCTCAGTGTATGTGCCTTATCTGATGGGGCTGATGGGGCTTCAGATCTCATTTCATTTCACCTATGAATTTGGTGCTATCAGGATATATTTAATATGTGAATGTTGAGCAAATTAAATGTGCAAAGGAAGCACGGCCCTAAATGAGGCATGTTCGCAAGATAAGACGAGAGATAGAACAGAGGGTGGAGAGTGCTACTTCCTGATTAAGAGGCTAACAGGATACATGAGGACAGAAAAATGTCTTCTGCATGACAGCCATGACTCATGCTGCATTTACAAACAAATCTAGAACCATTAATGGTTCTTGTACTGACAGAACCCTTAAAGGTTCTTTATAAATCTCTACAACAGAGTGTTTCTCTATTAGATACTGTTTCAGGAAGCTGAAACGCCATGAACCTTCTGAAGAACCCTTAAAGGAAAAATGTAATAGTTGGCAAATTGCTGTGGTGTAAGAGGAATAAAACATGTCATGTTGTGCTGTTAGAGGAAAATAATCAACAGTGGAGTGATGTGATGAAGCAGAGTTACTGTTACCACCCCAGAGTTAATTATTTTCCTATAACAGCATGTCCTGAAGTGTTTTTTCCCCCTCATACCGCAGCAATATGTCAACAATTACATATTCCTATTTATTAAAGAATAGTTTCTATCCATTTATAGTTACATTTATTGTTGTGGAATGTCCGTGAAACAAGTTAGTTCCTGCTCTCACTGCTGTTATAGCAGCTATAAACAGTTGTTCCCTCGCCAGCCTCTCTTTTTTCTTTCTCTTGTAGTTATTAACACTGCAGTTGTTAAAGAGCATGTCATAGATCTAATTCATTGACCACACCAATCCCAAAGCCCCGCCCCTAAAATTCCACATGGTTCATTTAGTAAAAAAAAAAAAAAAAAGTCCAGGTGTGGTTGGAATTGGTTTTGTTTGCTGTCCTTTGTTTTGATCTCTCAGCAACGGCTCACTCAGCGTTTATACTCTACACTATATCATTTTACTTAAACCCTAAGTAGTGCACTTGAGTAGGGAGCAGGGAGCTGACATGGCTCCTTAATTCTGAGTTATGCTAGTTTATTAACCCTATTACTCCGAATAAACTGGCCACTCAGGATATACTACATGCCATCATTTCATATAATATACTGTATATAATAACAAATATATAATTTCCTATTGGATATATAATGCATTACATGGAGCTAAATCCAAAATGGCTCCCGAACGGACGTACCCTAGATTCAATTACTAGATTACTACACGTGTAGACACTTATTATTGTTTTAGCTTACACAGTGCACTTACATAGAAAGCTCCCTAATGGACATACATAGAACCTAACCATTAGTTTGTACCCTGCATAGTGCACTTATATAGGCAGGAGGGAGCTAAATGCAAAACGGCTCCCTGTTGGACATACACTGAGTTTCTAGTTTATTAGTTACTATTTCAGTACACCTGCTGTGCTGGAAACTCAGTGTACAGTACACTGTATACATTTATATATGGAGTAAGGAGCTGAATTCCAAATTTCGACCCATTAAACATATAGTGCAGTGCATATGGTTTGAATTACCCTACTCCCGTGGTTTTTAAAATGGGGTCCGGGGATCCCCAGGGGTCTGTGAAGCATCACCAATTTCATTACAGTGGTGGAAACCACAACCCATTTTATTATATAATTCATGCCAGTGGATCTAATTATTTTGTAACAGTTTGTTTGTAAAATCAATCTGTACTGAGACGGAGACTCAAGAAATTTTCTTTTTATTTCTTAAAGTTAAAAGGGCCCTGACTGTAAAAAAAAAAAGGTTTGAAAACTCCATGCCCTTATACTTTGTTCACTTTATAAATGACATCCTATTGGACATACAGCGCACTACACATATTGTCCACAATATTTTCAGCCCTAGGAATTAGGGAGCAAAATCCCAAATCCCTTGAAATTAAACATACAGTGCACTACGTGTGGCTGGAATCAATAAACTCACACCTTATCTAGCGTATACTTGTTTTATGTTGCTATGACATCACTATGTCCGAGGTTTAACTGTACGGAAAAGAAAATTAAGCATTTATTAATGAAGTGTAAAATGTTAGATGATATGTGAGAGAAAGTTTAAATAAACTACTGATTTTATTTTATAAAATAGTGATAAAACAGCTACATTTGGTATTTTTAAGACAATATAACATTATTGCGTTATTGATCCCAAAGGAACCTTTTGTGCCAACTTGCTATAGACAATACAAATAACAAAAAATAAATATAAAGATATAATAGATTTGCACTTATAATGTGCAAAAATTATCGCAAATTTATGTCAAAATTTATATTGAAAAACAAAAAAACTCAGTTTTTTTAACCTTGATACTTAATCAGTAATACAAATGGAAAATATTATGACGCTGTTAAAACATTTAAATCAATGTCTAAATTGTATTTTTTTTGGTCAATGATGGCAGTTTTGTAGTTCTGCAATCTTGAACTTTTTGTTAATATTCTGTTCTTTGTATAATTTTGTCCTTAAATTCCTGAAAATAAAGGAATTTTTCATAAGCAATACTGTATTACATCAATCCAAAAGCTTGGCCCAAGCAGCCATTTGGGATTCAGCCAAAAGCATCCATGTGGGCGGGGCTTTGTAGGGCGGCGCGAAGTGTTGACGTCATTGGCGCAGTTAGCTCCGCCTTCCGGAGGCTAGAGGACGGAAAAATACCCAGGACAAAAAGAGAGAGAGAGAGAGAGAAAAGGGTCGCTTTTTTGGGACAAAAGCGGTGCAAAACATTCATCACTTGGGATGATAGAAAATAGATGGATAGAAATCACTTTTTAGGTTGTAATAGACGATTTTTTTTAAGGAAAGAGAGAGAGAGAGAGACACACAGAACCACTTCCAGCGGCAACACCAGTGTTTACATTTATAGAGGAAAAAAACCCAGGAGATAGATGGATAGAGGGATGGAGGGATAGAGCCTCGAAAAGATGAATGCGTATTTAATGTTCCTATAGGTGCAATGTGACATTGCTGGACTTTCTTTGGAGCTAAAAGGCTCAGTAATAGCTCGGATAAACCCTATTACAGCTGACCTGTAATCCACACACACACACACACACACGTTCAAATTACACTAGCAGACAGGTCACACACCTCTACATACAGATATATAGCTATATAAATAGATATGTGTGTGTGATATGTGTGTAGATGTGTGTGTGTGTGTGATATGTATAGATGTATGTGTGTGATATGTATAGATGTATGTGTGTAGAGGTGTTTGAGCATGAATGTTGCTCATCACACTGAAAAGAAAAGAATGATTCCCGGATATAAGGTCGATTAAATCCAGATTCTGAGCTGGGTTTCTGTAGAAAAGGTGCAGAAGGTGTTAGGAAGGACAGCTGACAGGAGATCGGGTCATTAGAAAGCAATACAGCAACGCTATAAAAGGCATATCGACGCCTAATGATCGACAGCAGATGATGTATCCATGTATGGCAAAATATTTTAACACTTTAGGGATCAACACACATATTTTCAAGCCAAAATGCTTCATTCTGATCTATGCATATTATATATGAGGTCAGGATGTAATGAGGAGAAAAAAAAAATACAGACGACGAGACAAGATTCACAACAACAACAAAAAAAAGGGACAAAAACATCTCACCTGCCTTTGCTGGAGCACCGAAAAAACGTGTAAACGTGTGGAGGAAGCAGTAAAAAACACGACAAAAGCCTTAAAGCCCAGCTTCAGGAGCGTCTCTGTGAGGTAGTGTTAATGCACCAGGATTATATTAACACGAAAATAATAATAATGATAATAATAATAATAATAAAAAGGCTTTCTTCTTGGAAGAAACGTTAAAACTACACGACGGCTAGCGGTGCAGTCTTTATCCGTGTGTTGTTCTGTGGTTGTTTTTTTTTATCCTGTTTTTGTTGCATTGATATATTCGTCTTGTTTTGTCCTGGCTGTTATTGCTTCGCCCAGCTGATCCGCGGATCACAGCGTAGAAGCTCAGAACAGCTGATCGTGACGTAAGGAAGCGCGAGGCCACGCCCCCGACCCCGCCCACAACGTCTCCCTGAGCCAATCACGATGTTACACAAGGTTCCAGCGAGGCTCGTGCACAATAACAGAGGAGGGGGAGGGGGAGGGGGGATCTCAGCAACCTGCCTCTGTTTATAGCGGTGTTATATTTAAAGAAGGAATTTAAACTGATATAAAGTTTTATCAGTACTATTATTATTATTATTAGAAGTAGTAGCATTAGTAGTTTTATATAAGTGTAATTATATGCACTTACCAGCCACTTTAATAGGAACAGGTGCTCATTCATGCAAATATCCAATTAGCCAATCATGTGTCAGCATCACAATGCGTACAATTATAATTACAGGCCAAAAGCTTCAGTGAACGAAACATCAAAATGAGGGAGACAAAAATCTCAGCGACTTTAAATGGAGCATGTTTGCTGGTGCCAGATGAGCTGTTTATTTAATTTTTTTCTCCAGAAACTGCTGATCTCCTTCGGATTTTCACACACAGCAGTCTCTAGAGATTACACAGAGTGGTGCGAAAAACAAAAAACATCTAATCTGCGGGTGGAAACACCTTGTTGAGAGAGAGGTCAGAGGAGAACAGCCAGACTGATTTGAGTTGACAGGAAGGCTAACTGAAATAAGCACTCTTTACAACCGTGGTGAGCAGAAAAGCATCTCAGAAAGCGTGACGTGGCAAACCTTGAAGCGGATGAGCTACAACGGTAGAAGACCACATCGAGTTCCTCTCCTGTCAGCCAAGAACAGGAATCTGAAGCTTTGGAAGATTTGGAAAAAGACCAGGCGATGATTTTCCCGTCTTCAGCGGTTGTTGCATAAGCATAAGCATACTTATTAACTTCGTGAGAGAGAAAAAAGAGACGCTGGTGAAGGAACAACTGTTTATAGCCGCTAGAACATTGGTAAGAACAGGAACTAACGTGTCTCACGGATGTTCCACAACACAAAATGTAACTATAAACAGATTAAAAAAGTATGACGTATCATTCGAGCAAGTTGCTGTGTTATAAGGGCATACTACATACTAAGCATACGACACACTAATAATGTGTGTTAATTAAATATTAATATAATTCCACAGTCACACACATACATTACTGAATTTAAGAATGCTAATTGCCACAAGAGAGTCATTTATTAGCGATGATAGACATGAATTCATTCATCAATTCTCTCTTTTATTTTACACCGTAAGTTCATTCACTCTACAGACAATTCACTGTTAGAATCCAGTGTCAGCACAGTTTTAGCCCATTTCACTAAAGATATTTTTTTCCCCAAAAAAAAGTTAGCATATTGAATTGTTTGTCACATTGTATAACTGACTGAGTATTGAACCTTGAATACTTTGCACAGCACTACACTACACTACACTACACGTGTTTCTTCCTAACGCTTTATGGGCTTGTTATTTATCAGCATGTCATTATCATAGTTTCTGTATTTAATGGTAGTCAGTATATATTATTATATTATATTATATATTAATCTGCAACGAACTGAATTAAAGAAATGAAATATGATACACTCGGGATGGAATGAAAAAATCAAAAAATAACCAAAACTCCAAGGTCATATTCGTCCTTATTAACATCATACGTAAGGCAGTGGAAGGTATTTTTATACATTATTGTTTAGTTATTAGCACTAAGATACTGTTTCTACAGTGTTGCTACAAATAATTCAATCCAATTTTGTTCGTATAGTGTTTTTTTAAACAATAGACACTGTCACGGAAGGGGGATGCAATTATATATATAATAATAATAATAATAATAATAATGAGAAAAGAAAAATTTCCAACAAAACAAATGACCATGTGTTTCCTTTTCAGCTTTCCTGATCCTGGTCTATTACAGCAGCTCTGTGTGAGTCCTGTCTCTTTAAACAGTGTTTGTAAATATTGCTTGTTCCCGCCCCCTTTTCCCTTACTGTAGGAGGGGCTTCAAGTTCCACAGCAGTGTTTCAGCCAATCACAGACCCTGGTATGAATGCAGCACTTCACCAGCCAATAGGATTACAGACATTTGAAAGCCCTTGACTGCTGACTCTTGGAAAGACTAATAACATTTTACTGAAGTAATATTTATTATGCAAGAGCAATGGTTCATAAGAAATCCTAATATAAAAGGACTAGCATTAAATAATCAAAAAAGGTAAATAAAAATAGAATTTTAAATATAATATTATAAATTAATTTAGCTAAATAACATTTAAAATTACTATATCTATTATACTACTATAAAAAAAAATTCTAAGAGATAATAAATAAGTGCACATAAGTAAATATAAAAATAGAATATTAAATACAATATTACATAGATTAATTAAAAGAAAAAGTAAAAAATTAGATTACAGATAATTCAGCAATAGCACTTAATTTAACACAAGGGCATATAAAACGTACTATATTTATTATAATACTATAAAATATATGCTTTTTTGTCATCTCTTAACTAATATACACCTAAATACACACATGAATACATATAAAAATGGAGTTTTAAATATACACGTTAATTAAAATGATGCTAAAAAGAAAATGAACTTAATTTCACACAAAGATATATATATTATATATAATATACTATATTTATTATACTACTATAACAATATATTTTTGTAGTTAGTTAATCCAGTGAATTTTAGCATTACATCATAAATATAATAGTATATTATATATATTTATATTATATAATAGTATATATTATAATACTAATTTACATATATTTATGTAATCAACATTCCTCATTTTACCCACAAGAGTCAAATATCGTATGTAGAAAGTCGAAATCTATCTAAATATCTTTTCATACATATTTTTAACAAGTCGTTTTGGACACGGATAAATTGTTGTCCAGCACGACTACCACTTTATTAATTAATATCCCCTGGGTTAATACACTCCTCTGTGTTATATGTTATCATCCTTACCGCTTTTAGTCAATAAATACACACTTCTATCAGTGAATAATGATTTAACTCAACCCTGTTATTAATTTCCTCTCCTGCTTTCATCAGTTTTTAGACTCAGACCATTAAGCGAAGCCACATGACAGTGACTGAAACACTGACTGTGCTGATTTCAGTCAGCTGTATGTGTTTACGATACGTCTGATATACATATGTGTCTGAACACACAACCTTATCTATACTCACCTTTCACACACATCCTTACCACTGGAGCATACATGTGTGTGTGTGTGTGTGTGTGTGTGTGTGTGTGTGCGTGACCTGAAAGTTTAAATATTAAACTTAGATGGTGCTCCTTTGCTCCACTTTTTCATAATCCTTTTTTTTTTTTTTTTTTAAATTACACATTGTTTATTAAAAACAGGTTAAATAACCCACATAGCCTTCTCAATAATGATTTATTTCAGTATATATAAAACAGAATATTTAAAAAAATATATTTTCTTTCAATTGTCTGAGTGGAAAGTTTGAGTTACTGTGTGCCAGATGATGTATGTTTATTTTATACAATATTTTTTTTTAATAAGGGTGCGAATAATTCTACAGTTGAGTTGAACCAGTGCAAAGTAGTTTCAGGTTTTTATTTTTATTTTTTAACACTGTTCTATTGTAGTCACTGATTTATTGTCTGTTGACTATTAACCCCACATTAAAACACCGAACAAGGTTTCTAGTCAGGCCTCATCCACATGCTGAAAGAAAACACTTCCTTATGACTCAAAACGGTGCCTCTGTTTCATCAGGCTGCAGCACGATCATGTTTAAAAGCGAGATTGTCCCCCCCTTAGTTCCTGCTCTCTCGTTCCTGCCCTATCTGCAGATTTGAAAAATGCACATTTAGGGGTTGGTCAAAAGTGTGTGTGTGTGTGTGTGTGGAGGCGGGGCTTAATGTGTGACACGTGTACAGAAGCAAGGGCAAAACACAGAAAAAGGGATGGTTAGTGGCTCATAATTTATGTCCTGAAATAACAGAGATAAGTTTACTATATCTACATGATTTACATTACGTTATTCCACAATGCTGTTGAATTCTGGATTGTGATTGGTCAGAAGCTGTTGATTAGCTTTCTGTAACAGCAGCTCTGACAGTAGCGCAGCGGCAAATTACAGGTTTATATTCCTGCGTTCGTTCTAATACATTATTGTTTCTATAGCAACAGCTCGTTCACAGGGACTGCTATGGCGGACGCTCCATATAAACGGATTAAAAACGTGTGTAATTATTGATATGGTGACATTTTCTGTAAGGAGAAATGTGTTTATTTAACTTTTATGGAAGGAGTCTCCAGTGTCAGCGCTTTATAACAATCAGAGATAAAGCTGTGACTTTAACTTTAAGGAGTTTACACTTTGCAGTTTCTTGGTAACATGACACACTGTGATTTGTGTCTTATTAACTTCGTGAGAGAGAAAAAAAGAGAGGCAGGTAAAGGGATGACTGTTTATAGCCGCTAGTACATCAGTAAGAACAGGAACTAACTTGCCTCACAAATGTTCCACAACACTCAATGTAACTATAAACAGATAAAAAAAATATGACGTATCATTCTTTCATAAATTAAAAATTATTATCAATTGTTAGCAAGTTGCTGTCGTATATACGGGCAATAAAACACATTGCTTTTTTGATTTATATTAAGTTTTATATTACTTTCTTTTATATTTATATTTAATTTCATATTGTACATTTGTGCATTTTTAAATCTCCTTATGCGTATTTTTGTTTTTATTTTATTATTTTTTTACTACTTGATTGTGCAGCACTTTGAGCTACCACAAGTGAGAAAACTGCTCCAAAGTGTGTTATTATATAATAATTATAATATAATTATATAATTCCTTCAAACTTTGGAAAGATTTAGGTCATGCCTTATGAGTCTGATGCTGAGGAAGAAAATGATTCAGCTTCAAGGTGGAACTAAGACAGTTTGTAATACCCTAATATCTTTACCCTTATCTTTTATCTAAATTAGCAGGACACTCCTAATGACAGATATGTCAGGAATACTCCTCGGGTGGATCAGAGTGTGTGAATAATGAATACACCACATCCCTGACATACAGAGTTCGTGCCTGAGCAGGTAATGAGACATGCTGCACCTCGGTGTGACCCCGTCTCACCACACCTGAGCTCACTGAGGAAAAACGAACAGCAGAACAGGAAACCTGAGTCTCATACCTGCCGAGCACAAGCCGAGCTGTGTCAGAAAAGTCAGAAAAAATTGTAGAGCTGCGACAAGTGAACAATGGCAGAGGAATGGGAGTGTGGAATTTAAACACGTCTTATTTCAAGTCAAGTCAAGAGGAGTTTATTGTCATTTCAACAATACAGCCAGTTAATACAGAGTGAAACGAAACAACGTTTCTCCAGGACCAAGGTGCTACATAAGACAAACACAGAACAACACAGAACTACATAAATTTACATAAGTGCACAAGTGCAAACGTGCACACAGCACAAGACAGTACAATGACTACTGGGATAGACAGTGGGCACAGTAAGTCCCAGTGCAGCGCCGACCAGTAAAAGTGAATCCAGTGACAATAGTGCAAAGAGTACAAAATAAGTTGCTGAAATAGTGTAAACATAAGAAGTAGCAGCCTAAGTACGGTATAATAATAAATATTGTAGCAGCATAATGTATTGTGCAAAAAATTGCAAAGAGGATGGAGGATACACAGTTGTGTGTGTGTGTGTTCTTTCAGTCCAGTTTCTGACTGTTGAGGAGTTTGATGGCTTGGGGGAAGAAACTATTGCACAGTCTGGTCATGAGGCCCGAATGCTTCGGTACCATTTGCCAGAAGGCAGGAAGGTGAAGAGTGTGAGAGGGGTGTGTGGGGTCGTCCACAATGCTGGTGGCTTTGCGGATGCAGCGTGAGGTGTAAATGTCTGT
>CM074989.1:1827739-1857739 GCA_037576825.1 Pangasius krempfi
GTGGCTTTGGGGCTGCGGTTGCTGTGGTGGCTTTGGGGCTGCGGTTGCTGTGGTGGCTTTGGGGCTGCGGTTGCCACAAGCAGCTTTGTGCTCAGGACTCTATGAGTGGACAGTGGACAGGTTCAACAAACCGAACTTCATATGAAAACTGTGATGAATTTACTGGTTGCACAACTGCACTATTTCTCCATGTAGTCCACAGTTACAGAAGGGAATGATTTATAATCGCACCATCCGCTATCACCCAGATGAGGACGGGTTCCCTTTTGAGTCTGGATCTTCTTAAGGTTTCTTCCTCATGTCGTCTCAGGGCGTGTTTCCTCATCACCGTCGCCTCTGGCTCGCTCATTAGGGATAAATTCACCAATGTACAATTTATTTACAATTTATTTTAGTTGAATTTAATTTGAATGCATTTATTTCTGTAAAGCTGCTTTGTGACCATGTCCACTGTTAAAAGCGCTACACAAATAAAACTGAATTGAATTGAAATACTTAAGGACACTTGAGAAGTCTGCGTATTTATCCCTCACACACAGACACACATACACAAACAGTTTGTACTATGAAAAAACAATTTTTTGCACACTATATAGTAACTTATAACACAGTACAGTGCTGTATATTACCTTTTTTTTTTACATATGCTATTTATATATATTCATATACTATACGTTACATTCCTCTATATGCTGCTAATAATTTTTTTTTCATATAGTCCACTAGATTTTTATTATATTCTGTTTTTATTATGTAGGTGTATATCTAGTTTGTTGTTGTTCTGTTCATTGTTGCACTGTGGGACGTGGAACTACGGAAAAACATTTCACTACATTACATCACATGTATGTAATGAGTACGTGACAAATAAAGAACCTCGAATCCTTGAACCTTATAGTTCAAACACACCGAGATAAAATGTAAGTTAAATATATTTAGATGAAAACACAATTAGCTTAAACAATACACCTATTAAAATGCATGCTAAAGTCACTAAACTACACAGCTAAATATACTTTGTAAAATATATTTCAGTAATTTTATTAGTATTTAATTAGAAAGATCTTGATTAAAAGTACTTGGCTAAAACATATTTAGATGAAATGACTACACTTACTCAGTGCTTAGACTAAACAAACTGACTTAGCTATCATCCTGAACACCTAGATCTAACCCTCAACCTTAACCTCAGTAACCAGTAGAAAAAAACTTTGGCTCAAATTTTTTGTTAAAAAAAAAAAAAAATTTCCTTATGGGGACCAGTCACATGTCCCCACAAGGTCAAAATGGTCAGATATTTTTATATCCTTTATATCAATTTTCTTTTTAGATACAAAAGCTGTAGCTTTTATTAAAAAAAAATGAAAAATCCAAAAGGTTTTATTTTGGTTCCTGAGTTACTACTACTTGGACCTCACACACACACACACACACACACACACACTGTTAGATCTCGCAGATGAGACTCAGAACAGACTCGAGCCGAGGTGTTTACGGGCCCATAATTTTCCCTGATGAGAGACAGCGTACCGTCTACAGAGCACTGGCGTTTATCACAGAGACACCGCAGACTACATCAGCATGCCTGGTCTTAACGAGTCAGGATGTACAACATGAATAATACAAATGCTATTTTTGTGTATTTCTATTCTCAGAACAAGTTTGTCCTGTTTGCCTCGACTGGATCATTCACAGCGTTAATGACTGACTGCGTTTAATCCACCATCAGCACTCATTCACACCAATTAACACACCAGCACTCCAGCACTGATGGCACATTGACTGGCACGATATGCAGGAATGTGGTTTATAAAAGACACACACACACACACACACACACACACACTCTGAATGCAAATATTTAAAGTCTAGTTTAAACTTGTTTATCGTGGATACAAACGAAACGCTTTTAAAAAAATGACAAAAAGATTTTACATGTAAACATTTGTCTTTTTTTTTTATTTGGAGAACCAAAACAGAAAAGCGCTATACTACTATTCTACTATCAGTGCTGCTGAATTCTGGATTCTGATTGGTCAGAAGGTGTTGATTAGTTTTCTATAACAGCAGATCTGACCGTAGCGCAGGTTTGTATGAATGCGCTCGCTCTGATACGTTATGATTTCCATAGTAACAGCTCATTCACAGGGACGTGTACGGTGGACGCTCCACATAAACAGATTTAAAATACTGCGAAACGGTGAAGTTTTCTGTAAGGAGAAATGTGTTTACTTTACATTTATGGAAGGAGTCTCCAGTGTCAGAGGTAAAGGTGTAACTTTTCCGACATCTTCAGGACAGAAGAGTTTACGCTTCGCATTTTAACGAAAGACGTGTTTTTGTCTTATTAACTTCAAGAGAGAGAAAAAAGAGAGGCTGGTGATGGAATTACTGATTATAGCTGCTATAACATAAGTGAAAACAGGAACTTGTTTCACGGATGGAGTGTAACTCAGTGTTACAATTATTATTGCTGTAAATAACTATCATGTAATAACACTGTTTTAGACCAAATATTAAATATTGCTAAATAAATGAATTACATATGCCTACATAAAGCCATATTTATGACGAGATCGCTCACTTCATAGTACAGAGTACTGTGCAAAAGTTTTAGCACCCTACGCTTATTACATAGGTATTGTCTTTCGTTTATTGTATGTCTTCTGCATTGGTGGTTATTTAGAAAAGAGTTAAAAAAAAAAGAGTGCTGAAAAGAAAAGGTCATTTAAGAATATAATGTTAGGTAATAGAGTACATTTCAAATAAAGCATCAAACGTTGGCTGATGTGGAAAAACAATTCTTATCTGATTTTTTTAAATAGAGACAGTAGCGCAGGATAAAGGAAGGATGGAAGGTTTCCGTGAGATAATATATATTATTTGTTATTACATACAGTATACATGAATAACCAAGGTGACACACATTTACATGAACGCACACACACACACACACGCTCACACACACGCTCACACACACACCTTAAAGTCTTCATTAACAAGCTGTAAGAAAGCGAGTGAGGGAACATGGCAGACCGGCGGTCGTGGATGAGCGGCTCGTCTCCTCTTTGAGCAACACAAGACAACATCTGTTCTTAACGCAGAACATTTTTACGCTTCTCAGTCGTCTTGGTGTCAGGGTCAGGAGGTCACACCCGGTCCGGACAGAAAACACGACCTGTGGCTGTTTTCTAACGCAGAGCGACGGGCGTAGCACCCAGTCACATTTACATCGGGGACAGATTCAGCATTGTCAGTGAGATGAGCTTTACAGTAGGGCTATCTATAGCTACAAGCTACCTGAAACATGTCTGTATGAAATATGACAAAATAAAATTATTGTCGGTGTATAACAACATAACAAGACTTGAATATATTCTCAAATAGGCAACTTTTACATCCAGTCACCTAGAAGACGTTTTTATTTAACGTATCCTTGAGAAAGGATACAATCTGAGCAGCTAAGCGTCCAGACAGTAAATGAATGGATCTGAGTGAATTATAATAAAATTGAATGCAATAGTAAGTAAATAAATAACGGTGCATATAAACCAGAGGGATTGAGGTAGTGAGGAAAATTAGCAAAGCTAGCAAAGCAAAACTGTCGTTCGTAGCTACCTCAAAATTTCACACATGGAGTTTATATCACAACTTGTTTTTGTGGCTTTGCTGTTGATGCATCTTTACTTTTTTCTGTTGTTCATATTGCAATGCAGACTGTCGGTGCGATGTTTTGTTGCCAAATTGCATTAAATCTGAGCCACAATCAGCAAAACAGGACATACACATATTTATGACAAAGCACGTAAAACAGACAGAAATGTAAACTCATAGTTACTACAAACCGGTTTAGAAGTTTAGTCTATGGTTTGAATGGTTTTTAAATGTTATTTTTCACTGTAACCATGACAATAAACCATAAATCATAAATTTCAATAGCTAATATTTCCTATTATAAGATTAACGACCCAATTATACGATTATTAGACCTATTTCTAGACATTAAGCTTGAAATAATCTTGTTCTATTGACAGCAAGTTATTCTAATTTTAAGCATTTATTTGTAAGAACAAAAAAAAAATCTGTCAAAAGAGTAAGAAAATGAAATGCTTAAAAACAGGCTGAATAATATTAGATTTGGATTATTATAATCTCATACTTAGAAATATTAGATTAGATTTATTTCAGATGATTCATTTATCTTCATGTAGGTTTTAGGGCAAGTCTACATACTCCAGATTAATACTTTAAGTCAGGGGGGGTCTCAATATTTTTGGAGCCAGAGACCCCTTTACTTGTAAATTTACCTGTTATTTTATGAACATAATCCAACTACTCAATGTACAGTAATATTCTGGCTATGAAATAGAGCTCTCCTTAGAGCTTTTATTCCTGAAACTTCCAACAGCAGAAAGCATTAGGTCCAAATTGACATTATTTATGTTATTTACATGTGACTTGTTTATTGAGTTATTGAGTTATTCTGTTTCTCCTCAGTGGGTGGAAGGCATCGCCTCTGTGCACTCTGTAGCTCTGCTTTCTGTCGGTCCTCACAGGAAGAGCCGTGTGGGAAGCTGTCAGCGTGTGGGCGTGTCCCCCTGCTGGAAGACAGCAACGGCCGGCGGCGGAGAGCCAGCCTCATGCCGAGTGTGGAATGACGTGATGTGGAATGAATTGCTGTAAAACCAGGTTGAACTTCGACAAATAGGTTTTTGTTTGTTTTGGGTTTTTTTTGCTTCATGCACCAGGCCTGAGTCTTTTTTAAATGACTTTTTTTTTTATCACATTTTTGGACAGTGATTCAACTTGGTAGCATGTTTTAAAATGTTTAAAATGCTAATTGTTTCAATAACTGGTCTATACACTAAAATTCATTTACTTTAGGAATTTTTTTTTTTACCTAATAAATCTGGTTGTCTTTAAATGTGTGGTTCTGAGAAACTCTTTAAGATTACTGGGCCTTTATGGGCCATGTTGTGATGCAATTCTGTGTTGTCTTTAAAGCACCATCGCTTCTTTTAGTTATTTATAAGTATTTTACCTTCGTGTATATCTTCTATAATCAATTGTAAACACAGTTCCGTTGATACTTGATCTCAGGATTACACACTTTGAAATACTCGCTGTGTTAACACAGAACTTTAAGACTTTATGCTCCTTTCAAATGGAAGAGCATGCAGCAATCCCGAAAAATTCAGTACTTGTATCTCATTTAATGATTTTAAATCCAACATTTCTATCTTTTATCTTTTTAATGATGTTCCTACGTGTTTTACTTGAACTTTTAAATCCAAATCCCTAAAACTTTTACTTCCCAATGATGATTTTAAACGTTTCGTGTATGCTGTAACGTGTGCTTGTGTTGTCTGTCTGTCAGTTTTATATCTGTTTTATGGCGACAGGTTTCTCTTGGAAATGAGATTTTGATCTCAGTCACCACACCATGTATAAATAAAGGAAATTATTAATATTCTCTAACCTTTCAATGAACCAGACGCTGTTTTTTTTTTTCACGAGGTACCTAGAGATATGAAGGACCATTTCCTTCCCTGTGTGTTTGCAGAAAAAAAAAGTTACCGTGTCCAAATCAATAGTTTGGTGAAAAAAGTCTGTGACGTCTAGCCAGGGAATCCACAATTCTATTCATTTATTATTTATTTATATATATAATAATATATATATATATATATTATATTTATATTTATTTATTTATAGTGAGTGATGATCATGGTGATCACAATCAGCTAATATCAAACTGCTTCTGGTTATTTTTTTAGTTATAAGCGTGACTTGAAATGAAGGAACATTTAATTAAGAACGTTTTCTAGTCTGAAGCTTCTGTCAGCTTGAATCTCACCACACTGTAATAAACTATAATAAAACTATATAAAGTGTTGTTTAATATTCAAGGTTCAGAAATAATAAGCTTTAATGGCTCCCAGTAAATACGATGCCTAAAAATTAGCATTTGAATTCATTTTTACAGTGATTTAACCTGTATACTCGTCATACTGTATCAGATTGATATTGATCTTATATTCATTCTTATCATGCTGCTGTAACACTTTAATTCCCCCATGAGAGATTAATAAAAGTTCATCTTATTTTATATTATTAGTTAAGGTCATGTGACCTTAAACCCAACATTAGAGATTTTGCTGTAGCCTAATGATAAAATAAAGGTTTCAGCTCGTCTAACAACGAGGCCCAGGGTGAAATCTCAGGAATGTTTAGGCTGTGCTTTTCCGCACTGAACACGACTCTGTTATTTGTAATGACTTTTACAGCAGTTTGGCTCCTTCTGACCTCCTGCGACTGTGTGGCGTCTGAATGAGCGCTCTGTGTTTGTGTGTGTGTGTGTGATGCTGTGTCACACTAAAACCCGTCCGGGTGTGAACAGCTCAAACGGAACGGAAATTGTGCAGAGCTCGTGTTTCCCAAAAGTGTTACAGAGCACACTGTGAACCAAAACACACAGAACAGAATCAGCACACTGTTATTTTATTTATAATCCTGTCGATATCCTAAGTGCTGTCTGTGGTTTGAACACTTTCCCTTTTAATTATTAATAAAGTTATAAATGAACAAACTTTGGATTTGGGCCTTGGTTTCTCTAAGCCTATTTATAAAGTATAGTCTATGGTTTGAATGCATTTTTAAATTAGTTTTTTATTGTAACCATGTTTATAAAACATAAACCGTCATTTTCATTCACATGAAGAAGGCATGAAATCATCAACTATCACACAAACAGCCTAATATTATAGTCCCATTTAATCTAAAATATTAAAATAATATGCTATATTTTCTTGATGAATTATCTTCCAGCATCATAGCAACTGAAAATACCTTGAATATGGACAAGTTTATCTTCTGTTTTCTATTATGAAATTACAACAAAACCAAATGATTAGTATATATTATATATGTACGTATCTATTTCTAGACTTTTGTTTATTAAGTTAAAGCTTGAAATAATCTATTTCTAAAATTTTCAAAGTTTTTGTTTCCAGTAAAGAAAAAAAAAAATCTGTCAATATAATAAAAACATTTAAAACTTGAACTGAGGCTGAATAGTATTACATTTGCTTCATGATGATCTCATAATAATAAATATTAGATAAATTAGTTGGGTTTTTTTTATACATGATTAATTTACTTTCACATGTAGGGCATGCAGGTTTTATTTTTGTTGTTCACGTGACATCACAGATGTTAAACTGAACTAAAACGTGCAATTTCAGGGTATAACATGCTGAAATGACCGAATATCACTCATCTAATCATACATGGAAAATGGAAAAAAATTGAAATGTGTGTGATTTTTCTGTATAAGGTCATTAATATTGATTTGTAGGAATAGACCTATATTTGTTTTGAAGTTACCTTCTGAATTTTTTATGGTACTCTCAGTCATTTGAGACTAAAAGAAGTTTATTTATATTATTTTTCTAATTATTTATAGTGAATTTATTCAATAAGCAACAAGTTTGGACCTCAAGATGATACATTTGTCATTCAGTAATTACATCAGCATGCCCCACATTCAGGCTCATTGTTCAGCGTCTAAACAGCAGACTGATAAAAAAGAATGATAGAAGGTGTTAATGTCGTTACCCATTGAATTACTATGAACCCGTACGAGTGTTCAATGAGCCTAATTAACACACCACATTCCAGTCTGATGGCCACGTTGACTGGCACAATGCACTGGAATGCAGATCACACAAACATTGGTGTGTTTTGTTTTTTAAACCCAAGAATCAATTGTGCCAAACTGCATCAGTTTTATTCACTTTATCCTGTGAGTGTGAGAATAATCACGGTGCATACGAGCAACTGAGCTGACCCGCAGCTACACAGGCCTGCCCGCGGGTCACAAGGCAATATTGTTCGGTTCGTTTTGATCCCTTTATCTGGTGTGAACAGCACAGCTTTTCATGCTGCACCAGCCCGATTTCTGTAGTGTAGAAGACTAGAATGGAAAGCATTGCTTCTTTGTTAGAGAACGGGGGAAAAACCGCAGGAGGTTATCTTCCCTGCACTCGTAAAACTTGCTATTTAGGAGGGAAATGAATTGAGCATTGTACGGAGTTATTAGCCGTAGACTTAGTACATGACATGCTTAATTTACTGGCCATGGTAACTGATATACTAAAGAAAAAGCAGTCCTTTACTCAGGCCTCTGTGTGTGTGTGTGTAGGGTGTAGGCTGTGCATAAATGCCAATATCATAAATATCAATTATAAATAAGTCACAAATAATATAGGGCTACTACTTTTTAAAGCCAACATTTACTTCATATATATAAACATAAATTATTAAAAGAAAACACTTTTCAACTTTTGAGTATAGCAAAATTTATTTCTTTTCTAAATAAATCATTTCTGGTACTGAAATGATATAAATGACATGCTCCAACAGAGGGTGCTATGGATCCAGTGACTAAACTGCTTCACAAATTCAATCAGTGTTGTAATTTGTCTCCTTTGACTCTCATTTGTAGGCAACCTGACTAGTTTTATACTTAAACACAAAACACGAGGTTTTACTTCTAAGATGTAATTGAATATAGTGAATTGAACTATTTGATCAAATAAACAAAACCTGATGTTTATTTCATGCTCGTGGTGAAGGTTGGTCAGCCTGTAAAAGGTTTAGCTTTAGGACATGAAGCTATAATCAAATTGATTAGCTTAATCTGGCTTGGAATGCACCTTAAGCAGGCTAATGATCTCTCATTAATGGGATTCGTGTTAATCGGTGGTGAATAAGTGTTACGAGTGGAGGCATTCCCTGAGGGCACCTGCAGGACATGATTTCACCCCTAGATCTTTAACAATCCAAGGATTCTGTGGACTCAGGGAAAAAGATAGTCACTTTAACCCATTTCTGCCTAAAAGCACCACTGTTTCCACCGTTTCTATCCAATACCTCTTTACACCAATATTCATTCCACCTCAAACCATCTTTCTATGCTAAATATTTTCAATATTTAAATTTCAATAGCTAAATATTACAGGCTTAGTCCATCTCAAAACCAGTTTCCACCAGTCTAAAACCATTTCCACCCCAACATCCCTTACCTCAACCCAACAATGTTCTGTGGATGTTTCTGTCTAAAAGCACCAATGAAATAGTGAAATAGTTAAAAGGTAGCAAGAGAAATGTGTGTCAGTGAGGTAAATAAATAGTAAATACAGTGCCACAGAGGAATGCAGACATTTTGCGTCATTGTACATTATCCTGAAAACTGTGTTACTATGCAGTCTTATAGTCGTAGGTCTGAAGGACTTCCTGTACCTCAGTATCCCTTTTCCCAAACTCCATTCCACTTCAAACCATTTTTCTACCCTAAACCCTTTCTATCCCAAAACCATCTCCACCCCTTACTTCAATATATTTCGCCCCACTTTCTGTGGACTCAGGGATAAAACTGGTCACTTTAACCCATTTCCATCTAAAATCACCAATTTATCCAACTCCTTCCAACCAGTACTCCTTTACTCCCAACCTCCATTTTACCTCAAACCCCATTTTTTACCCTAAACCTTTTTCTAACCCAAACTCCTTCCATTCTAAATCCCATTTCTACCACCAATTAAACCTAAAACCATTTTATAACCCCAAATCATTTCCCCCTCATCATCCTTTCTCCTCAACCACATTCTGTGGTGGTCAATTTAACCTTCTTTCCTCTAAAAGCACCATTTTCCACTCCTTTCTATTCAGTACTTCTTTACCCCAATCTTCATTCTACCTCAAACCATTTTTCTACACTAAAGCATTTCTAACCCAAGCTCTGTCCAACCCCAGACCTCATTTCCACCAGTCTAAACCCACTTTCATCCCAATATTCCTTACCTGAACATCTTCCCTCTCCATCCACTTTTTGTGGAAACAATTTTCTACCTTTTTTACACTAATTTCTACTAACTGCAACCTGTATCCCACCTCAAATCATTTTCTTTTACCCTAAATTCATTTCTACCATCCTAAAACCCTTTTCCACCCCTTACCTTAACATCTTTCCTCCTTAACCACTTTCTAGCCCAACCCACTTTCCACCCCAAATCCCTTTCCACCCCATTTTGAGCCCAATCACTTTTCTACTTCAGTAATTTCTCCAGCCCTATCACTAGCCAAACCCCTTTTCTCTCTAACCCACCCAAATCTCATCCTAGCCCAGCCTGTTTTGAGCCCAGCCCCTTCCAAACCCAACCCCTTCCACCCCTGCCCTGCTATATGAAGAGGCAGCTCTGAGCTGAATGGGTGTACTTTAATCACACATACCACAGAACTCTATTCACTTTGGATACAGAGGATATTCCAAGAGGACGTTGTCTTATTTTCTTTAAAACTAATTCGAAAGTTTATTCCTTCCAACTTTTCTGAACTTCCACATTTCCTGGAGGCTGATTCCTGAAGTTGGTTTAAAACTTTGTGCAGCTGCTTTAAGACTGCTGCAGTGGATTCACACTGAGGAGGAGAATAACGGTCATCAAGCTCTCAAGATGCCACGTTCGTTTTTGGTGAAGAAGTATTTTACAAGCAAGAAGCCAAACTACAGTGAACTGGAGAGCCAAAATGGTAAGTGTCAAACTTTTCCAAGCCTCTACAAGTTCATTCATAGAGGTCTTGCCTTTTATGCAGAGTGTGCGGGAGTGTGTGTAAGTGTTTTGACTTTGTCGCTGACTTTTTTGGTAGATAAATGCTTACTGTCACATCCATATTCTTGTTGTAAATTCTTATTAAATAAGAACCACATCGTTGCCATTTTAAGTAATGAAAAGAAACGGTTACAATACACCAACCCAGCTGCATTTGCATGCTGAAATTAATATTTGCATTGCACAACCTGATCAGCAAGTAACTGTTTTTTTTTGTCAGGTATTTTAATTTTAATTTTGAGGTCTAATTAATCCATAACATATGTGGATTCCTGACTGCAGCAACAAACATCTCGAACAAGGAATTTTTTCCCCCCTCAGCAGAGGCTCTTTTCCACTGGTGCTGCTGTCCTAAGCTGCAAATTACATCCTCCTGAATCTAGTTTAGCACTTAGAGCTGCAGTCCTCTGGCACTCTTGTGTCAATAAGTGGTGGAAATAAGACCCATTACTCCATAGTTGGTGTTCATCCAGAAGGTCCAAATAAACACACACACACATAACCACACAAGCCAGGCTAATCTAATTCATATGAAGTCATGTCCAGATATTTCCACTGAAACCCTTCCACACTAAGCTAAAGTCAAATTTGTCAATCTTATTGCAAATTCACCCAGAGGAAAGTGCGGCGACGATACAAAAGTCCCCATGGCATTGTGGGCAAACTCTACACTCTAAATAATCAAATCTGACTGCCTTTCTTTGCGACAAATCGACCATTTGACTGTAACATGATACCAGAGCATCAAAACAACTTAACCGTTTAACTGGATTAGGCCAGAGTGAACAGCCACCTGACTCTCTTTTTTTCCCCCTCTGTTTTTTTCTCCAGGTCCAATCTCTGCCATGGTACCAGAGCGCTACCCGCTTGCAGAACTACCAACCAAAGAAGATGGCTCCCTGGTGACCACCTACACTTCAGCTCTTGTATGGACCACCAGCGCCCTTCCACTTTCCTTCCCTCCTTCATCCCCTACCACACCATCCTCCATCGCACCACTGGACCTCAGTTCTCCATCCAGCTCGGGCGAGGAAGATGAAGGCAGAACTTCCGACCCCCCGAGTCCGGATCCTTCGGACCGTTTCCAGTGCGCCCACTGTGGGATTTCCTGCAGCAGCCGTGCCGCACTTTCGCGCCACCAGCTCTCGCATTGCAGCGCAGGCACCAATGCTAACCTGGTTGAGAATTCCAACATGGCTGACAGCACTACAACAAGAGCTGCCTTCCGGTGCAAACACTGCCCCAAAGAGTACAACAGCCTGGGAGCTTTGAAGATGCACATCCGCTCACACACGCTTCCATGCGTCTGCACCACCTGCGGCAAGGCGTTTTCCCGACCATGGTTACTCAGGGGCCACATTCGTACACACACCGGTGAGTGACTTGATGCTTAGCAGAACATAGAAGTAATTAGCATTATGGAAATGTTTCACACTTGTTGCCTTAGCAGTAATTAGCATATCTGATCCAAGGTGATTAGCTGCTCATAGTTGGATTTGAAGCAAATGTACTAACTCATTCCTGGATAGCCTCGCTTTGCTAGTGCTAAGAACATATTTGGTCTTATTCTTAACATATATTTCTTTCCTCTCTCCAGGCGAGCGTCCGTTCTCATGCCCTCATTGTAACCGGGCTTTTGCTGACCGCTCCAATCTGAGAGCTCATCTTCAGACCCATTCAGAGGTGAAAAAGTACCAGTGTGGCACCTGCTCTCGAACCTTCAGCCGCATGTCACTCCTGCACAAACACACCGTCTCCAGCTGCTGCCCAAATGCCTAGACACTCACACACATCTACCCACCCACGAAGGAGGTGGGAGTGTTAGCAGTGTTAAACCACCATCCTGTTGACTGAGTCTGATCCTGACCTGGTGGACGAACTCAGGTTAAGGGGCGAAGCGAAAATTATCCGCTGGAATGAACCCCAAAAATGTTTCCGAAGTGCCTTATATTGTGTTTCTTTTTCTTCACTGGGTTTCATACCAGACAAAGACAGATTTAGGCAACATCGCACAAATGCTGCGAAATGTTTTGCTAACCCAGTTCGATCAAGGTTAGGGGGGGGGTTGTGTTCTGCAGTTGGGCCATGCGCCTCATTCTCAAGATGCCCGTCGGTGCCGGCTGGTCCGGCCCTTTCCTTTTGCGTGCAGCTGCTGGAGAGGGGGAAGTGTGTGTGTGTGTGTGTGGTGTAAGGGGGGGATCTCTCACCATGCTCCACACACTTTGCAGCGATGTATTGGGACAGCTGTGTGAGCGGAGGCGGCGTGTTGACAGACGTTTCAGCCCCGTAGAGCTTTCCACACTTCTCTGAAAAAAAAGAGCAATAAACGCTGTCAGATTGTACCAACACTCATCCCTAATGCGTTTTATTTCCAAACATTTGTATCACGTCTCTGAATGTGTATTCTTTTTTTTTTTTTACTCAAATAAAATGTAAAGTGTGCACTAAAGTGTTGCAAAGCACAGTGATTGTTGGAGAAAGTAACGCTATAAACATGGACAGTTCTTTAAACTATGCCATCATTTAAAATATAAAATAAAATAAAAAGCCTCCACATAAGATATGCATTGATGATGGAAAATTGTTGATTGTTCAGTTCATCAGTGGCAATAGTTAAAAGAAAAAAGAAAAAAAAGAGTTTTTTTATGGAACCAACTTTATCTGGAAAAATAGAAAGAAACCAAAGATCAGTTCCATGACCTTTTCTCTTTTGCAAAAATAAATAAAATGCTGCATTGGTCCATTGAGACTCTTCAAGCCATAATGAGATATGCCTGTACATGTGCCTTTTTTTTTTCTTAAACATTGTGTATTTATATATATATACAGTGATCCTGTAACAGAGACACTCTGCAATCACTCTTTTTTTTTTATTCAGGTCCATTATATCTTCATTTGACTTTTTTGTATCTCCATTTGAAGTGGGTTTTCAATAAACTAATTTATGTTTGGATAAAAAAGAAACGTCTGTTCACTGTGTGATGTGAGTAAATACTGATGAAAGGAAGTATGACAGCACTTGCTGTAAAGCGTGCGTGTGTGTGTGAGTGTGTGTGTGTGTGTGTGCGCAAGAACGAAAGACGTGTCGATGGATGAATGGAGCACCTGCGCACACCTGTCGTGCTGTCGGCTCCGGGATGCTATAAAGTAGCACTAATGACACAGTACACCTAATGCCACAGATGAAAAGAGGCAGAGAAACTGTAGAAAAAAGGAAGAGAAGAGGAGGGATGATAAAGTATATATATATATATATATATATATATATATATAGAGAGAGAGAGAGAGAGAGAGAGAGAGAGGAAAGGCAAAGCTCGCCAGCACCACGCTAACCAGTGCATCCAGCCTTGAGCTCTTCCTCAACGCTGGAATCGGTTAAATATGGGAAGCCCCAACAGGCCGAGGCTCAATCCTGGCCTGAAGTCCAGGGGCTTTCCTGTTGTAGGACGGCCTCCATCCCTCCCTCTCTTCATCCATCGCTCCATATCTCCCCCCACTTTTTTTACCCCCTCCTTTCCCCAGAACCACATGTTGGATCTACAATGCCCTTGTGACCTGAACACTGACGCCAGCCAGTCTTGCCAGAGTAACGATGCACTTCCTTCACCGCTTCTGAGGCAAGTAGCTCACAGATTTTGTGTGTAATCACTTATTCCTCCCCCTCCAAAAAACACACACACACACACACACACACACACACATACTGTATATACGTCAAACCTGTGCGTCCTGTTCAGGGCAAAACGACCTGTTTTAGATTGTTACTAAAAGGGGAACAATACTGTAGATTATTTTTCCAGTGTGACTTTTTTTTGGAAATTGTATTTATATATTTATGCCCGTATTGACGTAAGTAAAAATAAAGTGGTGTGTATCAACTTTGATACAAAAGCCTCTTGTTACTTCACCAGGAAAGTGCGATGGTGTTCTGGATGTGTGCCTTCAACTCAATAAGTAAATAAATGAAAATATGTACTGATCAGCCATAACATTAAAACCACCTGCCTCATATCGTGTAGGTCCCTCTTGTGCTGCCAAAACAGCTCTGTCTCTTCGAGGCATGGACTCCACAAGACCTCTGAAGGTGTGCTGTGGTATCTGGTACCAAGACGTTAGCAGCATATACTTTAAGTCCTGTAAGTGTACAGATATGTTTGTCCAGCACATCCCACAGATGCTCGATCGGATTGAGAGCTGGGGAATTTGGAGGCCAATTCAACACCTTGAACTCTTGTCATGTTCCTCAAACCGTTCCTGAACAATTTCTGCAGTGTGGCAGGGAGCATTATCCTGCTGAAAGAGGCCACTGCCTTTAGGGAATACTGCTGTCATGAAGGGGGGTACTTGGTCTGCAACAGTGTTTAGGTAGGTGGTACGTGTCAAAGTAACTTTCATAATAAAGTCCAGGACCCAAGGTTTCCCAGCAGAACATTGCCCAGATCATCACACTGCCTCCGCCGGCTTGCCTTTTTCCCATAGTGCATCCTGGTGCCATCTCTTCCCCAGGTAAGCGACGCTCACGCACCCAACTGTCCGCATGATGTAAAAGAAAATGTGATTCATCAGACCAGGCCACATTCTTCCATTACTCCATGGTCCAGTTCTGATGCTCACGTGCCCATTGTAGGAGCTTTCGGTGGTGAACGGGGGTCAGCATGGGCGCTCTGACCGCTCTGCAGCTACGCAGCTCCATACTCAGCAAGCTGTGATGCGCTGTGTGTGTTCTGAACCTTTCTATCATAGCCAGCATGAACTTTTTCAGCACATTTGTGCTACAGTAGCTCTTCTGTAGCACCAGGTCAATTGGGCTAGCCTTCGCTCCCCACGTGCATGACCCTGTCACCGGTTCACCGGTTCACCTTCCTTGGACCACTTTTGGTAGGTACTAACCACTGCACTCCGGGAACACACCACAAGACCTGCCGTTTTGGAGATGCTCTGACCAAGTCGTCTAGCCGTCACAATTTGGCCCTTGTCAAAGTCACTCAGATCCTTACACTTGCCCATTTTTCCTGCTTCCAACACATCAACTTTGAGAACTGACTGTCCATTTGCTGCCTAATATATTGCACCCCTTGACAGGTGCCACTGTAATGAGATAATCAATATTATTCACGGCACCTGTCAGTGGTTTTAATGTTATGGCTGCTTGGTGTATATAAGAGTACTCTTTACTCAAGTAAAAGTGCAATTACTCATCTACTGGTGAAAGTCAAAAGTATGCTGTTGAATTCTGGATTCTGGTCAGAAACTGTGGATTCATTTTGTAGAACAGCAGCTCTGAGAGTAGCGCAGGTTTATATTAATGTGCTCGTTCTAATACATTATCGTTTCAGTAGTAGCAACTCATTCACATGGACTTGTACGGCAGACGCTCCACCTAATAACAAACATACTACATGTGTAGTTATTTAATGAAGATGTTTATTCATTGATTTGACAATTTATGGAAGGGGTCAGAACTTTATTTTATGCTTTGCGCTTTTTAGGTAACACGACAAGCTGTTTTTTTTTGTCTTGTTAACTTCAAGCAAGAGAAAAAAAGAGGATGGTAAGAGAACGAGTGTTGATAGCTGCTGTGATGACAGGAACTTGTTTAGCTGATGTTACATAACAATAAATGTAACTGTAAATGCATAAAAAGCATGCATCATTCATTAATAAATTAAAAACATACAAAATTGCCGTGGTATAAGAAGAATAAAACACTCTCTGTTATAGGAAAATGAAATAATTTTTCCCTGTAAAAAATTTCTACTTTCTGTTTCTGTAAAAACACAAACTTTTGACCCGTATACTGTCATTTGTCTTATTTATTAAAAGGTATAAGGATTTATTAAGATATTTGATAAGTTATACATATACTCAGGGTCGACAGTTAAGTACTCAATCTTTAAATGAAATCCATTAAATGTAAATTGAAAGCTGGAATGGTGCAACATGGCATCCGTGGCTATGTGCATGAGCAGAACATGGGTGTTAAAAGCACATGTGTGTTTGTATAAGGCACACAGACAGAGAAAATATACTGTGCTGATTTCAGAGTTTGATGTGGTTGCCTTGCACTGAGTCAGACGTATTAAACACACTTTGCAGTCAGGGGGAAGGGAAGAGAAGCTCAAGGGGAGCTCAGTTCCCTTCAGTCTGGGGTTCATGTTCTGAAAGAATGTGTGTGGGTGGGCTAACGGATGACGTAAGGATGGTTCTTTGGTAAAGAAGGGACACTTTTTTTTCTCCCCGCTGGAGTTATAACAGCACCTTTTACCTGTAGCAGAGGGATCGTGTCTTATTTGAGCTGCGAGCGAGAACGGCATCGACGCCCATCATTTCTGAGAAGCTGCCAGCGGTGCGTATTGTGTGTCTGTCACTAATGGAGCTGGAATGTCACATTAGTCAAGGAGCACATGTGTCACGCTTACAAAACACACACACACGGAGCTAAGATGTTTAGATTGATCCCACAGCCATGAGGTGCCTCCTACGCTGACTAAACCTAAAGCACGCACCCCTTGCAGCTGAAATATGGCCCTTGTGTTTCAGCTCAGGGATTCGGGAGGGAAAGAAAAAAAAAACAAAAAAATGTTTCAGGCTATATTTAGAAAGGTTTTTCCGCTGACTGTGGGATCGGGAGAAAGAGCAGGCGCAGAAAAATCTCTTCGGGAACATCGATCCTGCGTCTAAAAACCATGCATTATGAATTTGATATTTAACTCGAAGAGGGCCAGTATTTTACATAACGTGACAGCGGTGACACATCAATCCATCCCTCTACAATACCATAGCTGCCCTCTGGTACCTGGTGTCGAGCAGATTTACTTTTTAGTTTCTCTCCCTCTCTCTCTCTCTCTCTCTCTCTCTCTCTCTCTCTCTTTTTTATTGCTACAGGATTGTGCACTTTACACAGCGCTGCACTTGCACCACACCATTTTTGGTCTCGTGAGCCAAAAAGGAAGCTCAGGGAGTTTATGCTGACCTAGTTTAAAATAAGGGGGGATGCTTTTTTTTTCCTCTCAGCCCCCCCATTATCTCTGTCTCCCGCTCTCTTTTCCTCCTCTAGCTCCATACGAGCCCTAGCTCCTAGACCTTGGGACACAGGAAACGGCTTGTCAGCTGCATATAAACAGCGGCCATTTTGCAGCTCTGATAAAAAGCATCTGGGTGGAGTAGCACAGCCGACTGACACACACACACACACACACACACACACACACAGAGAGAGAGAGAGAGAGAGAGAGAGCGTAGGCCGGTCTATCTGATCCAAGTCTCATCTGTCACTAGCAATGAGGCACTGAGGTAAACCTCGTAGCCTACGTGTGGATTAGCTTAGCTTTTCATTTACACAGGAAGAGCCTTCTAGCTGATATTTGAACTCATTTATGCTTCTAATTTAAATAACACAGCTGTGGTGAAAGAAATGTCTATCCTGTTGCAAAAAAAGAAATGCTATGCTAATCAATCAACCAGGAATTATCATGCTAATCCAGATAAAAAATAGGTGCTAACGTTTAGCAGGTTTAGTAGCACTTTTCACTTCAGTGCTCCAGTCTTTTAAGGACCTAGATGGTGTAGTGGAGCTGTAAAACTTAAAAAATTGGGCCTTTCTTTTTTAGACTAGCAGCATTGTAACCGATTTTTGTCTCTCTTGCAGTGGAGAAGCTCAGAACATTTCCAGATTAGGTGTCGGCTCTAGAACAAGCCCAGGCATCTGGTCTGTGGAAAAGGGACGCTCATTTAAAACTCATTTAAAGTACATAATTAGAGCTTTACATACCACTATTTGCATTTGTTTTTACCTTGAGGGTACAGGGCTTTCATCAGTGAGCCCAGGTTTAAAAAGTTATTGTAAAGGAGTAAATAGTTGATTTAGTTAGGGCGCTTTCACACTTGCCTTTTGTTTTTGAAAAAGAACTAGGCAGAGCACAATGTAAGCATAACAACGCTCTTCAGTCCTAGCTAGCTAACTAACTAGCATAGCTTGCACTTTAAATTTAACTCTGGTGATGAGGAGGTTGTTTATCTTCACTGTAGATTTAGACACAGAAAATCAAGAGGATCTGAGTTGCTTGTGTGACCACAGTTATAGTGGAACGTCACATCACGTACCATCGAATGTCCCAGAAATACACACGTTGTTATTTTTCTCGCTTGGAACCCAACTTGCAACATGCTTGGTCAAGAGGTTTTAAAAAAAGCGCTTGATGTCACTCTGTGATTTTCTGAAAGCTTTTTCAGCTTGGAAACCGCTATGACCAAAAAAAACATTGATTTTTTTTTTTTAAAGTAGCCACATATCTAGAAGTGAACACTGATTTCTGTAAAAATGCTTTGTGACACACTATAATTGAAATCCAATTTGTTACAGTATACGTGATTAAGACATGATTAAAGGTACACATTTTATATAAGGAATTGTGTAACAGTGGTGTTTGGCAACATTTTTGCACTCGTGTTCTACACCCTGGATGTCTAAAGTTACAGTTTGGGGCATTTAGGGAATGGTATGATCTTGTTACTATGGTTAAAGGCAGTATGTAACCATAGATAGACACTTAGGAGGCAGTCAAGGGCATGTTTAAGCTCTGACGTTTTTCCAGCTTTTGTCTGAAGCTGTGGTTTGGACAGCTGAGTCAGTAAGAGATCTAAACTGATGCAGGAGGCTTTCAGCTATGCTGAACTACTCTGTCAGAGATCTGAGCGATGCTTTGGTCATATGAGGCTCAGAGGAGGTATGGTAACTTTGTCTAGACGTTTATTAATCATGAGTTTTATTTATTTATGCAAAGTGACTGAGAAGTCAACCAGAATCCAGGCCAAGCATAGAGCAGATGAGAGTTAATGATCTTGGTAAATGGCCCAAGAGTGAAATTGTGGTTAAAGACCATCTCTGCTGGGGGTGTGTGGGGGCGGATGGGACCAGATGCTGTGAGTTTGGCCCATGCTTCTGATTAGCACCTGAAACAAACTGGAACATTTTTTTCCTCCCAGAACAGTAGGAAGTTCATCGCTATTTACAAACAAGGAGGATGTATCCATAGTAACCAGAGGTGTATCGGTGTACTACAGGATTGAACCCCCTAAACAGTTTTATGATAATTCCAAATGCTTATTCATCAGTGGTTAACTTAACACACGTACAGCACAGATGATTATATATGTGTCAAATAACACGTTTTTGTGCGGTAATTGCACTATCATCATGTTCATAAAAGGTCAACAAAGTCATTATCACGATCCCAGACGTCAAATGAACGCATCCCTTGTGTAGTGTGAACAGTCAATTGCTGAGTTCAAGCATGTTGACTAGCAGCAAGAACAACGATGAGAAACAGCCAATGAGAGTCTGAGAGGAAATTAAGTTCGTCTGCTGTCATGCGCAGCAGATTCCTGAATCCGGTTTATCATCCATCTATTTGTGTGGGAGGGCAAAGGCAAAATGTAAGCATAATAACAATGCTTCTGTAAGAAATTATTTGGCATGTCATGCACAAATGATTGTTCAGGTGGACAAAAATACAAACAAACACGACGTAATTCCTGGCATGATTCCTAAAAATAGCCAATTTTTATACTGCACCTCCTGTTCTCTTTGCAGAACAGACACTCCTTGCTGCCCATGTCTCCCTAACTAGTAATTTCTCCACATTTTACTTTTATTTCTCTTTTTTCTTGTTTACATAGAAAATAGTGACAAAGTCACACAGTCCCATGATAGTCAGCTCTGGTGTCTGGTGATATTTTTGTGAGAAAGCGGGATTTGGGGATCAGACACGACTCTGAATGTTCGTAAGCCGCGTCTGCGATTGATTGTGTAGTGCATCCACCAAACAAGTGATCACAAGCGATTAAAGTCATATAAGTGAATGTGTCAGTGATTATTTAAAACACGACAACGCACCGAATTGTGTGAATCTTCCCTCATACATCACATACAATATCTCACTCTTCATTCTTACCAGTTTTTATATCCTAATGTGCATGAAGACTCTTCTTTACCCAAGTTCTCAATCTGCAACACACAATGTAGCAGTGTATCAGTGTATGTATGTGTGTGTGTCTGTGTGTGTGTGTGTGTGTGTGTGTGTCAGCTCCAGGATGAGCTAATAGATTGTGCATGATGTCCTCGAGCTATTTGGAACAGGAGAGAGGGATGATGAAACACATCAGCGGAGGGAGACACATGTGAGAAGAGGAAAAAGGGGGAATGGTGGAAGAACGAGCGTCATACTTGTGGCTTTTGTTCTGTGTGTGTTGATGATGGGTTTGTGTTTCACCGTGTGGGGGCTTTGACTCACGACACAGAGGGGAAAAACGAGAGATATATACGTGTTTCTGTATGTATACTTAGCTACCAGTTTGTCTAATATACAACATTTTCTCCTGAATCTAAATGTCGGCGATTAGCTAACAAGTTTGTTAGCACTAAAGCTACACGTGTTTCTTTATCCAGTCCATCAACTATTTTGCCATGCTAGGCCTCGATGCTGTAAACATAGCTCCCATTTTTTTTTTTTTTTACTTGTACCCAAATCCTAACCAAAAACACACTAGCTGTTGGAATGAGTGATTTTTATTAGCTGGCTAAGTTATTTTAGCATTTATCTGTATTATTGCAATAATACATTAAATTAACATTTTTTTTCTAATTAATGTTGCTAATTAATCTTTTACTATACATCGCTATAAATTACATAAATTAAATGATTGCTATAACATACATTAGCTTGCCAAACTGTTGGCTAACTTATATTAGTATCAGTCTAGCTAAAATACTCATAACGTCATAACGTCATATTAGCTCTCATTTTTTTCACCTGGTTAATGTTGCTATCTGTCTAATTAGCTTATCTTGCTAGCCGGTAACACAATCAAGGACATATTACTACAATTACTATTAATTGCTATTACACTAGCTACCATTTATTCTCTTGGTTAATGTTGTTATCTGTCTTGCTAACGTTAGGTTTAGCTATTAGTTGGCTAGGTTATATTAATATCATATTGTTTTAATGTATTAATCATTTGTTTGTCTGATTAATGTTGCTAATACCCTAAGTGTTAGCTAATAGTTGGTTAAATAGCTAACTTGCTCATCATCACTATCAGTTTGTCAAATTGCATTAGCATCAGTCTAGCTAACTTGTTCATCACACATTTGAGTTAAATTACATTAGCTGCCATTTTCCCTCCTGTTTAATGTTGCTAGATATCTAGCTAGCCTTAGGGTTTACTATTATTTGATTAAATTAGATTAACATCAGTTTAGCTAACCTGCTCATCATACATTTGGGTTAAATTACCATTTCTCCCCTAATGGTAGCTATCTAGCTAAGCTAATATTGCTAGTTATCTAGCTAAGTATGGGGTTAGCTGTTAGTTGGTTAAATAAAATTAGCATAAATCCAGCTAACCTGCTGGTCATACATTGGGGTTAAATGACCTTTAATAAATTGGGATAATGTTGCTTTTTATCCAGCTAAGTATATAGATAGCTGTTAGTTGGTTAAATTAGATTAGCATCAGTCTAGCTAACTTGCTCATCATACTATTAAGTTTAATCATGTTAGCTATTTTTTTTCCCACCTGATTAATGTTTTTGTCTATCTAGCTAAGCGTAGCTATTCATTGGTTAAATCATACTAGCATCAGTCTAGCTAAATAGTTCAATGATGTTTCGAATATTTGGGTTAAATTGCGTTAGCTAAATTTTTTTAATGCCTGGTTAATGTTGCTCTCTATCTAGCTAACATTAGGATTAGTTTATCTTCCTTACCAGCTTGTGAGATGTCCTTCCTCTTAAGCTATAGCTTTAGGATAGGTTAGTACAGAAAGTAAAATAGGCACAAACATGTGGTTTATCCATATGGTGGAAAGCTAAATAGCTGTAATATCCATAGCTAGAACAGCAACATTTTCTCCAAATGTTCTCCATCACACAAGAAACCACATTCAGACTCCATCAGTGTGCATCTGCTGTAATTAGAAACCTTCTGCTTTCTAATTACGACATCAGAAGCTCCATCTGTAATGTAAGACAACTTTCTTTAAGAGTCGCACAACTCAAAGGCTCCCAAATCTGCCTGGAGAGCGACAGCGTGTCATGACGAAGCCCGAGGAGGAGAGAATAGCAGGGAGAAGTGAATAGCAGGGCTGTAATTAGCTGAGTTAATCAGAGAGATTTCACACAGGAGGAGGAGGAGGAGGAGACGGGCAGGTGGAGGCAGGGCACTGATTGTTGTTTTTTCTCAGGAACTCTGAAGTTCAGGGCGTATCCCCTCTGTGTGTGGTGCACCTGCTGAAAGGGAGAGAGGGATCACCTGCGCTCTCTCTCTCTCTCTCTCTCTCTCTCTCTCTCTCTCTCGATCTCAGGTATGTGGACCCTCAGTAGCCAGAGGACGTGCCGAGAAGAGCAAGGTGCACTTTTGTTCTCTTGTCTGGACTTGCTGAGGTTTAAAGCTGCTGCTAACACAGATCGTCCCTCCACATACCTTTACAGACAGAGTGACAGAGAGAGAGAGAGAGAGAGAGACTGTGAGAGATAAGAGAAAGATAAGAAAAGAGATGAAAAGGGGAAGGCGAGAGAAAAAAAACTAAAAAATGGAGAAAAAGACAGTGAGATAGATAGATAGATAGATAGATAGAGGGCTAGAAAGGGATAGAGGGCTAGAAAGGGATAGAGCGTAAGAAAAGAAAAAGAAGCAAAGAGAGAATGGAGAAAAAACAGAAAGAGAGGCAGAGTGAGTGAGAGGAGGGTAGATAGCTAGATAGATAGATAGACAAAGAGAGAAAGTAAGAAAAGAGAAAGAAGCAAAGAGGATAGAGAAAAGGAGAAAGAGAGAAAGAGAGAGAAGCAGGCTGAGTGAGGAATACTGATAGATAGATAGATAGATAGATAGATAGATAGATAGATAGATAGATAGATGGTGAGAAGGAAGAATAAAAAATGAAGGGAAGGAAAGAGAAAGGGATGAACTGGAATTGACTGGAAGAAGACAGAGATAGAAAGAGATAGAAACAAACAAAGAAAGGGTACGTGGGAGAGTGATAGAAAGAGAGAGGGAAAGAAGGAAGTAGAAAGAAAGGATGAAGTAAGGAAGAAAGAGAGATGGCAGAAGAGTTAGAGGAAGAGAAGTAGAAGAGAGAGACGGATAGTGAGAGCAAGACAAGAGAGAGACAGAGACAGAGAGAAAGAGAGAGAGAAAAGGACTGGTAGAGCACATAAGGAGCACAGATTGTGCGCACACATAACACACACACACACACACACACACACACACACACACACAGGGCATTTGATGAGGAGATAAGAACTGCCGGCCTGAGGGTGTGGGTTTCAAGCAGGTGCAATCACACACTCGCGTCTTCTTTTAGGGACAAGACGGAACAAGGCAGGGGGCAAGTGTGTGTGTGTGTGTGTGTGTGTGTGTGTGTGTGTATGTCTATGACGTGTCCCCTTACCATGACTTATGTCAATATATCACATTCCTTTTCTCAAAACCTCCGGGAACCTTTGAAATAACTGATACATCACACACCACACACATGAACGGCTCACAGCTAATACACGCGCTCCATATCGCTAACGCCGCCGCCGCCACAGCGCGATCCGGTGGATTAGCGGTGTGTTATTCTTGGCTTGGTGTGGCGAGTGGATGGATGGATGAAAACATCCCTGATTTCAGGCTGATTATTTCCCCGGCAGCACCAAATCTGGGAAAACGGATTAAATTTGTTCCAGATGTTAGCGTATGACAGAAGTTTATGCTAATAAACAGTTCATGCTAATGAATAAATCCTGCTGGCGTGGGACAACGTACACTGATAATGCGTTAAGACCGAGTCACGCTAGCTTTTTTTGTCAATAAAATATATTTCATAGATTCAAATTATTTATCTAATTGAATTTTGTGAGCTGGAATTTGCATCATCATCCAGAAGAAATGAAGATCATGGACAACATCTCTCAAACATTACCTAGCGTGCTAATACTCACTTTCATGCTAATACAAAATGTAGCGACAGATGTAAACAACAGATAGCGGTCTGATTCAATCAATATCACGTCATTACGTCAACGATTTTCGTTCAAGATCGTCTTTATTTTATTAGACAAAGAATTAAATAACCAGGCGGTTACTAAGGATGAATGAATTAATGCTGTAAACTAAATGTGGTCTTTCTTTGTCCTGCAAGCTTCATATCTGACAGCAGAATTGATCATTTTGCTTTGTTTTTTGCTATTTGGTTTGGTTTATTTTCTCACTACACATAATTAAAAAACAAAACAAAAAGCAAAATAAAAAAAACGTTGGCTGAGTAAAACGCATGTGTAAAACTCCTTCATTCATTGGTCAGAAATGCGACAATGGAAAAAGTAAACAAAACTTTGCCAAGTGTGCGTAGATACCATACAAATCACCAAAGCCCAGAGAACACGGGGCCAGATTCAACATTTTAGATATTAAGAACTAGTTTAAGATTTTGTGTATTGTATTCTCTGTTTATTTTCTCTTTTTTTCGTCAGTCCGAATCTCCAGATCGCATCGCTTCTCCTCAGCACTTAGCTCTGTCCTTTGGCTCGGTTTGCACCTCGTGGCTCAGTTTAGCAGCTCACCTCTACAGAAAGATGTTGCTCACAACCCGAAACGCCTGGCATGTTTGGTTCACTTCCTGTATTTGGTTCGATTCAGGATCGAATTGCTTTTTCACTGCAATCGCACCGCGCCAGAATCGACTGGAGCCGTACCTCGACCACCTCGCTCAGATGGTCCGGGACCGGGTAGTTTGGTCCGCACCTGAGTGCGATTGATGTGGAGGAAAATGCAGTGTACTCATTTTCGGTTACATCCTTAGGAGAAAGTCACTCAACAAGCTAGAATATTACATATGTGATTTGAGACACTAAGAGCATGTAAGCGCATGTTATTACGTTCACGAGAACTCACACTTGCTTATAATATGCCTTCTTGCTTAACGTATACAATAGGTCAATTCCCTGCACACTTATCACCGACTGTCACAGACGCCTCCTGTTTACCTCCTGTCCTACTTCCTGGTTCCTGCTTTGTGTTCTACTTCCTGGTTTTCAGAGTTTCTGCTTTATGTCTTCCTACTGCTCCGGCTTCGTCCTGTAGACTGATAACGCTACACATTTCCCATGATCACTCTTTGCACCTGACCCTCTTCACTGGTCTATCTGATGTTCATAGAACAACGGTTCCATGCACAACTCACGATTTTCCATCTCCTGAGCTGCAGAGAGAGAAACTGTATGATTTAGAAATATTGTGTTGCGTGATTGATACTGAAGGAAATGGAGAGAAAGTGTGTGTGTGTGTGTGTGCGTCTCAGCACAGAAGGCAGAGCCAGGTGGAGTGAGTGAGGACAGAAGGTGCCTTCGCCCTGAAGGTGCACTCAGGTGGACACACACACCTGTTCCTCAGCTCACAGCACAGATTATGGTTACATAGGATAGAGATGCAAGAGGGAAGTTACTCTCTCTCTCTCTCTTTCTCTCTCTCTCTCTCTCTCTCTCTCTCTCTCTTTCTCTCTCTCTCACACACACACACACACACACAATCAATGCCATCATCATCACTGTGAAGTTTTCAGATATAAAGGATAATCATAATTATGTCACATGCATATACACTTCATCATCATCATCATCATCATCATCAATGTGAACCTTCATATATACCTAATATTTTTGCTCATAACTACACACATACACAGGTCGATGAGCTGTGACCGAGAGTGTGAGCAGCTTGGCCCATCTCTGCTGAAGTGTGTGTACAGCTGTCAGTGTGTAACTCGAGCCGCTGCCCACCTGAGTGTGTAGAGACAAAACAATAACACAGTCTTCTTCTCTTCTTTTCTATTTTCTTCTGCTGACTCAAAAAAGAAGAGAAGAGAACAGAAGCATCCTGATGATGTTTCTGGCTGGAGCGGCTTTTCTGCCAGAAATGCTCTTTCTGGGCGCTTTTGGAGGAACACTGTGATTTTATCACATTAATTTATTAGATTCCTTTTTATTTATTTTTATTTTTTGTCACTCACAGTTAGCTTGAGTTCACATTTCTAATCCGTGATCCATGTAAAATCCTCAGTCTTTCATGTTAAGCCAAATCCAAAATGGCTTCCTATTTACTTACAGTATGTAATGAATTACAGAAAAGACACAAATTGTTGTATTTGGTTATTTTAACTTAACCTTCCTTCTGTGTTCCCTAATATTAAAGTATTGGCACCCTTGGCTGTGTTTGGGTCACTAGCCACCATTACAACAAAACAACTCACTCTTCTATTGATGTTTGTTTATTTAAAATAAGCTACATGTAAATTTTGGATATTATTTTACACCCCAAACTTAAATTCTAACAGGGCCATAATTAATTTTTTTTTAAGCAAACATGTTATTTATTCTGTTGGTTAACACCAATAATTGGTAGGATCTAGTAGAATAGGATGTTTCTAGGATGTTTCTAGTTTCTTTTCTAAAAAGAAATGCTAAAAGAAACTATTTATATTAGGCCTAGGTGATGACATTTATTAAACTGATTCCAGTGTTTACAGTTACCAATCAAAGACGTGCTTCTTCTGAGACACGTGAAGCTCATGCATACTTGGAGGAAAGCGCTATCTACCCTCTTCCACATACATGAGCTCACAGACACACATGATTGGCTAGTGTCACCCTGTGTCACTGTGTGTGTGTGTGTGTGTGAGAGAGATAGCAATGGCCAATTTTTCTCTTTTGGCCTCCTGGCCATGGATCGCATTGGCATCGTTCGGGTTTCAAACCCGCAATCTACCAAAGATAGGCTGAGTGAATTTCTGTTGCCCAACCTGGAAGCCTCACATGGCATTATCTCTGCTAAAAACATTTGACTAAAGGTCATAACGTGTAATTCCTGACCTCTAACCAGGAAAACACCCCTCAACTCGGAATACCTACTCAGGAACTTGGGATGGTCTCCTCAGCTCTGAGTTTCTCCAAGTTCAGCATATGACGGTCATGGTCACATGGTCGCTCACAACATCAGCAGTAAACACAGTAGCACTTCTTACTGTTAAATGAGTTATACTGTATATACACGTATTTGACTGAGATCAATCAACATACAGACATCCACTTAAATCAAAAGACTATACACTGTTCACTGTTTCAGGGAGGAATATATACATCACTAATCACAGTTAGCTGGAGAGCTTGTTGCTAACAAATAAACGAACACACGGAAGTTGAAAATCATGTCATTTAGAGCGCCATCGTCCCACTTCCATGGTAACTCGAATGCAGGATTAGTCTCCTAACTCTTTTGTCTCCGTGCTCCATACACTTTTCTTTTTTTTTTCGACATAGGTGTTGAACATGTTGTGTGATGAATGAGTGCAGTTGTTATGCTACGGAACTGGTGTGAATTCTACATGAAATTCTGTGTGAAATGTTGATAATATTGGCTTAACACCTCCACAAGTTTCACGGGTAAAGTTATATGATGGGAAATGGACACAGGGATTCGAGCAGGATAAGGAGACTGAGGAAGCATTTAAAAGCCACATGTGTGTCTAAATCAGCTCAGGCATATGGAGCCTTTCCTCCCCGGGGAACGGCAACAAACCTGAACATGTGCCACAAATGCGCATCTGTGCATGTTTGTGTGCGTTTGTATGTGTGTGTGTGTGTGTGTGTGTATGTGTGAGAGAGAGAGAGAGCTCACAGCAGGCAAGTGCATGTGCTGCCATAAGTATCCACTTGTGCGTCAATGAACAAGTGCACAGACTTCCATAAAAGGTGTGTGTCTGTGTGAGTGTATGTGTGTGTGTGTGTGTGTGTGTGTGTGTGTGAGCACATTGCAGGCAAGTGTTTCAGCTATTGTGCTGATTTTACAGGGCCTGTATATCATCTGACACACTATCCATCTTTTTTTTCCCTTCTGAACCTGTCTCACTGTCACAGATGTGATGTTTTGTTACTAGCATGATTTGCTTCTTTCTTTAAAATTTCACTGCATTTATATTATAGTAAATATCTCATATAAACTATAGATCTTTATCGCTGTCTATAATCTACAAATCTCTGTCTCTCTCTCTCTCTCTCTCTGTAAGTTTTTTCTCTCTTCTTCAAAGACGATAAACATTGCACTGTCACATATAAGTATACAAAAGCTATAACAGAAGATTTATTAAAATAAAACAGTATACTTTTATTGACTCAGATATAAGCATTAACACTGACGAATCAAAAAACTTCATGTTTTTAAATTCTTATAATTCTTAAATTGATCTTTGTACATGTTTGTAATATAGAAAATAAAGTTTTAAAACATGTTTTTTTGACATTTAACTGTTATACCGAGTAACATTTTAATCTGCCGGTGAATCTTTTGCTCAATTTTATTGCTTAATTTAAAAAAAACATATATACAATAGTCTAAATCTATTAAATTAATATTTAAAATGTTAGTATCATTATTATTGTATATTAAGTGAGTAAAGAATAACAAATAGACTAGCAACTCATTTTATTTACCAGCTAGACAGATGTCGTGTTTGGGGTATTTAGGATAAGATGGCTGCTCACTTCCTGTTATTGGTGGTTCAAACTGGTGTGGTTCAAACTGACCAGTTATTAATCCAAATCAGGAACTATTCCTGCTCAAATCTCTGCATGTGAGTATCTGATTCCTGTCACGTGTAAGTTATGGGCATGCTTGAGATGATTGGTAAATTTTAAACTTATTTTCTTAAGTATATGTTGTACATTACTGTGATGCTGTTGTTCGTCTCTTTTACAGGGTGAACTGCTAAACACCAAAACACACACACACACACTCAGAACAAGGAAACTAAACCAAGCCTGGGTGCCAATACTTTAATCTTAATTTAAAATATAGACCGGATGTTGAGTGGAAATTTTGAAATACCTCACAAGCAGCTGTGGCTGAATCTTAAACGCTGCTGTACATTCAGTCTAAAGCACTACACTTGTTCTACAATGCTAGTACGTTATACACTACGTAGTGAGCATATATAATGAATCTGAACTCTAATTTGACGATGGAAATGGAGCTAAATATCAGTGACATGAAAACATTACTGTGGATGAATAAATCAAATAAGAAACCTTAAATGATGAGATCAAATTGTGATGAAACTTTCAGAAACAGTCAAAGATATTATGTGAAGGATTTTATGATGCATTAATTCTAGCTCCGCCCACACGGGCCTGTTCGACTCACCTGCCAAAAGGGGAACCAAATTCAGTACAGGTACTTGATAAAGTCAGAACGCTGCTGCGGATCTGTTAGTACCACTCTGTTGAATGGAA
>CM074989.1:1884577-1904577 GCA_037576825.1 Pangasius krempfi
CTGTCTCTAAACCGTACAGCATGGCCGCTCTCACCACTGTCTCTAAACCGTACAGCATGGCCGCTCTCACCGCTGTCTCCTACACCTTCCCCTTGATTCTCGCTGATATTTTTCTATCACACAGAACTCTCGACACCGACAGTTTTTATGCTGTAAATACTTCAGGCAAATGAGACTAGAGAGACTGGTTTCATGAGCCTGGTAAGTGACGTACAGAGAACACAGAGCATTCGAGTGAAAGTTTGATATGTTGCTTTTACAAGAAATGTTGACATTCAATGTATAGAAGAGGCTGCAGGTGCTGTAAAATTGCATGCAAACTTTTTTTTTTTTCATAAAAGTGCATAAGATAGATAACCTGAGAAGATGCCAAAACAATTTTCGATGTCTCTGAGGTCATGGAGTGTGTCTCTCGTGAATAAAATCTGCATTTGCATTTACAATAAGAGGGACAGCGCTGTCACATTGCATTCACATCATGTCAGAAGTACGCTAATTAAAAGTTTTTAAACTTTAAAAAACATTTAGGTCAAATTCCAAACTTGATGTCGATGGCTTCCACATTTAAAGCACTTCAGTTAAACTAGTCTAAGATGCTTAAATATGGTTTAACTCACTGATAGCTGAGAAGATAAACAGCTCTGAGTGTCTAAATATCTTAATTAATCTTAATTATTATGACTCTCACATCAGGTGAATATAAAAATAACTGAATATATAAATGATGAGATTCTATAAAGACGAATTATTCAAGCACTCTCTTACTTGTTCAATAATTTAATGAGTTGCACTGAAATAAACCGAATGACTTTTTTTTATGCAGCTCAATGGAAAATATAATGCAACATTTTTTGATCCTGCTACTTAATTCATAGCATTTACAGATTTGTTTTTATTGACAGATCAATCAAATCTCACAAAAAAGCACACATGATTGACTGATTGAACTCTTCTGTTATCTCACCTGTCTTTTTCATCATCCAGAGGGACATAGGTGATCTTATAGCACTCGATTCTCTTTAGAAAATCTGCCACGGCTTCCTCTTTATCACAGCCGATGTAGTCAGGGCCGCTGAGCTTCACTTGCTGCACGGAAGCAAAAAAAACCCCCAAAAAAAACTACATGATATACACAAATAAAAATAAATCATATTTTTACACTATTTTCTTACGCATTTGACTAGATCATAACTAAAACGTGGTGTACAACAACAACGTCTACTAATAATTATCTGGTTCTACAGGATATCTGGCTTAAAATATAGAAATGGGATAAAATGCTTCTTAAACACCAGCTGAACTCATTGATTAGTCTGAGCTGAAAACAGGTGCTGGTGGGCGGGGCTTAATATGCTAATGAGCATGCTTAATTGACATCCTTCTGTCCAAGACTAAGAAATACTTTGTCCCTTTAAAACTATTAATTTTTTTCTGTTTTTTTTTTTTTTTTGCGAAATTCTTATTTGCATTTGAATGTATTCGAATTTTTTTAAATCTAATTTACGATTTTAGCTTGTGGAGCGTCTGTTTTTGCCATGATTGAACACATAATTTCCACAATATGTTTATGATTTGTGGGAAAAAGTGTAAAAAAAAAAAAGAAGGATAATAGAGTTGGAGAGAGTTTGATCTTTTTCTCCAGTGAATTTCTTTACCTTGATATTTTCGGCGATGATCTCAGGGTCATCACACACAGACTCCACGAAAAACAGCTAAAAGAGAAACAACACTTTTTAAAAAAATTATAATATTAGATTTAAATGCTTTCATTAGTGTGTAAACAGAATCAGAATCAGATTTAAATGAGAAATTAAACATTTAGTGATGTGTAAACACAAATCTATATAATCTTAATAATCGACATAAGAGGAGTTAATTATTTTATTTATAAATCACGTTTTTATGTGGCCCAGAATTTCTCGCCTCACCTGGAAGAGAGCAAAACTGTCTAATAATAAACATGTTGTTTTTCTGCTATTTAACAAAGAAAAATATATAAAATATATAAGCTTTCTGTGGAGACATTTACGGAAGGAGTCTCCAGTGTCAGCGCTTTGTAACCGTTAGAGTTCTTCAGGACAGATCAGTTCATGTTTTTCTCAGTAACATTAAATGTAACTATAAACTGATAAAAAAAAAAGGATGATGCGTTGTTCTTTAATAAACAAGCATTTGTAATGATTGATAACTCGTTGTTGTATAAGAGGAATAAAACACTTTATGCTGTTATTGGAAAATAATCAACTTTAAAGTGTTAACAGTAACTCCACTTCATCAGAGAGCTATACATAATGCACGTGTGAATGTTTCGAAGCAGAAATCATCCTGTTCAGTTTTTTACTGACCTTGTAGCCGTTCTCTTTGGCGAATGACAGAATGACCTCCCTCCTCTCACGCGTTGTGTTTGTGGCATCAAACACCTGCAGGCGAAAAGACTGATATTTAAAGCCGACTTCACAAGATAAGGTAAACTATAGATGGAGGCTCTACGCTTTCTTTATTAGCGTCATAGCTCCAGTGCAAAAGTAAAGAAGCACACTTCATACACTAAAGTAAAGGTAAAGTAAAAAAATAAATAAATAAATAAACTAAATGTCATTTTTTTGGTTGAACTGGTGTCGTTGTTGATGCACTCACCGCCACTTGGCCGTGCTCCTCAATGAAGTAGGCAGCTACATCTTTTAAGGCAGCAAGTGCACAAGCTCTGAAAACAAAAACACACACACACACATACACAGCTACAACAACAACACTTCACACATCATAGCCTCACGTTTAACATTCCAAACAGTGCACAAAATGACATTTTAGCAAGTGAAAATATCTTGAATATAGTCAAGTATATCTAGTATTACAATAAAGAGATAAGATTATAATATTAACGCCATTACAGCCAAACTCTGGAATAATTCACATAAAATTTAACAGGGTCGCTATCCAAGAGGTCGGCTGAGAGACCGAGACAGCAAAATCTGCTGTCTGTGTGGGAGGGGCTTTCTCTCTCTCCCCCCTATCAAACATTGAGACACTAGCCAATCGTGGGCGTCTGTGAGCTCAAGTATGCGGAAGACGGCGGATAGCGCTTTCCTTCCGTGTGAGAGGGGAGAGCTGGCTGGTGGGTGGGGATTGAGCAAAAATGAATTAAGGAGAAAATGGCTGACAAAATTCAACAGGGTCAACTCTTACTTGCGAATCTTCATGGCCTCTTCATTGTCTGGACGGAAAAACTCATAGCTCTTGTAGGACTGAACAGCTTCCCTGCGGTACTGTCCAACGTTGAACACTGTTAGAGGAAAGGGGAAAAAAATCTATCACAGACACGGTGCTGATCAAAGTCATTAGTCTTGTAGATAGTTATAGCTAATTCATTACGCAGATTTTGGAAATAAAAATAATATATAAATAAAGATTATTAATAGTAGTACTGAATTTGTTTGGTTTCTATTTTATCTTTTTTTTTATTATTATAGTTTAATCTTTGTAGTTTTATCTGTTTTATTGGTGAAATCATAGTAATCCGCAGTTCAACCAATGCTATACAATTTATTTATTATTTACCTTTCGTGGGAACGCCGATCCAGTTGAGGTAGCGTGTTAGCTTTTTGGAGATGTAGGTTTTTCCTCTGCCAGGCAGACCAACCATCACGATCATAGTGGGTGAGTTTGTGAACTGCGGCACAGACGCTGGAACACGACAAAAAGATTTTTTTTTTAATTAAACCATCTATATGTATGACATTAGAGCGTGGGGCGTGTGGGATTGCCGAGAGCCAGAACAATATCGGTACTAGAGCAAAGAAAATCTCAGACATTTAGAAGCCTTTATTTGTCACATATACATTACAGAACAGTGAAATTCTTTTCTTCACATATAGCAGCTTGTTAGGAAGCTGGGGTAAGAGCGCAGGGTCAGCCGTGATACGGCGCCCCTGGAGCAGAACTAACTGGTCAGAAGGTGTTGTATAAGTTTCTATGACAGCAGCTCTGACAGCAGCTTTCTACAGTAACAGGGACCTGTATAGTGGACGCTCTAGGGCTGTAGTCCAAGACGAGTCCAAGACCAGGACTAGCCAAGATCGAATCGAGTCTTAAGCCGGGTCAAGATCGAGTCCATACACACACACACACACACACACACACACACACACACACACACAATCACACTCAACTGAACACCATTCCACTCCCTTTGCAATGTTTGCACATTTCTTTCTGAAATTGCTGCTAAAATACTGTAATCAAAATACTGTACTGACCGCCTGCATTTCTGCTGCTAACTAGTAAGTTATGTTTACATTTACAGCATTTATTATTATATTGTAGTATCTTTTTGCACTTTATTCTACACTAGGACTGTGTACTGATGATTGAAATGACATTAAAGCCACTTGTCTTGACAAATGAAAGTGCGAACGAGTGCTATCCATCAAATCCTTTTCGAGGCCGAGACTTTGCTTCAGCTAGTTGGCTTTATTTGAGCATTGCGCCAATAATCAGGCTGTTTTTCAGGAAAAGGTTCTACTTCTTATCCATCGTTGTGCATGTGAAAAGAAAAGACAACACAAGACCATATTGAGAGAGACCAGCGTCCAAATGGCAAAAATTCCCGAGACAAGTCCAAGTCAATACAGAAAATGTCTCAAGTCTGGACTCAAGCCCTAAAGCCCTACAAAACTCTATATAATCTAAGGCTAATAATAAATGGATTTTAAAAATGTGTTCTTATTTAACAAAAAAATGTGTTTAATCGATGACATGGTGAAATTTTCTGTAAGGAGGCATTTGGTTAACAGTTGAAGGAGTCTCCAGTGTCAGCTGTAACTTTAGGTTTTCTGACATTTTTTACGAGGAGTTAATGTTTTGTCGTTTCTTGGTAACACGACAAGCTGCATTTTTTTGTCTTATTAACTTCAACAGAGGGAACAACTGTTTATAACTACAAAGTGAGAACTGACTTACTTGTTTCATGGATGTTCTACAACATTTAATGTAACAATAAACAGATAAAAAGTATGGGATGTTCTTTAAATAATAAATAAGTCTCTGTATAAGAAAGAGAGTGTGTGTGTGTGTGTGTGTGTGTGTGTGTGTGTGTGTGTGTGTGTGTGTGTGTGTGTGTTCGTGTGAGAAAAAGGACCATGAATTTGTATCTCTCTGAGGTTAACGGCCCTGAGGTCACTGTGAGAAGCACATCAGAAGCAACCATTTTATATATTAATGATCTATTAATTATACACTCTACCATGATTAAACACACACACACACACACACACTCAAGGGACTTGCCTTTTAAATTAGCAAACAGCTGCTAAATTGAAAACGTTCAAAGAGAGGGAGAGAGAAGGTGAGAGAATTAAGGAGAATGAGAGAGAAGTCACTCTGCTGTCACTTACACCCGCGTCTTCGGCTCAGTTTACTGTTCATCCACGGCACCCAGATCTTCTCCAGCGGATTCTGGGAAAGTTGTATTTGCAGCTGAGCCATTTCTGTGTGTCTGTCTTTGTCACAAAGAAGTACAGGTCTCTAATCAGCAGAGGATAGCGTGAGTGTGTGTGTGTGTGTGTGTGTGCAGGGGCCTGTCTGATAAGGCTAAAGTCTGAGGATTGGACTTCCTCTGTCAGCCGATTCATCTGGGTTACCTTACTGTGCGTGTGCACACAAACACACACACACACACACACACACACACACACACACATACCCGTTTGTCTTGCTATCCTTGTAAGAATTATCCACTGATATAATTATTGATGCAGTTCATTAATGGTATGCCTAGACTTAAATCTAACCTTTGTTCCACTACTACCAATGACTAATCACCATTGTTTCCCAACATCCAATCTGTGATCACCATTGTTTCCCAACATCCAATCACAGATCACCATTGTTTCCCAACATCCAATCACAGATCACCATTGTTTCCCAACATCCAATGATGGATCACCATTGTTTCCAACGTCCAATCTGTGATCACCATTGTTTCCCAACGTCCAATCACAGATCACCATTGTTTCCAATGACAAATCACAGATCACCATTGTTTCCAACGTCCAATCACTGATCACCATTTTTTCCTAACGTCCAATCACTGATCACCATTGTTTCCCAACGTCCAATCACTGATCACCATTTTTTCCTAACGTCCAATCACTGATCACCATTGTTTCCAACGTCCAATCACTGATCACCATTGTTTCCCAACGTCCAATCACTGATCACCATTGTTTCCTAACATCCAATCACTGATCACCATTGTTTCCTAACGTCCAATCACAGATCACCATTGTTTCCTAACGTCCAATCACTGATCACCACTGTTTCCCAACGTCCAATCACAGATCACCATTGTTTCCTAACGTCCAATCACTGATCACCATTGTTTCCTAAAGTCCAATCACTGATCACCATCTTATATCTTACAGATGTGTTAAATATGTGTTAAATTTAACAGTAGAGTGTTTACATTTTGGTTATTAATATCATCTTATATCAGAACTTCCTGATGGTCTCCATAGGAACAGACATAATAACTCTCTCATGTCTGTCTCAGGCTAAGACTTGTGTAGTTTTTAAAATCCCGTCATCTTCCTGAGAATTTATTCATTATTATTTATTGTCAGAATTATACAACTGCTTTTAGACTATTTATACTTTTCTTAGTACATGGCAAAGAGATTCATGTCAAATATAATCACAAATACTGCATGTCCCAGCTCTGTTGAATAGCGCTCACAGCTCCAGGGTCCCCGGTTCGATCCTGAGCTCGGGTTACGGTCTGTGCACAGTTCCACACACATTATTCCACACTGGTTTCCACCGGGTTCTCCGGTTTCCTCCAACCTCCCAAAAACATCTCAGTACCGGCGACTTGCGACTCTAAATAGGCCTTAGGTGTAAACGAGCGAGAGAATCCGAATTCCCACCTCACATCCAGTGTTCCCGGGACGGGCTCCGGATCCACCACGGCCCTGACCCGGATAAAGAGGAACAAATGTTCTGGATAGAGATTATGCTGACGTTAAACTGGTTACAGATAGTGAAGATTCAATCAGACATGAAGTTCACGTCAGTGGGCTTAATTTAATCAAACCAGGAGATAAGCCAGTGCTCAATGTTCCAGGGCGATTTGTGATTGTGTTAGACATTGGACTAATGTCTCTACATGTCCCTGATGTTCTTGATGTCCCTCCACACAGTGACCAACTCTGTAAATCGACACTTGAGTTGCAGGAACTTGGCAATGTGTTTCAGTGGTCTTGGCACCTCTGAGTGATGAGCATTCAGGGCAATGATAGACAAATATTAACTCACAACACTCGTTATAGAGCTGAATTACACTGCTGGCATTTTAAACACCAGATTAGCAATCATGAACTTAATCTTCGATATCCCACTGGGTCTTATAAATGATTTAAGTGCAAAATCTCACTCAGTCAGAGAGGAAGTGTTTCCTTACACTCTCTGCAATCTCTGCATCAGGATTATTATTATTATTATTATTATTATTATTATTATTATTATTATTATTATTCATGCAGGCAGAGTGTTCACTCACAAAAAGATTAAAAATGCCTCAATAGTAGCGGACGAGAAATGAGAAAATTCCTTTAAATAACATTCCTGAGTCTTTTGTTAAGCTCGGTAACAAATCATAATTCTGAGAAAACCTGAGAAAACCAGCTGCAGGAGTTTCTCTACGGTATGAAACAGGAGAGACCACAAAGCTCGACACCAGTAAGAGCATTAAGAGAACTGATTTCCCAAAAGCAGACCCTTACACAGCTGTAGTGCCGTAAAGTACTGGATGTAAAATAAACGCCATTTGAAACACAGGTAATGTTTCCTTCACAGCTACATGTGTGCCGATTTCAGATAACTAATAAATCCTACAAGATCTACAGCATTTAATTTTTTTTTTTTTGCATGTCGCAGCCCACTATAACTAAACTTTACCTCCAAATAGACACATTACAGTACTTCGGAAAATCATATTATTATAATTTTTATTATGAGCAGTAATAATAGTAGAAATATTAGACAAAAAGGGGTTCTTACAAGCTTCAGTGGATAATTAAAGGTTCTTAGCTTCCAGAAATGTTCTACTTGGACACTTTCTGATAGAAAAAACTGAAGAACCCTCAAGGATTATAATTTGTCAGTGAGTTTGTATTATTATTTGATATACTGTAGATCAAACACAATCTATAAGTTCATCATAAAATAACTCAATATTTATTAGTAAATGATAATAATGGATGAATATCAGGACTCTACTGTTATTATTATCCATCCATTTTCCATACTGTCTATTATTATTATTATTATTATTATTATTATTATTATTATTATTATTATTATTTCTGTTTTTTTTTATTACTACTATGCCTTAATAATAATAGTAATAAAAAGAATATAAATAAATGATATTATTAATAACAGGGCAACAACTGTATTATTTAATTATTTCAATATTATTTTTTAAACATTGTAATAAGATGAAAAAATAAGAGATTCAGAAATAAATATTAGAGTAAAAATCTCAGTCATTATTTTATTTGGATTACTGTATAATAATGTGAAACTAAAATTGTTCATATGGCATTAATTGTGTAATTATAAAATTGTGTAATAATAATAATAATAATAGCATTATTTAATTCGAGTCGTTAATACTAATAATATATAATTAACAATAAGTATTAGGTAATAATGTATTAGTAAATAACTATTAATGAAATAAGAAAGTCATGAATAGTATTAGGGTGGTAGTAATTGTATTGGTTAATAATAATAATAATAATAATAATAATAATAATAATAATAATAATAATAATAATAATAACAGCATTATTTAATTAGTCATTAATACTAATAATATATAATTAATAATAATATAAGTATTAGGTAATAATGTACTAGTAGCTAACTATTAATGAAATAAGAAAGTCATTAATAATATTAGGGTGGTAGTAATTAGTTAATAATAATAATAATAATAATAATAATAATAATAGACAGGGCATGTTGTCCCCGCAGTAAATAGTGACTCGACCACTGCGGACCCGAGGCCCGTGAGTGGCCCGTGAGTGGCCCGTAGTGACCCGTCATCCCCGCTACCATGCAGCCGCTGAAATCTGAGCCTTAAATCGAAACCCAAAGCAAACTCATGCGCAAGTCCTCGGCGTCCTCACCTGTGCTCTCACAGCGGACACGTTTTCTGGGTGCTGGCTTTCTCGCCTCCATGTGCTTCAGTGCAGCAGAGCAACGTGGACGTGAAGTGACCGGCTGCTCACAGATCTGTGTGTGTGTGTGTGTGTGTGTGTGTGTGTATGTGTGTTTATAATTATCCACAGAACTCCCCACAAGCCGCTCAGCCCACAGGAGTATCAGATATAACCACGGTTGCCAGATTGGCGTAAAAGTGTCAGATTGGATTGAGTGATTTACTGCTCCGTCAGCTGTAAATCAAACAGTAAAATTTGATTTCTTACGCCATTTGTTTTAGTACAAGTGATCCAAAGTACAGGAAACCATGCTGGAAACTGATCAGCCCATGCCTCTGTCTTTGCCCGTTGACCTTTGACCTTTGCCACATGTAAACGCCTAATACTACAACTAGTGGTGTTACCATGACTTTAACAGTTAAACTTGTGTGCTTTTGAGGAACAGTCCCCCCGAAATGATTGCGTAATGATCTTCAGTAACGTGTGAGATTTATTTTGTAATGAAATTCTGCTGTCTATTTTAAACTTCTTTCATCGACAGGGTTTTCACTGTGGTTAAAGTCGTCCAGATGGATTAAAGCTGTTCTGGCAGCTCATGATGATCCAACACTGTACTAACATACGCCATATTTGTTTTTCCTTTAATTTGTCACTAATTTTGCAATGAGATGCGTCATCTATCTGCTCCTTTAACACTGTGTGCCAGCATGACTCACCACGCACTGATTGGGAGCGAGTCATCGCTAACCCCGGGGGCGTCACTGATCAACTGTTCAAATTTCACAAGCCGAGCTATTTTTATCTCGTAGCTCTATTCCTGGAGTCAGCAACATAAAGTGCTGTGAAAACTTGACATCTGATGTGTCCAATGTTCTGTAGAAAGGAGTGTGTGTGTGTGTGTGTGTGTGTGCGCATCAGATACTATAGACATCAGGCCTCATTTATCTCTGGATATGAGAGAATTTTTTCCGGAAATCGTTCCCAGGAGCATGTGGTGTTCATGAAAATCCAGTTGTCCCACGTTTCGCATCATAATTGTGTTATAAATGTCAGTGAGTTACTCTGATTTTATATACGGATCACGCAGTTGAGTCGTTTCTTTCTTTCTTTCAATTAGACGCCTATTTTATCTCAGTTACTGACGTGAAGGAAAGTGATTTCAAAACTAATCCATACGTCAACATAAATAAAACTAGCTTTTCAATTCGAACAAAAATAAGGGCACCTTTATTTCTGTTAAAAGGAGGAGTTTGTGCGTCCATGTTAGATGACGCGCTGCGATGGATAAGCTGCGTCATTGGGAGCTTTAGCACACGCCACGCTTTCACCGTTTAGTCACCATTTTGTCATTTCAAACTCACGCTGAGCTTTTCCTTATATGGAGTTTTGTAGGCGTGGCTAAACGCAAACCTCCGGTACTGTGAAAGCGCTTGTTAATTTAAGTTATTAATATACGCAATAGGCTTTACTTTGGTAAATGTGGTAATTTGGTCTGACCTACAAAAACACTTCCGCACAATTCTACTAAAAGATTATAGAACAATAACTGACGCACAAAGTCTTCAATCATTTCTATAACTTCCCGTCTTTTCAGTTATGGCTATGAAAAGTCAGTATGTAATGATATTGTGGTGAAAATGACCAGCTCCGTTTTAACAAATATTTTATTTAGCATTTTCCGCATACCTGAAGTATCACACACATGGTGGAGCCGAAACAAACTCGCGTAAAATCACGCAAGATCTCCGACCTTAATAAGGTTTAAAGCAAAGTTTGTCATCATAAACCTTAACTTGGTTTATTAAAGTTTATTGTCAAAGAAATAAAAAACAAACAATAATTTTACACTTCAGTTTAACAAGAAACAGCAACGTGGCTACAGAGGAAAATCCATGATAAAGCACGCCTAAAACAACCCTGAAGCCCAGAGGCTTTATTTCATACTGAAAAACATGATCGTACAAAACATAAGTCATGTGTGAGGATGAAGATTGCTAATTTAATACAAATCCATCAAAATGATTATCATTAAAGATAGACATTGGTAAAATGGCAAAAAAGCGCAATGAAATTCTCAACATGATTACTGTTAAATAGTTAAAATCTACAACAAAAAAAAAGAAAGAAAAACACCCAAAAATCTAAAATGAATGTAACTACATCAGAAATATCAAGAAAAGTTTATACGACTATATAAGAGGAATAAATGACAAGGGAAAAAAACAAAAAACAAAAACATTTCAACACAGTGAGCTGAGATGAAATTTAAAACCGGCGGTGTTCGGGAATGTGTGCGAGAGCTTCTTCACTCGTTAGGGTTCGGGTTTGCGTCTGGATACTGGGAGAGGTCAAAGGTCAGGACCTTACTGATAACGCAGTCTCCTTGCTGTAAGTGGATAAGAGGCAGAGACACCGGTTATATGAGTTTTAGAAAAATAATCTGGAGAAATGAACCGCGTCCGTACGAGCTGGTGAGCTCACTGACCTCGGGGTACACGCCGATCAGCGAGTCGGCCTTGGTGTAAAACTCCTCCTTCAGCGAGATGACGATGGCTTGGAAGTTTTGGATGGACTGGTCTTTAATGTAGTTAGCAACCTTGTAGGTAAAAACATGAATAATTGCATCACTGTGATCAGGAAGCTCATTAATAATGAATAAATTAAACAGCATCACGAACACAGACCTTGCCAATGTTGGTGTTGTCCAGAGCCGCGTCGATTTCATCGAGCACGAAGAAAGGAGCGGGTTTATAGCTGGAAGAGAGGAGACAAAAGCGAAACTGAAATGCGCTCATCACCGGATCGTGTCCGTCGTGTCTATCAGTTTAACACCCAGGTGTCATCAATCATCTTGTAAATAGGAAAACTATTTTATTCACCACGTAGCAGAGAAACACATCGTTTAATGGAATGTTTCTCTCAACTATACGGTCAGTTACATCATTTACAACAAGCCGCTCGATTTATCAGGAACGACGCTTCCACCTCACTATTAAACTGATTCATTCATTCTTTAATTGCTCAGATCTTTTAAAAGAACGTGAAAAATAATTAAAGCAAATAAAAATCATTCCATAAATGACATGTCGAGTGAAACGAGACATTTAACCAAAAAGTTTAGGAAATGTGTTACATTTGGTGAGTAAAAGTTGAAATACGTACATTTAAAAAAATTTTTTTTTTAGATTTGTTCTGACAGCGAATTTTTCATTTTTGATGACGGATGGAATCGATGATGTTACGTTATAAAAGGAGTAACTTAATGCAGGCTATAGAAATTAAAAAAAATAAACAGATAGGAAATATAGATAAGTGAATTTTGTCGCCCTTGAATTAAAAGCCGAACGGGATCGTGAGCTCACGGGCGTCGGTTTCATCTTCCGGGATTTTTTATTTATTTTTTTTTACAGACTACGTGGTGTTTCAGAGCCGCGAGACGTCTCATAACGATGTCGACCTTCTCATCACCTGTGGATGGCGAAGAGTAAAGCGAGAGCAGCTACGGTCTTCTCTCCTCCCGATAGATTATCCATGGGTCTGAAACGTTTACCAGGAGCCACGCAGTTATAGTTGATCCCATCCAGGTACGGCTCCTCCGGGTTCTCCGGTCCGAGAAAAGCCTGGAGTTACAGAACCCAGAGTTTTAACAGCAGGATTTCTTCACACTCTTCACCACAGAGCTCTCAAATACAAAAACAGGGAGAGAACTCCTTTCACAAGCCTTATTCCTTTCCAAGGATGTGTGCGCGCTCACCTGAGCGCTGCTGTTGCGCGAGAGCGCTTTGTAGATCTCATCGATGTTGGTGGCGACGGACTCGAAGCAGGCGTTGAAGCGATCGAACCGCTCCTTCTTGATCTGCTCGAACGCCTGCTTGGCTTTCTTCGCCCTCTTCCTAGCGGCTTCGAATTCTGAAACGTCGTGTTATACATTACATATATATATTCTTCATATCTTTGAGAGGACCACACGAGGAACCATGGGAAGAACTAAATCAGCTCTCACCGTCGCTGGTCTCCTGGAATTTGTCTCGGACGCTCTCCAGCTTCTCCATGGCCTTCATGTTGGGGGCGCTGATCCTCTGGAGGATGCTCTGCTGCTCGTTAAGCCTCTGCTGAAGGGTGTTCATCTCACCTTTAATCTCCTCCTCCGACAGCGAGTCCTAGAGTACGCAGATAGAAAATATAAAATATAAAATATAAAAATACCGGAGTTAATCACCTTGGATTCTGAGGCTAACCACACAACATGAGCCTTGCTGCTGTTTAATTATATTATGCAAAGCCTAGTAAGAAAAAACTGTCATGTACTTTTATTGTAAATCACAATAGTAGAATGATGTTTATATTTTTACAAAGCTTGTTATACGATAACTGTTTTTTTATTTATCGTGAGCTCAGATTTGACTAAGAGTTTCATTCAGGCAAATAAAACTTTTCAGTTCTCGGGAGTGTGTATCCTGAATTTCAGTTTAGGCCTGGAATTTTCAATTCTGACGCATCACTAATAAGAAGACGTTATTTTACAGATCCATGGGTTATCTGAATAACAGCTGCTGATGAAAATCTCTGCTCTGTATAGGGGACATTTTCACGACAGGTTGAACACAAGATGAATGCAGACAAACGCAATTAGTGCACCAATTAAAGTAATTATAAACAAGGCTACCAAATACTAACTCCCATAGTCACACTACATGTCTCACAAAAAGTGTGTGTGTGTGTGTGTGTGTGTGTGTGTGTGTGTGAGAGAAGAATTAAAACCTAACAAATGAATAAATGAACAAATAAACCAATAGATGAACAAATGAATGAATGGATGAATTCTCATGTTGACCAGACAACATTAATTAATGATCATTCATTAAACAGTGATGCTTAATTAATTTAAAATGATAATCAGGATTAAAATATAATTAATTACCTTTACAATTAATACCATTAATAGTGCAGCTCTGGCTATACGGTTGGTGTATCTAATAAACTAGCCAGCTGTCTAGCAAATCATTTTTTTTTAATTATATAAACCATGCTGTAAAGGAGAAAATGATGGTTTCTCAGAAAGATAAAAATAGAGAAACGAGTGGGCGGGCTGATTCATTTTTTTTTTTTTATTCCCCATAATTCAGTCTTTTGTCCGGTTCAAGGTGACTCAGGGTATTATACGAGACGCTGAGAGCGGTTCTTCAAACTGCATGAACATTCAGGGAAGCTGAGGTTGGTATTGAGGACAAGAATTTACTACATGTTTGTTTAAAAGAAAGAAACTACCTTCAGGTCTTCAGACAGGCTGCTGTAGTCGATCTCAATGAGAGCCTCTTTGGCTAAAACGGTGCTGGACGTTTTCTGGCTGCTGCTCAGACTTTCTTCCTGGGAACTTCCCTGTAAATGTGAATAATTATTACTTTAACGTGCGCACTAGTACGTGCGGTCACTCAGAAACACACCAGTAAAATGGCAGATCAATGCAATGATTCATTTAGCTGTTTTAAGCTCTGCGATATAAACCGACACCGCCTGTAAGCCCCGCCCCTTCCCCTTATCTCGCGTGCTCTCTGCTCCATCGCTTTCCGTCACGGGAAACGGAGAATGTTTTGAGTTCGTTAATGTGAAATAAAATTGATCAATATGTGTCTGACTTCGCTAACATCAGACAAGTGTCACACAGTTAGCATCAGTTCACTATATTTATTACCAGAAAGAGAAAGAAAAAAAGAAAAACTTCACAGAGTACCTTAGTACCTATTAGTCCAAATGCTAAATCAGAGACAAAACAACTAATAATGAATAGTTTATTCCAGATAACAGAAGAATGTTGATATAATAGAGCTCCTAACACATGAAGGAAGCTTCTGGACATTCTGGCCTTGAGACTGAACGTTTGCTGAAGTCAGTTTGTTGTCTATAAACAGTCTTAAGTCTGATGTCACTCCAGGAAGATCTGCGGCCTCATCAGATTCTGTAGTAGAAGTCTGTAGGTTTCCTGTGATGCTCCATTTTGATCGAATAGTCCTAAGGCTCAATCGTACTAGCTTTTAACTACGTGTAAACAAGATGGCTGCCGCACATATCCCGGTCCTTCTGCTTGTACACATCCTCAGAAATGAACATGACACGTCCGTGTGGTGCAACACCAGCGCAGTCACGAAGTCGCACCGTGCGCACAACTGAACAAAAACTATACTCGTGTGTATCATGTAGACCATTATTGAGAAAGTTTTTAATAAACTCTCATGTAGCCTTTAAACTTACCGAAAGTTCTGCTTTCAGTACCACTCTTCTGGGTCTTTTAGATTACTAGATATTTCTGGACGTGAGGTAAGCTCATGACAACAATCACGACGACAGCGGAACGTTTTAAACAGAAACAGAGCTTATGAGTGTGTGTAACGTGACTGTGGATGAAATCGCAAAAACATCACAGCTCGACTCGGAAGCGTGACGGATGTTTCGGCTCCGACGCGCCGTCTAGCGGACGTCGCTTTTAACCCTCCAGGTGTAGATGAGATACGCAGGCGAGTGTGTGATCAACGCTGATCAAACCAAACTCATGTGTCGAGTATAAACCAGGAGAGGAGACAAGAAATGCTGTTTAAGGAAGATGATGATAGTGTTAGTGTCAGACGCTTGCATTTATACAGTATATATATTTTGTAATCCATATATACTGTATACGAGTCCAGCTTTTGTCTAAATGATCGATGAGTAGACTGGAAAAACGGTGTATAATTTAAATAAATGTAGTTTACAGTGCTTCAGTATGATGTTCATTTGCTTTGATGGTAGATCAGACGTGCAGTTATGAAAACGAATCGGCCCGAATTAAACTACCTCCTCCTGGCTGATGTCGTCCATGGTTCCTGATCTGAGAGGAAGTTTGATGTCCTGCATTTTACAGGCCTGCAGCAGGTTGTGTCTGTCACTGCGCTTCTGCTCCAGCTTCGTCTCAATGGCCGTGACCTCCTTCTGAAGCTGCGTCAGCTCTCTAAAAACACACACACACACACACACACACACACACACACACACACACACACAATCATATTGATATACAAAGTAAAGTTAGCTGGCTAGTTAGCTAGCCAACAGCCACCAACAGGCTTTCAAGGTTTACTTCCAGCTCACTACACTGCATTTTCTCTTCATCTCTACATCATCAGCCAAAGCTAAAAACTTACTCAAACACAACAAGAGTAAACAAACAAACAAACAAACAAACAAACAAACAACTCACTTGTTGGCTCCACCGAGTTTCTTACGGATTTCTTCCATTTCGTGGTTTTTGTCGTTGACCTCTGACTTCTTGGTGAGGTGCTGATTCTTCAGGTCCTGAAGCTGAGCCATGGTCTCATCGATGATCTTCATGTGCCTCTGCTCTTCCTGTTTAAAATCATTCAGACACAGTGCCATGGTGAAATAGATGTTTATATATATATATATAATATATATATGAGCGTTCTGGAAACATCCCTCACCTTCTTTAGTCTTTCGATCTCGCTCTCGTCCTTCTTCACCGTCTGCTCCCACATGATGACCTTCTCCTGGTCCTCCTTCAGCTGGTTCTTCTCATAATCCAGCTGGATCGCCAGGCGAGTCTTCTGGGTCTCAAACTCCAAGCTGAGGAAATCGGCATGAGGAATATATTCGGTTTAAACGAGCCTGAATTATCGCTGAAATCACGTGCACTGAGCACCTTTCTTTTTTTTTTTTTTTAGTAAAATCTTATCAAAAATTTAAAAAATTACATTTATATAGAAATTAAGCATTCTCCATTTTAAATCACTTCTTTACTGGTGTTCTAGAAACTCATCGCTATATAGAAAAGAGACACAATCAGACAAAACGATAAAGGAAATATATAATTTTTTATTATTTTTTTAAATATATGATTAGCTTTACATTAAAGTGATGATCGACGTTCTTTGTAGTTTTAAAATTAAAAAAAATTTACATTTAAATCTGTAAACTGCACTTAAACTGTAGTATACATTTATTTATTCCTTTATTAGATACATTATATTTATTTTATACGTTTATTATTTGCAGTATACAAGTAGAAATGGAGTGCCAAATAGAACCAAAAAAAAAAAAAAATTACATTAAAAAATTAAAATTAAAATTTCATTAAGAAAGGAATAAAACACTCCGTATTAAAGAACGACATTTGATCTGTTTATAGTTACATTTAACGTTAAGGAACCTCCATGAAACACGTCGGTTCCTGTTCTCACTTACCTTACAGCAGCTATAAACACCAGTCTCAATGTTAATAATAAGTTAATAATTCTTTTTTTTGTCATATTAACGAAAAACTGCAAAGTCCTGAAGACTTTCCCATGTAATAAAACTCATTATATAACACTTTTTAAAAAAAAATGTTTATAAATCTGTTTTTCAGTTATGTTGCGCTGTTACTATAGAAACGATAAAGCATTAGAAGATGTGCATTTATATAAACGTGATTCACGGAATTAGAAAATCATTCAGCACCTTCTGACCAATCAGAATCGAGATCTCAAGAGCGCTGAGGCAGAAGAAATGAATTTTGCATAAACCCAGAAATGGGTCATTTAAAAAAAAAAAAAAAAAAAAAAAAAAAAAAAAAATCACAGTATGATATTATTACAATGCTGTATTTATATTTATTTATTTATTTATTTATTTATTTATTTATTTAAGAGCGATCATACGGTTACCCTTGGCAGTGTCTTTTTTACAGTTACATCCACCATGTTGTTCAAACTCCCCAAGATACACCAAGCCTTCATATTTGGGCGAAATAAGAAACCTTTGAAGATAGTTGTGCCTCTTTTACCTCCAAATCCTCTACCTCTAATCAGACTTGACCTGGAAAGCGTAAAAGCCAAAGCCCAACGACATCATCCTGAGTGAAAGGTGGTGATTTGATACTGAGTGTTGTATATCGTGTCGTGTAACTGATCCCAGGCAGAGTCGGAGCTCCCTGATGAATCTTACCGCTTCTTTGCGATCTCGTTCTGCCTTTTCACTTTCTCCTCTTCAAACTCGCGAATGTTCCTCACCCCGATCTCCTTGCAGAACTCAAAGAACACTTCGTCCTCCACCTGGGGGGGAAAAAAAAAGTAACAATAACAAAAACAAAAACAAAAACCTCAACCATGCAATTTTTTTGGTCCTCTGTTCAATTCTAACACACAAATAATTTTTCCTCGTACCAAGTTCATGCGGTCTTTGAGCTCCTTCATTTCTCTCTCACGTGACTGGATGATCCTCTTGATGTCGTTGATACGGGGTCCAAAGTTGGCCAGCTCGCTCTCTAGCTTGGATTTTTCCTAAAATACAAATTTTTTTTTTCTCAACGTAGCTGCGTTTTAAACATAACGAACGATGAGGTACTGGGTGACGTTCAGCTGCTTATGACGTTACCTGCATATTTAAGGACAGGTGGCGAGTTTTGGTCTGCTCGAGGTCACTCTGAGAGTACTTCAGCCTCATCTGCAGCCCGTGAGCCTGGGACTGCACCTGACGAAGCTCCGCCTCCTTTCTTTTCGCCTTCATTTGTTCCTACAGACAGGACAGAACGCATCATTGAGCCACCCGATCACCCGCCGCTTTCCGGCCTCGCACAGAAACAGGCTCGACGCTTTTCACCTTGAGCTCATCGGTGAGTTTTTCTTTCCTGTCCTTCAGCTTGTCCACGGCTTTTTCGTCCCAGCGGCGAGCTTTGGCCTTCAGGTCGCTGGCGCCTCCGGAGATCACGCCAGACTTCTGGAACAGAGTTCCGTCTAGAGCCACGGTCTGTGAAGCGGCAACGCAAAATAGATCAGCGTTATTCATTCACACGTCATTAAGCTGAGTGAATAAAACCATCAAAGGATAGGAGACTTTATAAAGCAACACAAAACCAAACATTAAAGCCGATCAAAGCTGCACAATCTATCATATTCTGATCAAATTCAATTAGTGAGAAATACGCTCTTTACTGAACCATTTTAAACGTATACCATACTGCAGTAGCGCAGCCGTAAATCACAGGTTAATATTAATACACTTGTTCTAATGGGTTACCGTTTCTATAGCAACCCTAGTAAGCCCTGTCTCTCGTCTCGGCAAGGAGACAAGCTTCACTAAGCTTCACTAAGCACTTAAATGAGTACTAACTATTAAACACACACACACACACACACTTGTGTGTTTTCAGTTTTTTTTATTTTTAGCGTGATAGGCTTCTTAGACCCTGACCTATTTAACTAGAGGATATATTTTGGATAGAAAAAGCATTTCTCTCTGGATAAAATAAAACATGCACTAAATGCTAAAATGTGGAAAAAAAAAGAAAAAAAGAAAAAGGAGTAAATGTAGCACAGTTTCAGCGCTTTTCCACCACGACAACCTTTTTTTTTTTCCCTTCAGTTTATTATCTTCGAGAGAGAGAGAAAGAGAGAGAGAGAGAGAGAGAGAGAGAGAGAGAGAGGAGAGAAGATAAGAGATGCTGGTGAGGGAACGACGATGTTTATAGCTGCTTTAACCTAACAGGAACAGGAAGTACAGGAGGAAACGTGATTCGTGGACGTTCCACGAGATTAAAAAATGTAAATGTAAAGGGATAAAAAGTAAGACGCAGTACACTTCAGTAAGTAGAAAGATGACCTTGCGTTGGCAGACTGCTGTGGTATGTGGTATCGCTGCCCGTCTGTCCTACAGCAGGACGTCCTGAAGTGTTTTATTCCTTTATTCCTTACGTATTCAACTAAACCTGCAGAGCTTTATTTTTTTACCAAACCCTGTCTGTAGCCTTTT
>CM074989.1:1906135-1923541 GCA_037576825.1 Pangasius krempfi
TAAAGAGGATTTATGCTGATGTTGCCCCAAAACCCTATTTTGTTCAGGCGTTTCCACACTTTTGGAGGGCAGTGTATATATACTAAGTAGTTAATGTTAATGTTAATGTTTGGATAAAAAAGTGTAAAAGGTATTAATAGATAATGAAGGTCCAGAATGATAAAAAGTGCCTGAACTTTAACTAAAGTCTTCTATCGTATAGTAAATAACTTTTCTTCCTTCACTTTCCCCTCCTCCTCTTCCTCCTTCTCTAGAAGTTCATGATCAATGTCTATAATTAAAATCACAGACTCAGGCTCTTAACCCAGCAGGGAGCCGGAGATCTAACACCTATTACTGAACACACTCCGTTATAGGAGCAGCTAGATGCGATCTGAAGCGAGAGAGGAAAGAAAGAGAGAAACAGCACCGTGGAGAGTCCCTGCTGAGAGATAGAGAGATGATTATCCCTTTATCCTCTCAGTAAGACACTTTTCTGCTACACGGTTCACTATGGATATGAACGAAATACTCCCTCAAGACATGGAGGGGACGTGGTGACGTCAGTGAGGAGGAGGAAGAAGAAGAAGAAGAAGAAGAAGACCAGACAGATTGTGAACAATAGCGCAGCTGTAAACGACAGGTTTATATTAATGCACTCGTTCTAATACGTTATTGTTTCTATAGCAACAGCTCATTCACGGGGACTCGTACAGCGTACTCGTACTCCATAATAAGGTTTTCCGTAAGAGGAAACGTGTTTATTTAACGTGTATGGAAGGAGTCTCCAGTGTCGGCGCTTTGTAACAGTCAGAGGTGAAGCTGTAACTTTTCCGACATCTTCAGGACAGAGGAGTTTACGCTTCTTTGCGGTTTCTTGGTAACAAAATACCATAATACCATAATAAAGACAGGCTGGTGAGGGAACCAATGGTTATAGCTGCTATAACGTAAGTGAGAACAGGAACTAACTTGTTTTGTGGACGTTCCACGACATTAAATGAAACTACAAACAGATATAAAGTATAACACGACGCTCTTTGCTAAATAAAAAATTGCAATCGTTGGCAAATCGCTGTGGTGTAAGAGGAATTAAATTCTTCGCTTAACCTTTTGGGTTGCAAAACATTAAGAAAGAATAAAGAATTCGTAAAAGTATTTCTCAGATGATGGATTAAAAGAAAATCTGTGGAAGTCGTAACCTTGACCTCATGATTAAACTCATCAAAATGTAAATTCTTGAATTCTGCGGTAGAGATTGAAATGTGTCATTTCGATTACAGCCGCAGTTCATATGAAATCCTACAAAAATCAGGAGAGATATATTTCACACAGATTTAGAAATCTGAATATTTTACCGTAGTTGGGGCAGCAGACTTTAAACCAGCAGACGGAGGACAGGACGGTCAGATTACTGAGACTGCACAGGCCGAAGAGTACACCACAGAACGCATAACACAGACACACTGATTCAGTGAAGAGCCATCTACAGAGAGAGAGAGAGGGAGAGAGAGAGAGAGGGAGAGAGAGAGAAATCCATGATATAAACATTATCTGAAAAGGAAATTTACAGGGAGAGAAAATCAATCAGAGTGAAAAGCGATCACACCGGTTGATAAACGTGAAACGCAATACACAAACACAAACAGTATTGCTTTGAATTACTGACACGGTGAAAACGTCACACACTGAAAAGCACAACCTCCTCTGCATTGCTCTTATGTCGCTTTATGTCTCTGATGAAAAATAAACAAGCAGCAGCGGATTACTTTTTAAAAAAAAAAAAGGATTAAAAGCTGGCTTTGCATCAGAAATGATACTTTCATCACCGTGTTGCAGCCGTGTCACACTGAAATGCAATTACTGTCCAATCACAGCCGTAAGCCGTGCTCGCAGGGCGTGGCTGTAATCGACTGAGTGTCATTTAGCAGGATGAGTTGAAGAATGAAGAAGCTGGGACGCAGTGCTGCTCCAATTAAAAAACACGCGCAATTAACTTATTAAATTAAATTAATTACGCTTAATTAAATGATCAGAGACCTCAGCAGAGACACGCTGCCCTGTGCACGACGAGTGATCTGCAGGGCTACATGGAGTTTAGAGTCTCTATAAATAAAAGCCTAATTTTGTATAGAAATGTGTAGAAATGTAAAGCAGGGTTGAGGTCAGGCTACTGGAGCAAGCCGGCAGCGCTGCTCCCTCCGTTTCTGTCTGCATGAGCATCTGTTCAGAACACGTTGTTCACTGGGAGTAACGTGTTGGTATTCGGTTAGCGGCGTACACACAGATTCACTGCTCTCTCTCGCTCAGGATACAAACCTGACGGATGAAGGGATGAGAAGTGTCTGCAGGAGAGAAATGTCACCTGTGAGAGAAAGCGGAGGAAATAGCGAAAGGGAAGAGAGAGATGGTCATGCCCAGGTCACTGATGGACAGATTGACGATGAAAAACTCGGCCGGTTTGAGTGACGACTTCTTCTGATAGGCCACCAACAGCAAGACGGTGTTCCCTGCCAGAGAGAGCACGCCTGAAACAGGAAAAGAAAGAAAGAAAAGGTGAAGGTGAAGACAAAGAGAGGAAAGAAACAAAGAAAAATAAAAAAAAACATGAAATAAATAAATAAAAGAAAGAAAGAAAGGAAAGAAACAAAGAAAAATAAAAAACATGAAATAAAAAATAAATAAATAAAAAGGAAGAAAGAAAGTAGGAAAGAGAGAAAGCAGTGAAGACAAAGAAAGGAAAGAAAGAAAGAAAAATAAAAAAACATGAAATAAATAAATAAAAGAAAGAAAGAAAGAAAAATAAAAAACATGAAAACAAATAAATAAATAAAAAGGAAGAAAGAAAGAAAAAGAAAGAGAGAAAAAAAGAAGTGAAGACAAAGAAAGGAAAGAAACAAACAAAATATGTTTTGTCAATTATTTATTTATTTATTTATTTATTTATAAATAAATAAATAAATAAATAATTGACAAAGAACAAAGAAAGGAAGAAAGAATGTGAAGACAAAGAAAAATAAAAAAACATGAAATAATATAAATAAATTACAAAGAAAGAAAGATAGTAATTTGTAAAATTCCTATTACACAAGTTGAAGGTTGTGTAACTGTGTGTGTGCGTGTGTGTGTGTGTGTGTGCATGTGTGTGTGTGTGTGTGTGTTTTACCGAAGATTGTGTAGATCACCCCCAAAAGAAAGTCGTGCTCTTTGGATATCTTGGAAATGAAGGACATTTCTGAGGCATTTCCCATCTGCAGAGAGAGAGAGAGAGAGAGAGAGGGAGAGAGAGGGAGAGGGAGAAAGAGGGAGAGAGATGGAGAGAGAGAGAGGGAGAGAGAGAGTGAGAAAGAGGGAGAGAGAGATGGAGAAAGAGGGAGAGAGAGAGGGAGAGAGAGGGAGAGAGAGAGAGGGGGAGGGAGAGAGAGGGGGAGGGAGAGAGAGAGGGAGAGAGAGAGAGAGGGAGGGAGAGAGAGAGAGAGGGAGGGAGAGAGAGGGAGAGAGAGAGGGAGGGAGAGAGAGGGAGAGAGACAGAGAGAGATAGAGAGAGGGAGAGAGAGGGAGAGAGAGGGAGAGAGAGGGAGAGAGACAGAGAGACAGAGAGAGAGAGAGAATTATATCCGGAATTATAATCAGTGCTTTATCACAGTTTATTAGATTAAGTAAGGATTACTGCCATGCATGTCTCTTTTGATTATAATTTACGCATCACACTTTCATTTTGAAATTCCGAGATGCTGGATGCTAAAGATTTTCAAAGGCGTTGAGTTGACTGGTCAGAATCCATGCCAGATATCCTGCGTGTCCTTCACTCTAGCAAGAGACAAGTCACTCGTGTCGCTTGTAGTTTGTCGACTGTGGGCTTTTTTTTTTTTTTTTTTCGTTCCAATAAGAAACGGTAGCCAAACTGTACATCCGACAGCCCACTACATTTAGATGCTATTTACATGACGCTTCATATTAGTGCTGCATTCGGCTAAAGGTCTTAACTCCAAACGTCCGACCTCTAACTCGGTCAGGAACGCGGGACGGTCTCCTCGACCCCCGAGTTCAGCGAGTGACGTCAAATCAACATGGCTGCTGACAGAATCAACAATGAACAAGAAGCGGTTATTTGACTAATGAATAAGTTCCACCGTCTACGCAAGTCGATCATTCAACATACAGACGTAATCCCTGTTAAATCTATAACACCGACTATACAGGTCACTGCACTGAGGAGGAAAATCTACGTCTCTCACAGATCACAGTTAGCCGACTAGCGTGTTGCTAACAAAAAACGAACATGGAGGCATACATGTTTTTCCCCCTGACTTCAAAGCTCGAATGAACGAAGGTCAAAATAATGACTTCGGAGGTAAGTCGAGTGCAGAATGCTGTACTAGTTAAATGGCTGATTAGGCGCCACCGGAGCGTTCTTCCGTTTTTGTGCTTCAAACAGTAAATGGAAAAAAAAAAAAAAAAAAAAAACCTGCAGGCAGAAACTGTCGCACGTCTGTACAAAGGTGAACTGGATCGTCCTGGATCGATTCTGGCCCGTTTGAACATACCACTGATCCGGGATAGAGTCTCTTGATGCTCTCCATGATCTCGGCTTTGCGCTGCTGTCTGCTGTTCTCCTGTCGGTCTATACGAGCGTCACCGAGCTGCTCCATCACCTGCATAGAGAAAGAAGAGAAAAGAAACACACACACACACACACACACACACACACACACACACACACAGTGATGAGATCCTTTCCTCAGTAGTTAAGTACGAGTGAGCTGACAGAACTGGGAACTGGTCCACTTGCATTTAAGCCACAACAAAGGAAAGAACAATAAACAGATGTACCTGGTTAAGTTCCATATTAATCTCATCAATCCTCCTCTTGGCTTGCTCCACCTCCTCGGTGAGCTCCTCCTCCATCCTCTTCTGTTCATCCAGAGACTGTCTGTTACACGGGAGGAGAAGATAATGACACAACACACGTCAGCTAGCAACAATAAATTAGCATGCGCCGTCTCATCCTGCTTATGACGAGGAACGGGCAGATAATATCGGCATAACGGAAAAACGTTCGGGGGAAAAAAAAAAGCCGTAAACAAACGCCTCAGCTGATGGAAGATCTAGCGCTCACTTATTATTATTATTCTACTACGTTATTAAATATTTTTATTGCGTCAAAATAACACCCACTTCTGTTTTTCAGTCTTTACCCTGATCATTCATTTCGTGCTCCCAGCTGCCTGTGCACTTTACCTTTTATGGACGTTTGTGGGCGTCGCTATATGCAAATGAGCTGCGTCTTGAACAAGCCTTACACTTTATGGTTGATCAACTCACGCACGAGTGTAAGAAGAAAACCAGAGATTACAAAATTTTTGTAAATCCAATAGAAATTTTTGGTTTATGATTTACACATTAAAGCTTTACAAAAAGACTGATAAATGAGGCACTTTTTTTTATTTTAATTGAAGGAGTCTGCAATTTTGTTGTCGTTGAAAATGACAAAGCTTGAAACCTAACATGGGGTAAGCTTCATAAACTAACTAAAAAAAATAAATAAATAAAAAAAAAAAAAAACACAAATAAGCAAATGTTTGGTAGGAAAGAAAAGACTGTTAGAATGGAAGTGAAACTGTTTTGTGGAAGTCTGACGACATTAAATGCAACTATTAATGCATCAGATTTATTTACTGAACTTTAATAAGAGAGAAAGAGGGGAAAAACAGGGAGAGAGAGAGAGAAGGGCGGAGAAAGAGAGGAGAGAGAGGGGAAAAACAGAGGGAGAGAGGGGAAAAACAGAGGGAGAGAGAGAGAAGGGCGGAGAGAGAGGGGAAAGAGTGAGAGAGAGGTGGAGTGAGAGGAAGAGGGACACAGAGAGAAGGGAAAATCAGAGGGGGAGAGAGAGAGAGAAGGGCGGAGAAAGAGAGGAGAGAGAGGGGAAAAGAGTGAGAGAGAGGTGGAGTGAGAGGAAGAGGGATACACAGAGAGAGAGAGAGAGAGAGAGAGAGAGAGAGAGAGGAAAAGAGTGAGAGAGGTGGAGTGAGAGGAAGAGGGACACAGAGAGAGAAGGGAAAATCAGAGGGAGAGAGAAGGACAGAGAAAGAGAATAGTGAGAGATGAAAAGAGTGAGAGATAGAGTGAGAGGAAGAGGGACACAGAGGGGGAGAGAGAGATAGAAGGGAAAAAGAGTGAGAGAGATGGAGTGATAGGAAGAGCGAGACAAAGACAGGGAGAAAGAGAGAGAGAGGGAGAGAAGGGAAAACAGAAGCAGAGAGAGAGGAAAAGAGTGAGAGAGAGATAGAGTGATAGGAAGAGAGAAAGAGAGAGACGGAGAGACAATACATTTATTTAATTAATTGTAATTAGATAAATTAGTCTTTCTTTAATTTAACTAAAAATTTACGTACTTTTTATTGTAACGTCTACAAAAAAAACGTCTTCATCATCATCATCATCATCATTATCATTATTATTATTATTATTATTATTATTATTATTATTATTATTATTATTATAATATATAGTCGTGTACCTGCTGGTCGTGATGTAATCCTCGAGCTTCTCAATACGCTTCTGGTTCTCCTCGATCTCTCTGATCTTCTGCTTGATCTTGGCCTGTGACGAGAAAACATTCGGACGTAAAGACACACGCTGAGAAGCACGACCTCTTTTTCCACTGACGTTACTGATTGCTGCGTTTCCGCTACGGTACCTCCGTCTCCACTTTCTTCCTCTCCTCCAGGTCTAGGCGGTCCTGGTCGGCTTTCTGATCGCGGTTGAACTTCTCCAGCTCCTGGGCCAGAGTAGCGGCTCGCTTGCTAGCCTCTTCTTTCAGACGGTGATACGCTTTAACCTGGCACACAAGCGGCTCTTTGAGATCAGTGTATAAATACAGAAATAAATAAATAAATAAAATAAAATAAAAATACGAGTCTCGCTGTCGTACCTGGTTCTCTTCGAGCTGCAGGTCCTGGCCCTGGCTCTGCGCCTCCTCCTCCATGCGCTCCTCGAACTCCTGCCTGGCCGTCTCCACGGCTCTCTGCTCGCGCTCCAGCTCGTCCATATCCGCCTTGCGCTTCTTGTAGCACTTCTGGGCGTTCTGCAGAGATTTCCGCGCGGCCTCCAGCTTCTTGATCTTGTGAGCCGTGTTTTCTTTCGCTTTGATGTACTGCGGCCTTTTCTGGTTTAGCTCCGCGTCCTTCTCTCTTCGAGCAGAAGAAACAAACCACGTGTGTTAACCATCGACGCTAAACAATGAACGTCCTAAAGGGCCTCAAAGGTCATCTCCAACATTAACATTTTTCAAATTCCTAATATGTTAATGAACACTATGAGTGTGTGCAGTAGCGGAAATTAGAGATATGGAAGAGATTTATTTTAGATTCACAAACACAAGGTAATCTGTCTCATTACTTTCAGCTCCAATGATCAAAACGTCATCTTTTAAACATAAAAATGACTTCATTATCGTTTTTCCAACCATATGTTGCTTGATAATGGAAGATTTTTTCTTTACTTTGTTTGACTTCGGGTGAACATCTGCTGAAAATCATCCACTGAACATAAAAGTTAAACTGTAAATGTATTATTACTTGTCCTTTAACATAAAAGGAATAGTTTAGAAAGAATTTCCCCTTTACCCCCAAAAGCAGCTCACTCTTTTATGCTTCTTCACAACTTCTGCTCAAAAACTACTTCCGAGTGCATAAATTATACATATTTTTATATTTATCGCAAAAGCTACTCCTTTTTAACTTCATCCCAAACCTCGCGTGTTTAAGTTCCTGGCTAAATCGCTCACTTGATCTCTTTCTCCACGGTCTGCTGATCTCTCATCATCCTGCCGAGCTCCTTCTTCTTCTCCTTCAGCTCCTCCTCCACGCGGTCCATGCGCTTGCGGTCTTTGTCGATCTCTTTGTTGCGCTGCGCCAGCTCGCGGTTCAGTTTCTCGATCTCGCACTCGTTGTGGTAGAGCTTGAAGAGCTGTAGCTGGACGTTCGCGCGCACGACTTCGTCCTTCAGCCTCTGGTAGCGCTCGGCCTGGGGGGGGGGGGAAACGCTATGTGACGAGGTTTGAATATCAGAGAACTTTGAGCAGACCGTGTAGGGAATAAACCACTCTGTGTTGTGCTGTTGTAGGAAAATAATCAACGACGAGGTGCTGTGATGAAGCAGAGTCACTACTGCTACGCTGAAGCTGATTATTTTCCCACAGCAGCACGTCATGGAGTGTTTTATTGCTCTTATGCCACAGCAAAACGTAAAGTTACATCTTTACCGCTGATGGTAAAGATTACAGGAGAAACTCCATCATAACGGGAATGCTACGTTTATCGTTGTTAAAATCTCCTGTGCAAGCTGTTACTATAGAAACAATAACGGATCAGAGCTGCTGCTACGCAAACCAATCAGAATCGGTTTCTAACCTCTTCTTTCTCCTGCTTGGCCTCTTTGCGCTCAGCGGCGATGTTCTTCTTGCGGTGGTAGTTGAACTGCGTGTCCTCCTCAGCCTTCACCATCTCCTTCTTGCGCCGGTCGTACTCCTGAGCCAGCTCACCGGAGCGAGAGATCTCCTCGAACAGAGCTGTGCGCTCCTTAGGGTTCTTCATGGCGATGGACTCCACTGCACCCTGTGAGCCACGACAACCACAATTTTTCCCCATTCGGATGTCTGAACGTTAACTAGAGCTCTTGTGCTGCGTCTGCGCGACGTTACGCGCCGCGTGTGCGCGACGTTACGCGCCGCGCCGATGACACGCGATCAGCTGATTGGATAACTGCATGAATGTGCAGGTGTTCCTAATAAAGTGGACGGTGAGTGTACACAGCAAAAGACATCTAACCTGAAAGACCAGGAAGTTCCTGGCCTTGATGAGAATGCCGAGTTTCTCCAGCTCCTCGCTGTACTCGGGCAATCCCACTACTTTATTATTAATGCGATACTCCGACGAGGATCCTGAGAGAGAGAGAGAGAGAGAGAGAGAGAGAGAGAGAGAGAGACAGAGAGAGAAGGGGGGAAAAACAGAGGAAAAAGGGAGAGGGAGAGAGAGAGAGAGAGAGAGAGAGAGACAGAGAGAGAGAAGGGGGAAAAACAGAGGAAAAAGGGAGGGGGGACAGAGAGGAAAAAAGGGAGAGAGATGGAGGGAAAAAACAGAGAAAAAAGGCGGGGAGAGAGAGAGAGAGAAAGGGGGAAAACAGGAAAAAAGGGAGAGAGAGACACAAGGAAAAAGAGAGAGAGAAAGGGAGAAAACAGAAGAAAAAGGGAGAGAGAGAGATGGAGGGAAAAACAGAGAAAAAAGGGAGAGAGAGAGAGAGAGAAAGGGGGAAAACAGAATAAAAAGGGAGAGAGAGAGATGGAGGGAAAAACAGAAAAAAGGTAGAGAGACAGAGAGATAGAGAGAGAGACACAGACAGAAGGGTAAAACAGAAGGAGAGAGGAGAGCGAGACGGAGTGAAAGGAAAAGAGAGAGAGAGAGAAACAGATTTATTTAATTAATTGTAATTAGAGAAATTCGACTTTCTTTCATTTAAATTGGACTTTTTATTGTAACGTTTACAAAAAAAAAAAAAAACACATTTAAACCATTTTACTGTCTTTTTCTTTACCATAAAATCAGCTGCTTCCAGACTTCACACCTGATCAGATAAATAAACTAATCTCCGGACAGCAGCGGCGTCTCAACGCTGTGTTAATAAAGTCTTCATCATCATTATTATTATTATTATTATTATTATTATTATTATTATAATATATAGTCGTGTACCTGCTGGTCGTGATGTAATCCTCGAGCTTCTCAATACGCTTCTGGTTCTCCTCGATCTCTCTGATCTTCTGCTTGATCTTGGCCTGTGACGAGAAAACATTCGGACGTAAAGACACACGCTGAGAAGCACGACCTCTTTTTCCACTGACGTTACTGATTGCTGCGTTTCCGCTACGGTACCTCCGTCTCCACTTTCTTCCTCTCCTCCAGGTCTAGGCGGTCCTGGTCGGCTTTCTGATCGCGGTTGAACTTCTCCAGCTCCTGGGCCAGAGTAGCGGCTCGCTTGCTAGCCTCTTCTTTCAGACGGTGATACGCTTTAACCTGGCACACAAGCGGCTCTTTGAGATCAGTGTATAAATACAGAAATAAATAAATAAATAAAATAAAATAAAAATACGAGTCTCGCTGTCGTACCTGGTTCTCTTCGAGCTGCAGGTCCTGGCCCTGGCTCTGCGCCTCCTCCTCCATGCGCTCCTCGAACTCCTGCCTGGCCGTCTCCACGGCTCTCTGCTCGCGCTCCAGCTCGTCCATATCCGCCTTGCGCTTCTTGTAGCACTTCTGGGCGTTCTGCAGAGATTTCCGCGCGGCCTCCAGCTTCTTGATCTTGTGAGCCGTGTTTTCTTTCGCTTTGATGTACTGCGGCCTTTTCTGGTTTAGCTCCGCGTCCTTCTCTCTTCGAGCAGAAGAAACAAACCACGTGTGTTAACCATCGACGCTAAACAATGAACGTCCTAAAGGGCCTCAAAGGTCATCTCCAACATTAACATTTTTCAAATTCCTAATATGTTAATGAACACTATGAGTGTGTGCAGTAGCGGAAATTAGAGATATGGAAGAGATTTATTTTAGATTCACAAACACAAGGTAATCTGTCTCATTACTTTCAGCTCCAATGATCAAAACGTCATCTTTTAAACATAAAAATGACTTCATTATCGTTTTTCCAACCATATGTTGCTTGATAATGGAAGATTTTTTCTTTACTTTGTTTGACTTCGGGTGAACATCTGCTGAAAATCATCCACTGAACATAAAAGTTAAACTGTAAATGTATTATTACTTGTCCTTTAACATAAAAGGAATAGTTTAGAAAGAATTTCCCCTTTACCCCCAAAAGCAGCTCACTCTTTTATGCTTCTTCACAACTTCTGCTCAAAAACTACTTCCGAGTGCATAAATTATACATATTTTTATATTTATCGCAAAAGCTACTCCTTTTTAACTTCATCCCAAACCTCGCGTGTTTAAGTTCCTGGCTAAATCGCTCACTTGATCTCTTTCTCCACGGTCTGCTGATCTCTCATCATCCTGCCGAGCTCCTTCTTCTTCTCCTTCAGCTCCTCCTCCACGCGGTCCATGCGCTTGCGGTCTTTGTCGATCTCTTTGTTGCGCTGCGCCAGCTCGCGGTTCAGTTTCTCGATCTCGCACTCGTTGTGGTAGAGCTTGAAGAGCTGTAGCTGGACGTTCGCGCGCACGACTTCGTCCTTCAGCCTCTGGTAGCGCTCGGCCTGGGGGGGGGGGGAAACGCTATGTGACGAGGTTTGAATATCAGAGAACTTTGAGCAGACCGTGTAGGGAATAAACCACTCTGTGTTGTGCTGTTGTAGGAAAATAATCAACGACGAGGTGCTGTGATGAAGCAGAGTCACTACTGCTACGCTGAAGCTGATTATTTTCCCACAGCAGCACGTCATGGAGTGTTTTATTGCTCTTATGCCACAGCAAAACGTAAAGTTACATCTTTACCGCTGATGGTAAAGATTACAGGAGAAACTCCATCATAACGGGAATGCTACGTTTATCGTTGTTAAAATCTCCTGTGCAAGCTGTTACTATAGAAACAATAACGGATCAGAGCTGCTGCTACGCAAACCAATCAGAATCGGTTTCTAACCTCTTCTTTCTCCTGCTTGGCCTCTTTGCGCTCAGCGGCGATGTTCTTCTTGCGGTGGTAGTTGAACTGCGTGTCCTCCTCAGCCTTCACCATCTCCTTCTTGCGCCGGTCGTACTCCTGAGCCAGCTCACCGGAGCGAGAGATCTCCTCGAACAGAGCTGTGCGCTCCTTAGGGTTCTTCATGGCGATGGACTCCACTGCACCCTGTGAGCCACGACAACCACAATTTTTCCCCATTCGGATGTCTGAACGTTAACTAGAGCTCTTGTGCTGCGTCTGCGCGACGTTACGCGCCGCGTGTGCGCGACGTTACGCGCCGCGCCGATGACACGCGATCAGCTGATTGGATAACTGCATGAATGTGCAGGTGTTCCTAATAAAGTGGACGGTGAGTGTACACAGCAAAAGACATCTAACCTGAAAGACCAGGAAGTTCCTGGCCTTGATGAGAATGCCGAGTTTCTCCAGCTCCTCGCTGTACTCGGGCAATCCCACTACTTTATTATTAATGCGATACTCCGACGAGGATCCTGAGAGAGAGAGAGAGAGAGAGAGAGAGAGAGAGAGAGAGAGACAGAGAGAGAAGGGGGGAAAAACAGAGGAAAAAGGGAGAGGGAGAGAGAGAGAGAGAGAGAGAGAGAGACAGAGAGAGAGAAGGGGGAAAAACAGAGGAAAAAGGGAGGGGGGACAGAGAGGAAAAAAGGGAGAGAGATGGAGGGAAAAAACAGAGAAAAAAGGCGGGGAGAGAGAGAGAGAGAAAGGGGGAAAACAGGAAAAAAGGGAGAGAGAGACACAAGGAAAAAGAGAGAGAGAAAGGGAGAAAACAGAAGAAAAAGGGAGAGAGAGAGATGGAGGGAAAAACAGAGAAAAAAGGGAGAGAGAGAGAGAGAGAAAGGGGGAAAACAGAATAAAAAGGGAGAGAGAGAGATGGAGGGAAAAACAGAAAAAAGGTAGAGAGACAGAGAGATAGAGAGAGAGACACAGACAGAAGGGTAAAACAGAAGGAGAGAGGAGAGCGAGACGGAGTGAAAGGAAAAGAGAGAGAGAGAGAAACAGATTTATTTAATTAATTGTAATTAGAGAAATTCGACTTTCTTTCATTTAAATTGGACTTTTTATTGTAACGTTTACAAAAAAAAAAAAAAACACATTTAAACCATTTTACTGTCTTTTTCTTTACCATAAAATCAGCTGCTTCCAGACTTCACACCTGATCAGATAAATAAACTAATCTCCGGACAGCAGCGGCGTCTCAGAGCAGCGTGTTATCAGAGCATTTATCTCCAGACGGGTGGAACGTTATCTCCAGCCTTACCGATGATGACTCTGGTGAAGGAGCGCTCTTCGTCGTTGTCCTCCTGGTACACCATGCTGACGTAGGCGCGGTTGGCCGCCGGTTTCCCCACGGGCGCGCCGTGGATCAGATCTTTCAGCGTTTTCACGCGCAGGTTGCTGGTTTTCTCCGCCAGCACAAAGCTGATGGCGTCCATGAGGTTCGACTTCCCTGAAGAGAAAAAAGCGCCGTGATCATTCTGGGTTTTTTGGTTTGTTTTTTTTGTTTTTTTAGGGGGCGGGGCTTAATCACAGGTTTGCTTTCACATACGTTCTGAATCGAATGCACAATTCTGTACACGCAAGTCTGCAAAGGGTTCTTCACAAGGTTCTTCATGAAACCCTTTCAGATGAGGAACACAGTCATAAGACATCTTGAGTCCATCAGGCTTCTCTGGTGGTCCCTCTGGAGGAATCCTTAAAGCTTGTGATTAGAACCCTACAATTCCATATTTTCCGTGTTCTCCCATTTTTTGGTTTTTTAGGATGCAAGGAACCCTTAATTATCCAATGAACTCTTAAAGAACACATTTATTTTATTTTTTTTAAATGTTCCAAGTACCAAGAAGCTAAATGTCAAACTTCTGGATGAGAAGTAATTTGGAGTTTTTTTTTCCCTCACAAAAAAATAGTTCTTCCGAAGGTTCTTTACAGGTTCATTAGATAATTAAGGGTTCTTCAAAGGGTTCCTCATGAAACCCTTTCTGATAAACATTCCTAAAAGATTTAGAGCCCATAAGGCGTCTTTGGTTGTTCCTCTGGAGGAACCCAAAGAACCCAAATGAATGTATGAAGTACCAAGAAGCTAAAAGTTAAAGTCCTGACAGGTTCTAGATGAGCAGTTTTTTTTAATCGCACTAATTTTTTAAAAAGTTCTTCCGGGGGTTCTTTGGATAATTACGGGTTCTTAAAAGGGTTCTACAGGTAGCAGGATAACGCTTTCTGAAAAACATCTTCAGTAAAGAAACCCTTAAAGCTTCTGTGTAGAACCTTAGAACAAGAGTGCTCTTCTATCACAAAGAGTTTCAAAGAACGTTTTATTGGAAATTACACCGAAAATCAGAAGAATTTTCTGATTTTCAGATAATCAGAAGAAAATCAGAGTCACTTTCGCGCACGCGGGTTTTCAAAACGGCGACGTAGCTTCGTCCGTTTCCTTTCTCTTTTTTAATTATTATTTAATTTTGGTACCAACACACAGAATGTTTGGATGCATGAAATGTTAGACGTGCAAACAAGAAGACCAGCGACTCGGTTCTCTGGACCGCTCCCGAGCTCGAAAACGCAGTTTCACGCTTCACACAAACGGACCGAACTCTCGGAGCGAACAGATAAGAGTCCAGGAAAGGAAAGGAGGAAGGGAAGAAAAAAAATGCAAACTTTTTCAAAAACACTAAAGACTTCAGGGCAGGAGGTTCTCCAGGATCAGGGTTGGGAACTTGTTGATGTTCTACCAATCGCCGACAAAACTACCAGATGAAGAGATGCCAAGAGTCTTCATTTGGTTCCAATTCGCTGATGACATCTAGACCCACTTTCAGAATTTATACTGATTACGCTTTGTATAATTATCGTCTTCTACGACGAAACAGAAATGTCATAAACATGACGATGACGGAAAGACAGCAGCTTATCGTTGGCTCGGCTCATTGCTCCATCCAGAGCGAGCGAGAGAGAGAGAGAGAGAGAGAGAGGGAGAACACAAACAGAGAATAACGACAAAAAAAAAAAAAAAAGATAAATGTTCGTGTCATATCTACACTTTACATCAGTGCTGTGGGTCTGCTGCTGCCACCATCCATATATCTACATTAATAAACAAATAAATAAAAAAAAATAATAATAATTAATATATAATAATAAATAAATTTATAATAATATATTAATAAATATTTTTAAAAATATATACACACTTTCTTTTTATCTCTTCATATATTTTTTTATATATACACACACTTTCCTTATATTTTATATTTTTCTTTATATATATTTTTATGTATATATTTCTTATATTTTATATTTTTTTATGTATATATTTTTCTTATTTTATAATTTTCTTTATCTATACACTTACGTACATATTTTTGTTATATTTTTCTTATTTTATATTTATCTTTATATGTATGCACTTTTATGTATATATTTTTCTTTACATTTAATCTTTCTCGATATTTTCTTTTCTATGTCGGATCAGGTGTAAAAGCATGTCGCTGCACTGCGTGTGGTTATTCATGTGAGAAACGACATCTGAATCCGGTCTGAACCTGACGAGGCTCTCCAGCTCACAGCTGCTGATGTACGAGTTGCGAGAGCACCATCAGCGTGTACACCAACATCCACACCAGGTTCTTCTCCTGTCAGCCAAGAACAGGAACCTGAGCCGATCACATCCACGGGCTCACAGAAACTGGACAGTCTTCAGCCGTTGTAGCTCATCCACCTCAAGATCCGACGTCTCGTGAACGCCGAGATGCTTTTCTGCTCACCACGGCTGTAAAGAGTGACTATTTGAGTGACTATATCCTTCCTGGCAGCTCCAACCAATCTGCCCTCTTTTCCCAACTTATCAACATCGCTCACTCGATGGTTTTCCGCACCATTCTGTGTAAAATCTAGAAACTGCTGTGTGTGAAAATCCCAAAAGATCAGCAGTTTCTGAAAAACTCAAACCAGCCCATCTGGCACCAACAACCACACCATAGCTAAAGCATCACTCTTGTTCTTCATTCTGATGTTTGATGTGAACATCGACTGAAGCTCTTGACCTGCATCTTCATGATTTAACACACTGATTAGAGAACTGCATCAATGAGCAGGTGTTCCTATTAAAGTGGGCACTGAGTGTATATTGCAGGTCATTTCCTGCCATCCAGCTTCACCATAAATTAAGGTTGTTGTTTTTTTCCCAAATTATGACGTCATGATTACTCCATTTCCAAAATCAGACAGTTAAATATACTGATGATTGGTAATTGATTGATTATTTAATTAGCTATTGTAAATATACCATGATTAACTATACTGTAACTATATTACAACTTTACTAGGTACCTATGTAACTAAACTAGCTAAAGAGCTACCTAAGGTATGGCTATATACATTCATTAATTAGTGATATTAATTGGTTAATTGATTAATTGATTGATGATGAGTCAGGAGTCTACTTTACTCACCTGATCCATTCGGTCCAATAATCGCAGTAAACTTACGGAAAGGCCCGATTATCTGTCTTCCTTTGTACGATTTGAAATTTTCTATCTCGATTAACTTTAAATAACCCATTTTTTTTTTACTGAAATGCAACTTAAACACAGAAATTTAAAGGGAAAAAAAAGCAAAAAAAAAAGTTACGTATTTCTAGCTCCCTTGCTAGCTTAGCCAGTTAGCTAAATGCTAACACCGCCACTAGCACAGTTTATATGCTGTATAGCCAAATATCAAAATGTCATTAGCTCCACCGAAACGCATTTAGACTCGATAGCAACAACAGTAATACATAAATATGACTATTTTCAGAAGTTCCGCTGCAATTTTTTGCAGCGGACCCGAAAAAATAAACACACTTCTCCTCTCTGCGCGCCTACTACAAAGCGTTATCGCATATTCTCGCGAGATTTGGACACTTCAAAACAGACCGACCGTTCAATTATTTTCTCGCGAGATTTGGAATCACAAGACGCGCTTGTAAACTAATATCTCGCGATATTTCAAAACAAAACAAGCAAGAACAATGAAGTCATACCGTTTTGATATAAAATAGATTTTTTTAAAAATGAATATAATATAAACAAATGTTTAATTTTTGTACATTATGGCAAAATATTCCCCAAAACATCCCCATAATGATAGGAATACATGAAAATTTAGAATTTCTTGGACAGTTTACTGGAAGCCAAGAAAACTGATGTGGGGTGGTGTTTAATCATTTTAGGGTTTATTTAAAAAAAATAATGAAACAGGCACAACTTTAATAAACACAAGATTACGGTTAAATTTAGGATTACTTTTACTGGGACTAATATTAGAATTAGGATTAGTTAAGATTGGAATTAGTCGTTTTTAAATTAAGTTTAGGATTAGGATTACTTTTACTAAATCTAAGGTTAGGATTCATTTTACTGAGGATTAGTTTACAGACATTAATGTCTTGATTAGGCACAGTTTTACTGAGGTTATGGTTAGGATTAGGATTCATTTACTGAGATTAAGGTTAAGATTATTGTTACTGAGGTTAGGCTTATTATTAGTTTTATTGAGATTAAGGCCATATTTAGTTATACTGAGGCTAAGGTTAGGATGTGGATTAGTTTTACTGAGGTGAGGGTTAAGATTAAGATTAGTTTTGCTGAGGTGAAGGTTAAGATTAGTTTTGCTGAGGTGAGGGTTAAGATTAAGATTAGTTTTGCTGAGGTGAAGGTTAAGATTAGTTTTGCTGAGGTGAGGGTTAAG
>CM074989.1:1923843-1934617 GCA_037576825.1 Pangasius krempfi
TTTTGCTGAGGTGAATATTTAAGATTAAGATTAGTTTTGCTGAGGTGAAGGTTAAGATTAAGATTAGTTTTGCTGAGGTGAAGGTTAAGATTAAGATTAGTTTTGCTGAGGTGAAGGTGTAGCTCTAGCATTATACTGAGTAAATTAATGGAAATAACAGGCATATGGGACGATACTGTGGTGTAGTGAGCAGCGTTGTCACCTCACACCCCCGATCCCCGATTTCACATGTTCTCCTTGGGGTTTCCTCTGGGTTCTCCAGTTTCCACACACCTTCCAAAACACTGAGTAGACTGAATATGCTTAATATGCACCTAGCTGTGAATGTGTGTTTGAATATGTGTGTGTGTGTGTGTTTGAATGTGTGTGTGTACATGATGTCCTGCAATGGATTGGCCCAGAAAGAATAATACATATGTCTGTGTGAGTCAGTCATAAATACACACACACACACACACACACATATATATATATATATATATATAGAGAGAGAGAGAGAGAGAGAGAGAGTATTACAGTATGTTTAATATTACACAAAGTCATTGCTTGGGGGAGTAATACATAATGAAAGTCGAGCCAATAAAACACTATAAATAATAATAAGAAAAATTTAAAATGATAGCCCATTCATTATCCCCAATAGGGAGTTCACTTCCGGTCCCGGCTATGACGCAATTCTCCACCTACCAAGAAACTCTCGTGTTGTTGCTCAGCGGCAGTTTCTTGGAAACGCACGTCGTGTCATTTATCCTGCGTGAATAAATCCGTGAAAAGAACATTTCCAGGTTTTTATTTTTTTGTTTTTTGTTTTTTAGGCTGCACCACGTGACGCATGGGGAAGTTCATTTGCAAATAATTACTGTATAAAATTGGGTACATGTAAATAACAGTGTCATGGGGTTTCACTGGAGCAACATACGTGCAATTAAGCTATATCTGACACGGATTGGGTAGAGATCAGGTCTCACACACACACACGCACACACACACACATACACACACACACACACACATACACAAAAGCAAGCACACACGTGATCTAGCTTTCTGGGAATGTTCCTGGAAAGCAGTGCGCTGCTTCAGTACGGAGGAAAGACTGTGAAAAAATACACAGACACACACACACACACACACTCGCACAGGATCCTGCGGTGGACACAAGCGAAGAGACTCGATCATGATCCGTTGATGGACGTCTGCGGGTTTAATGGTTTTAAACCCAACATACACACACAGATAAAGTGGAAGAAGTGGCAGTGAAACCATGCCCAAGGCTGCGGTTCAGGGCTGGACAACACGAGGTCTGTGTCACCGCCTGGCTGTGTCCTGCTGTCTGGACTAAACAAAAAACCAAACAGCTTTGATTGAGCTCTCTCTCTCTCTCTCTCTCTCTCTCTCTTTGTGTGGATTTTGTGTCTCAGCCTGAGCAGCTTCATTTCTGAAATCTGGAACCTGGGATAAATAATTAACACAGTACTATAGGATGTGGTGAACTTGCCGCAGTGCTTCATTGAATCTGTGCAACTGCATGGAAAAGGTAAGAAGGCTTGAACATCAACTTAGACCTGGAGGATAGATATGAGAAAATCAAATGAACTACAAACAGAACACTTCACAAAGAGATTTTTTTTTTCCTCCATACAAAACTGTACAAAGAAATTAGAGCACACGTGGCTCTATTTAGTCTTCTTTTTTTTTTTTTTCAACAAAATGTAATGATTAACCTAAACATTTGGCTTAAATTTCAACCCCTTTCTCGATAATGAGAAGGAAATTAATCAGGACCTAGCAAATCTGGCGTAAGAGCCTTTATCCCGGATTCATCTCATTATGTGTCAATTGGTTTCATGTTAAACTGGATCATGATTTTAAATTCATAAAAAAAAAAGATCTCAACTTGGCAATTCAGTTCATTTGATCGAAGACGATCCGTGGAAAAACCCCTGGAAAAGGATTTGAAAATCGATTGACACATTTCACAGCTCTTTATTTTCCCTTTCAGAAGGTTTTTTTTTTCTTTCTTTCTTTCCAGAGAAACCCAAAGTGGCTCGTTTTGCTTTAAGTGCACTTCTGCTACACCCTTGTTTGCTATTTCCTCATATCTGATCATGCAGGATTCCTCAATGACGTTTTAATGACACGCACTCGAGGTGGTAGGCTTTTATGTACAGGGATTATCAAATAACCACGAGACAAATAAGCACATTTCTGAAACACCTACCACCATCAGGGCTCCTTTTCAACAGTGCACTCTGTCTGATTGAAGGCCACTTGCGTTACGTTTGCTTCTTCTCTGTGGAGTGATCAGGAACAAATTAGTCTTCACTGTCTAATAAATGTTATTAAATATATCACAAAGGATTGTTATAATATAGCCAATATAACGTTTCTTCCTCATTTAGCCACACCTTTTAACTAAAAAAAAAACTATGAGGAACTCAAAAATGCTTTAAATAAACAGCAGATGTTGTCAGATTCAAAGGAATTCAGAAAAAAAACGTTATCTCAGCTTTAATATTTACCAAAATGACAATATAACACTGTAAATAATATCAATAAGAGATCTGGGAATATTAGAATTCACAGCTCAGAAATTATTTGAGGAAAATTTCAAAATGCAATATTATGTTTCTAGCTATATTACATTTTTATTCCAACATCAGAGATGATTTTTTAAAAAATTATCTTTAATATGCAAGTCTTAAACGATGCAATTAAGCATTTTACACACACACACACACACACATACACAGTTATACCTGTAGAATATGAGAAATATAAATACAAAATTAGACATGGTAGGAATACAGTCCTGTTTATGAAGTACCTTATAGTTTATATTTTAAATAATAAATAAAAAGGAAGTAAAAAGGATCAAACAAATGCAGCCTTTAGTAAAGTAATATTAAATATGAATTTTTTTTAAGCCATATAATATGCTAGTAAATAAAACTATATAAAATTATACACATTGTGTTTATGTGTGTGTGTGTGTGTTCTGTGTGTTAAACAATACGGTGCTTTAAATATGTATATAAACAAATAAAACACAACAATATACACAATATACATTTTGAAACAAATGTTGACTCTAATATTAAATATGAAGTGAAAACAGAAGAAAGGTCATAAAAGACAGCGTTGTATAACTGATCTGCTCTCAGATCTCTGATTTACGATGATGTTTGTCATCACGTTCATTATAGATTTCTAACAACTGCGCGCGAAGCAGAGTGACAGGCATGTAGATGTTATCACGTCCTGGACTTCCTGCGTCGTTTGATGGATTAGACTTTTGGCACGAATCCTCAAAGCACAACTCATCTGTTTGAAAACTTACGTCTAGCCTTTAGCAGGAAAGTCTCTGACGATTCAGGTTCCTGTGCCAAACTGAACACATGGATGTGGTTTATTCTCGTTTTTAATACTCCTATTTTCTCCTTTTTTAAACTGCTGCAGATTTTGGATGGGGCACACACAGTGCGTCTCCAAGTCAGCAGACAGCGAAGCGTTCGTGGCCCAGAGTGGAAGCTGCAGGCTCGATGAGCTCCGTGCCGAGCCGCCCGGGACTCCTGCAATCAACCAGGACCTCGTTCCTGAAAAACCTGAGAGTGGAATACGAGTACAGGAGCACAGGCTGGAGCCGAACCGAGTGGATTCATCTGAGGAAGCCCAGAGATTACAGAATGCTATGACGCACCTTCACGAGTCGGGTGAGTGAGAGAACAGTTAACCCCTAAAATCCCAAATTATTATCCACTTGTTCATTCCGAAGCATTTTATTAAATGAATACAGTGAATTTATATATCTGTGTAGCTGTGAGAGTGAGGAATGTTAATCTGGAGCCTCCAGAAGGGCCCACGTGACTTTAAGGGGTTAAATAGATTATGTTTAATCTCCTAAATCTCTTAAAATCTCTTCGATTTCATTTATCAAGCTTTTTGTTTGAACGCTAACTGCTTCAGCAACTCTTTCAGAGGAATAAAATTCCGATTTGTCTTCAATAAAGTGCACACAGTTCTAGTGTTATAACCCTTTTATTGCTGTTGAAGGCTGGACTCTGATTGGTCAGAAGGTGTTGATTAGTTGTCTGTAACAGCAGCTCTGGCAGCAGCGCAGGTTTATATGAAAGCGCTCGTCGTAATACGTTATCGTTTCTATAGTAACGGCTCATTCAGTGCGACGTAGACGGCGTGCAGCAGACGCTCCACATAAAAGGATTAAAAGTAATCATTGACGTGGTGTTTTCGGGAACATTACGTAACATTCACGGAAGGAGTCTCCACTGTCAGAGGCGAAGCTGTAACTTTAGGTTTACTGACATCTTCAGGACAGAGGAGAATAAAATAATATGCGTATTTCTTTAGTAAATAAAAATTTTAATCGATGGCAAATCGCTGCGGTATAAGAGGAATAAAACAACCGAAAGGGACGTGTTGTTGCAGGAAAATAACAGCTTCAGCAGTGACTCGGCTTCATCACACCATCCTGTCGTTGATTATTTTACTACAACAGCACAACATGGAGTGGTTTATTCCTTACATCAGTAGTATTTTAGTACAAGGCATGACAAACATTGTAGTGCCATGTGTCTAATTTTTTTTTTTGGCCATTATTATTATTATTATTATTATTATTATTATTATTATTATTATTATTATTGCATTCACTATGAGTTCTATCTATCTATCTATCTATCTATCTATGTATATAGTAGTTAGTAGTTTATTGTAGCGTGATATTTTATACAAATATCTTACTTTTTTCCATTTGAACATTTATGACAATACAATGATTAATATATTATCACTATAATATAATACACTGTCAATATTATTCATTTAATATGATAAAATGAATATTAAGGTAAAATTGTGTTTTAAAAAAACATTACTTGTTTTAGTTACTTCGTTTTAGATGTTTTAGAGGTCTTATGTAGCTTAAGAATGTAATTAGAAGAGAGTGTATAAATTTGGGAATGTATTTATGGAAAGGTTTTGGAGAAAAGAGATTTCATTTACTTGAAGTAACTTGTAAATCGAAAGCTTTTATAGATTAGAGCTTTTCACTAAATTATTCCTTTTATAAAACCTAATGGAATGTTGCACTGTAATAGACTCTCATGGTCTCGTTTTTCAGATGCTACCAGTATTATTACTATACGTAAGCACTTTCTCTTGGTCAGGGTCACGGTACGTCTGAAGTCTATCCCAGGAAGCCTAGCCTAGGGGATAACTGCTCCCTTAAAGGAAGTGAAGCTTTATCCCGGTCGATCCGCAGCCTATCCCGGGAATACTGAGCACGAGGCAGGAATACACTCTGAACATTCAGCAATTCATCACAGTGCACCATGCACCTTCACACATATACCTCTTAGCCAATCCAACTACCAGCATGTTTTTAGGAGGTTGGAGGAAACCGGAGAACCCGGAGGAAGCCGGGGACGTGGGGAGAACATGTGAGGCAGGAACGCTATCCACTGAGTTTTCCAATTCTCCCAGTAGTATTTTTATGATTATTAAAATCAATACTGTTGGTGTACTAAATTTATGGAAGCCAATTTCTGTCTCTTAAAAATATGTATATTGTCTCATAATTATGAGATAACAACTAATAATTTCAAGCCAATAAGCCATAATTATGAGATAACAACTAATAATAATCGAGATATTAAGTAATATTGATGAGATGCTAATCATAATTATGATATCGTAAGCAATAATTATGAGATATTAAGTCATATCTCATAGTCATGTGATCTAATAAGTCATAGTTTTGAAATACAAATCATAATTATGAGATAAGTCATAGGTTTGAGATACAGTCATAATTACGAGATACAGTCATAATTATGAGATACAGTCATAATTATGAGATAACAAGTCATAGTTTTGAGATACTGTCTTATTTTAGAGCCGTGCCGTCTAAGAGATAAGAGAAGAGTAGACCCGTCTGAGTAAACACACACCTTCCAACAATACCTCAAAATTATGACCAGTTAACTCATAATGATGATTTTCTTTAATAGTATCTTGAATTTATGACTTGTTACATCATAACTATAATTTTCTTTGATTTACTATGTTGAACCTATGAGACAGTATTTCGATTCGATTTTGATTTATTTTGACATAATGTTGACTTAGTATCCAGGATTTTTTTGTTTTTTTTTAAGTTGTGGAAATGGGCTTCCACAGAATCTCTCAGTTTAACGTAAGGATAATAGTCACTGCTTTTTTTTTGTTTCAGACAAGTTGATTTTAGGGACGAGTGTTAGAATAATCCCCGATTCAACGTCTGGCTGTGCCGTTTTTTTTCAGCTTTTTTTTTATTGTTTTCAAATTTTCATTTTTGCAGGCTGGTACTGGGGCTCAATAACTGCAGGCGAGGCTAAGCAGCTTCTGAACGAGGCTCTGGACGGATCCTTCCTCGTGAGAGACAGCTCGAACCCGGGTTACCTCCTCACCCTGTCCGTGAAAACCGAGCTCGGCCCTACGCACCTGCGCATCGAGTACTCGAACGGTCACTTCGGCTTCGACTCTGTCGTGATGGCTCGGCCTCATCTCCGCCAGTTTAAGGGAGCGGTGGACTTGGTGCAGTATTACACTCTGGCTTATCGCAGGCAGGCGACTCGCCGAGAGCTCAGCACGGATCACGATACGCTTCCGACTGCAACGGCGGAAAACACGCTGCAGCTGAAACTCACTAAACCGCTGCACAAGGCAGTGCCCAGTTTACAGCACCTGAGTCGTGTAGTTATAAACCAACATTCTCACGATCACAGAGATTTACCTCTACCCGAAAGGCTGAAGGACTTCCTGCGGGAATATCCGTTCGTACTCTAGACTGTCCTCAGTATTCAGTATTCCATTTTATTCAATATTTCAATATTTCCTGATATAATCAGTCGAATTCGGGCTTCCCCCTTCTTGTGAATTTTTAGTACCAGACACAAGAAATCATCACAATCTAATCTCACACAATATCCACATATATTGCATTTGTTGTAATTGTAGTTGTGTGTAATTTATCCACAAGCACTGACCCCGCCCCCTTACCCAAACCTCAGCCAATCAGAGCTTTACATACGAACTATATGACGAATCATGAGTTCTTCCAAATCAAACTAGAAATCGAATTTCTGTGTTGTTTTTCAAAGCCATCATTTTGAATCATTATAAATCCGCTGTTAAATTACTGTTGATGTTATCATGATGTTGGATTTAAAAAATGACCTGTTTACCCATTGCAGCATTTTATCCATAAATGAAGCACGGCAGTGTGTCGTTTGGGGATTAATGTCGATGATACGTCTAGCGTATATATATGTCTGTTGGCCCCAGTAGTAACGTTGTGCATGTTATATAGTTGGTATAGTCTGATTTTTGGCAGCTGCATGGGAATTATAGGGCAAAACAATACAGAAAGACAATTTTGTTGTTTTGATTTTCACCCATTTTGACAAAATTCTGGCATATATTACAAATGACACACTCCATCGATGTAATCATTTTTCTTTTTGCGTCCAATATAGCATAACGCTCTTGATATAACCGCTCTCTTCATGGTACACCAATACATCAATATCATCACAGCAATGTCATGTTTAGAATCAGCTTCATAGATTTAATTGGATTTTCTTACTTGAGTATTAGTGAAAATATTCATCTAAGTACAAGTTCAAGTAAAGAATCAGAAATAAAGAAATGTGCGCCTCTAATCACTGATTTTTGGTTTCCTGAATTGTAAATTAGCCGCCCTTTTTGAAACTAGGAACATTAGCAAACAAAAAACTAGCTAACAACAGCTAATAATTCTGAAAAAAACAAAAAAACAAAAATGGGTGACAAATGAAATGAAAAATCTAAATAATGTAAGGAGGTTTTTTTTTTTTTTTCTCGACACGTCTCTGGAACTGCACTGGAGAGATGAACGCAGATCTTCCAAAAGATATTGCACCGGTGGGTTTTTAATGTAGGTGGGTCCATCCCGGAAGAGCCCACACCCATCAGGATAGAAACGTTTCATCGTAGGATAAAGGTATAGGATTGATTTGCAATGACTCTTCCCTCTGATGTGGACATCTGGAGCTGCGCTATATGAGCAAAAATAATTAAATAAATGCCTCCTACAGCATAACAGAGCCACCGGTTTATATTTCCCTTCATTTGTCACCTTTCTGTAGCCTGTGTGCTAATAGCTAGCTGTCAGGATAGAAGATAGATACTAGATAAATGATACTATTTAGATATTAACACAAATTGTTAACAGATCAGTAGATATCAGAGCACATGTTATTTGTATGAGATTTGAAGGAGAATTATTGGTGTGGAAATGTATAACTTTAGAAACTCATGAAATTCATGAAGACATTCACCTTCATCCCTCAATTCCTGTTGTCCCTGCTTAAAGCTTTACATATATATCACTTCTACTGTAGAGTAGGTGTGTAATGCAATGACTTCACTTGTATCTGTATCACTATGTGTTTAGTTTAGTGCGCTAAAATATCCGCATCTGTATTCAGACTTAAACCCAAAGTGGGCGTGGCCTGAAATGGACAGGTTTTTCTTTTCTTTCTTTTTGAATTGAATATGAATCCAATCAGAAACATGGAAAACACTGGAAAGGAAGCTCAGATGTAGAAATGTCTGCAGTGTCAGCATGACGCGTGAATTCCGGCTCTGACAGTTCCTCAACCTCAGCTACATCACTCCAGTTCATAAACGGTCTCAGCTAACGCGGTTATTATTTTTGCTCGTACCCGCCTGTGACATTTTCTAAAGAATTTAGCTGGTTTTATATACCAAAATATACCACACTATTAGCCTAATTTAAATCAACGCAACCCTGACCAGGCAGTTACTAAGGATGAATGAATGAACGCTGAATAAACGTGATCTTTGTTAAGTCTGGTTTCACAAAAATGATTTTATTCTACTTGTGATTCGTAGTTGCTTTACGATCACAAGACGTCTGTAGAAAATTTATGAACTATATGTGTGGATGTCCTGTCAACTGGTCACGCTGTTTCCATACAGTCCCTCTTTTCATAAATATTCTAAGGCTCGTGAACACGAAGTAACTACGAATCACACATCGACTCAGTAAGTGTTACGAATATACTGGCTGGTCTTTTTGTCATATATGTACAAATTTTTGTGAGATGTTGATGCTTCGCTTGTCCTGCAAACTTTATATCTGACCATTCACTCATAAAAACTTCCACTCAATCAACTTTTTTGTTGTATCCCAGGCTTTCTGGCAAAAAACAGTGCTCCTACTATTCATATCAGTATTTGTATGTATTTAGGACATATTATCTGTTTATTCTGAATATTCGGTTACATCTGGACTATAAAGGAACCCGGATGTTTTGAAATGTAGTGAGTAAAAGTCATAAGTGAAAGAAAAACCTCAGTAAAGTACAGATATTTGAAAACGTACAGTAATGAAGTATTTGTACAGCAGCAGTTTTTTACTTCACAGCACTGCAGCACTGACAACAATTTGTTATGCAAATACATTTAAATGACACCTTTTTTTTTTTTTAATCTTCAGTTGATTAGAACAATGCTTTCATTTGCATGACTGTGACCTGATTTTAACTGAAAAGATCAGGTGTTCAGACTTCAAAGAAAAACGATGAGATATGTATCAGATACCTGGGAACATTTAAAAGCAGGTTTAACCGCTTGTATTAATAGAGTCTCTGAGAACATGGTTTTTAATTTTTGGTAAAACAGAACGTCACAAGTAAGGAAAGCAAAATGGAAAAATGTCACTCATGATGGGTGAAACTGAAATGTGAGACAGCACCAAACATTTCCAGTAGTTTTTGGAATTCTGGACCTTTTCAGTGAGTTGAATCATTTGACTCGACTCACCAGTAAGAGTCGATTCCTAAACGATTCATTTGACCAGTGATAGTTCTTCTCTCCTTAACTATGGCTAAAATTATTTACTGAAACCTTACTCTTTATTTATAACATAGTATAAATAGTATAATAGTATAAATAGTATAAATAAATAGTATAATAATAGTAGAATATATAATATTGTACTAGATTTATTACCATTTATACTTGCATAATAAACGTGCCCTATACACACGGCTGAGAGTCAAGCACATGACTCACTAATTCACGTAAACGAAGAGCGTGGATGTTGAAAAGAGGTTCCCATGGAAGCGTTTAAGTGATTACTGAAGATGAATGAAAGTATGAGTAATGGTGGCATTGACATCGACACAAAAAAAAGACAGAAAGGAAGGAAAGAAGGAAGAGAGAAATCAACATTCACCTCAAAGAGTCATATTACGATATAGAGTCGATTCATTTGCAAATGACACATCACTAGTTAACCTCTTTTATAAATCAGACGTCACATAAAGCAACACTTTCCATAAAGGCAAGGAAACGGTTTGAGGCGACGTTTTTTTTTGGATGCAGCAATACATCACCACGTTGTTAGGTTACTGTTATACATTAACGACACAATAAAGGCTTAAATGTCCTGTAGTTGAGACGAATAAAATATCGTTCTATTATGGAATTATATGTAGTTATACTGTATGTATAATGGTGAAGGATAAATGAATACTGCCTTCAGAAAACAGACATGGGCTCTGATTACAACATAGGTAGGCAGTAGTTTTTGGGACACAGCCATTATCTGAGTAGTGTGTGTATATAAGTACACTGCCCTCCAAAAGTTTGGAAACGCCTGAACAAAATAGGGTTTTGGGGCAACATCAGCATAAATCCTCTTTAG
>CM074989.1:1943487-1955918 GCA_037576825.1 Pangasius krempfi
TAATTAATTCAGTACACTATATGAACACCAGGTTGAGTGAACTTAATTAATTCAGTACACTATATGAACACCAGGTTGAGTGAATTGAATTATTTCAGTACACTATATGAACACCAGGTTGAGTGAACTGAATTAATTCAGTACACTATATGAACACCAGGTTAGGTGAACTTAATTAATTCAGTACACTATATGAACACGTTAAGTGAACTGAAATATACACGTTTCTGGAGAACCCATTACTTGATTAAATTGAGGGAGCGAGTTTACTCAGCGCACTCAGCTTGTTAGGGCTTCACTGTGTGGATCTGTAATTTTACACTGTTTATGATTTTATTATTATAGAATGGGACAAAACTCAGTAATTGTCTAAGACTTTTGTTTATCCTTTGTATTATTTTTCTCCTCATGTATGAATCTGATGAAGCTGAGTGTGTGGTTTGACGTGTGTGGGATGCTGCTGATGTGTAACTCACAGCTCGACCCCTGGGTGTCAGTGTACGACGAGTCAGATCAGATCAGATCAGATTTTAGATCAGATTTTAGATCAGAGTTTATCCTTCACGCTCTGTCCCTGTGTTTGTACTTTTACTGTTTATATTTTATATTTTATACTGGAACCAGGAATAATTTAAGATGATAAATAGAAAATCTTGTTTTGTTTTATTTTAATAAATATTTCTTTAATGATCCCCTCAATGAGTCATTTGAAGGTTAAGATTTGAATGTGCTATATAGGAACTGCAATTTTAAATAATAATAATAATGTTATATTATGTTAATGTTATTGTTCTATTATTATTATTATTGTTGTTGTTGTTGTTGCTGTCGTTGCTGCTGTTGTTGTTATTTACTACACATTTTCTTTCTTTCTTTCTTTCTTTCTTTCCTTATTATCTACTACTATTATTATTATTATTATTATTATTATTATTAATATTAATTACAAAAACAGACAGACAGACAGACAGACAGACAGATAGATAGATAGATAGATATTATTTAAATTATATCTAACATTTGAAATGGAAGTGTAGTCGTTATGAAAGAAAGCAATTCATTTTAAAGAAAAAAGGTGAAAAACCAAAGTTGACTTTAAAAAGAAACAGAACACAAATTCAAATGAAACAAACCTTTAAGGTAAATATACATTTTTAAAAAAGAAAGAAGAAGAAGAAGAGAAAGAAGAAGAAGAAGAAGAAGCATGAAGGCGTGGCTGTAAACAGTGCGCTCGTGCAGACCATGTGACTCAAGCCCGTCGATATCCACAGGGTTGCCAAATCCTCCCACTGAACTACACATAGGGGTTTTTAAATAGCGCAATCTGGCAACCAGACCACTTCCGCGATGTATTGTGAAGATGTGCGACTGCTGTCAGGAGGAAGAGTCCCAGTCTGTGTTTAATCTGCAATCAGGAACAAACTGATCCTCACTCAGCTCTCTGTTTCACTCTGACTTCTGCTTCAGGTGTGTGTGTGTGTGTGTGTGTGTGTGTGTGTGTGTGTGTGTGTGTGTGTGTGTGTGTGTGTGTGTGTGTGTGTGTGTTCCGGGGATTTATTCAGGACCAGCTCCTTATTTACAGCCCTGTACTTCATGTGAGTCACATGATCTTTTTTTATTATTATTATTATTATTATTATTTATTGTATTTTACGTAGTGCATTGCACCGGGAAGTGAAAGTAGATTAAAGTTTGAAGTTTAAACCGCGTTTAATAAATAAAAATATTGAATTGTTTTTTTTTTTTGCGACTCCGAAACGCTTTTATTCAGATTTTCATGATTATTTCACCTGCAGCTCGGTTTTAATGTACTGTATTAATGAAACATGAGAACAGTTAACCTGTTGATGTAGCATATGATGACCTAAAGTAACCCTGAACTCAACACTGATGAGGATATGCAGCGTCAGTAAATTAATTAACATATTCATTTCTAATGAAAGCAGCAGTTCAGCAGTGACAGACATCGAGTGATGCAGCGGCGCTTTAGTCTTTTAGTCCGTCCGGCTCACTCACATCCTCGTCTGTACGCTCTGCTCAAACAGATCAGTTTTCAAAGCTTTAGCATTCGCACTAATACCATCATGAACATCATCGCACTCCTCGTCTCAGGCTACTCAGGCTTATAGCGCTGCATTGCATTCTGGGACTTTGAGTCCAGCGTTTGCAACGGCGTCTCCTACTTCTCATCAATATGATGTTAAACATTACATCGCTGGACAATGGCGAGACAGAGGGGATGATTTGTTTTTACGACCTAATTTTTCTTCTCCTATTGATCACCATTGTAACCACGCTAACAATAACAATGTCCTCCTGTGATGTCATAGCGAACACAACCGCTAACGTCTCACGGAAATAACGAACACACAACATCACATAACAAGTTAGCACCAGGGTCAATAAACACATCACAAATATCGCAATATAGGCATGTTTAATGTGTTTTGGTGTGGATGTTAACTCGAATTACAGGCCTAGATCTTGATAGTTTTTACTTAAATCAGTGCATAGGTTATTTTTTGTTTCAGAATGGAAGTTGTCTACTAGTAATTCACACAGTGTAAGCCAGCGCAGTCTTACATCATGGGTGAAAGAAGTACAGCATGAAACTCCACAACAAATATCTGGGACGGCTAACACCAGTTGATGTTGTTATAATTATATAGACACTCTATTTAGTGAGAGTGTGTCCTAAACTGCCGCAATAAAGCTGCCTGAATCCTGACTTCCTGACTACCGAGCAACTCAGCGAGTCGTTCCTTACTGCCGTTGCCGCTGGCTCGCTCATCAGGGATATAAATCAACATCCTGATTTCTGTAAATCTGCTTTGTAACAACAGGGCCTTGTTTTTCAAGATGGAGACGAACAGATTCATTCGTAAATTGAGCGTTTGCACAGGAAATTTGGTATTCATGAAAATCCTGAATATTCATGAAAAATACATCCTCATCCTAGTTCTGTATGTCAGGGACTAAGAGCACCATCAAGAACATTTTGTGTAAATCAGACATTATGTATTATTGCAATAATTAAAGAATATGAAAAATAACGTAAGCGAGCCAACACAAACCCATAAATTAAGACGATTAAAACGAAACATTCAATAATAACTAAAGAAATAGTGGCGTATAAACGGAGGACGGGACGGTCTGTCTGTCTGCACAGAGCCGTAAACCGTAAACAAACGCCTCAGCTGTGCTCAATTATTATTATTATTATTATTATTAGATATTATTAAATATTTTTACTGGCATAGAAGTGAGTCAAAATAAATTCCACTTCCGTTTTTCAGTCTTTACCCTGATTGTTCATTTCATGCTCCATGCTGTCTGTGCTGTTTACCTTTTATGGAGTTTTGTGGGCGTCACTACATGCAAATGAGCTGTGTCAGGAACACGCTTTGTACATTACGGGTGATCAAAATATGCACTCGAGTATGAAGAAAATCAGCCTTTTCTGAAATTTTTGTAAATCAAGTGGAAATTTTTAGCTTTACACAAACATTACACACTAATAATTAATTAAAATTTTGATAAATGAGGCCCGATGTCTGTTGATAAAATTGCTGCAAAATTGAATTGAACTGAATAAAATCTTGTAAGAGTTTGCTCATCTCAGGGCCTCTACGTCCAGAGTCCAGCTCACACCCACTAAACTCACTTATTAGCTCAATGAGGAGTATTAGAGCCGGATAATTACTAGGATATTGTTCAGGAATCTGGATATACAGGACCAGAGAAGAACAGCCCTGTTTACTTCACGTCGTGCAATCTTGATCACAATTTGCTAACATTTTATTTCAGGTTCAATTTTATGGCAAGTAAAGAACGTGATGTGATGTGACGTGACGTATTAGCGGGGTGGAAAAAATCGTCAGTAAGTATAGTACTTTGTTACTATACTTAAGTGTTATGTTGGAAGATTTGTACTTTACTCAAGCGTTATTTGAATTCAGTACATGTATTGTTACTCGAGTAAAATTTCCAAAAGAAAAAACATTGACATTTTGACCTTCAAAATACTTTTGCAAAGTTCAAATGGTTCAAAAGATTTTTCTTTTTTTATTATTATTATTATTTTTCTTTTTTTTTTCCTCAGTAAGATTATGTTTTTCTTATTAAAAATGATGCTGCGTTAACTTTAAGTTTGGTAAATGAGCTAGTTAGGTCATGTAAATTAAATGTTAAATTAGCTAGCTAGTTAAATTGGTAAATTAGTCTCTTAAAAAATCTAGCTAGTTAAGTTTGTAACTTAGCTTGTTATATTAGCTAGCTAGGTAGGTTTTGTAAATTAGCTTGTTAAATTAGCTGGCTAGTTATGTTTTGTTGTTGTTGTTGTTGTTGTTGTTTTTGTTAACTAACCTTAAAGGCAAATTCTAGGTTTGTCTACTAGCTAGTCCTGCAGGATCAGGAATGTTGAACTTCTGGTCAGCTATTTTCATCAATTAAAACTTTTTACTTGACTTTGTTTAAATGTTACTTGATACTTTTTAAGTAAAGTATTTCACTCAAGTCGATTTTTGCCTCCATACTTTTAATTTACTTTTAATACTTTTTTTTTATTAAGATCATGATATAGTAATTTGTACTTTTACTTAAGTACAGTTTCTCTGTCATTTCCACACCTGTGTATTACGTACAGGACAATAATTAGTTTAGAATGAAACATGCGTAACAGGTATACTGGAATTCCTCATTCTCAGAAATATAATGAGACGTAACGTTGCTAATGAGAAGCCCTATAAAAAATATCTATGAAATCCTTAGCCGTAAACAAGGATTAAGATTGCATATAATCATGAGAATGAACCTTATGTGACATTTCCTGACATTGTTAATGCAACAGTTTGGCAAAAAAAACCAAAAAAAACAGATTTACACAATTTCCCTCTTACCTCAACTGTAGATAACTGGCCAAGACATGTTCTGTGTTTGACGTTTGCTTCTTTAGTTTAGCACTGGAGCTATGATGCTAATGTAATCACAAGTAACGGCTGAACACTGGGATGTTATGGTAGCGGCCATCTTGGACAACTGGGATCATATTTATCCTCTCAAAGTTAAGTCAGGGGTGGACAAAAGATAAATTCTTTAGCTAGGTCACGGTCCAGTGTGTTGTCCAGTCCCTTGTCTTGGTTGCCTGGAAAACGTAACTGATGAGGTTAAAATGAAGTAGCTAAAGCTAGCTAGCTAATTAAGTGCATTAATACAGTGAAACAAGTTAGCATATAATCATGTAGCACATCATGTGCCTTTGACAGCAAGTCGTTGACGATCGTTTTGGCTGTGAGCTGTGGTGTTCTGTCCGTGTAACGCATGAAAAAGATATTATACGAGTCTGGCTAGCGTTTATTTTCTCTTGATGCGATTAAACTTGAGGTGACATATTGTGCATGAAGTAAGAGGAGCGTTAGAAGAAGCACGTCACAGCTTGTGCTGCTGTTTGCTCCACTCCTGATAAAGTTCCACAGTAAACTTACATTTGTAAAAATTTGTTTAGAGCAAGTATATAAAGATTTGGGAATGTATTTACAGAAAACATGTTTTGGATGACTTCAGTTTGGGGTCAGTTAAATTTTATCGTGTAATCAGTACACGTTTTGTCTTAAAGACTGTTTTCGGGTTCAGATATTTACGACTCTTGTTCTTCCATGTAGGCTTGGGCCAGCCCAGACCAGGAGACGGAGGGACCATGTGGGAGTCATATGAACGCCGAAGACAAGTCACAAACAAATAGAGAGAGAGAGGGGGGGGGGAAGAAACATAAGGAGACGCTTCATCAGTCCCTGAAATGAACACGACCACTGAGCCTCCGCACCCGGCTGGAGGAGACGTGGCCCTGACGTACGTGCTGCTCCCGTTTTTCATCATCACCTTCGCCGGGATTATTGTAGCGGCGGTATGTAATAAAACAAAGGCTGGATTTACTGTTATGCAGCATATTTTCTAGTATTTATATCTCGTGAAGTAAGTGTGTGTGTATGTGTGTATGTGTGTGTGTGTGTGTGTGTGTGTGTGTGTGTTGTGTGTAGTGTGTAGGTTAAGCTGAAGAACCCAACATCACATGATTGACTCAAATTTGATAATTGGAGGAAGGAAGACAATGAAGCTTTTATTTCAGATGTAAACGTGACTTTATGCAGGAAGAGTTGTGCAGTGACAGTTCAGCGTTTGTTTCACCGATTTCTGTCATTATGTTCAATAAAAACAGGTCGAATTTTAATTACATTTGCACTTCCAGAAAGAGATTCCTGCAAGGAAGGAAGGAAGGAAGAAAGAAAGAAAGAAAGAAGAAAGCATAGAGAAACAGAAGGAGGGGTAAAAGAAAAGTGTAAGCAAGACAAAGATAACAGGAATAAGAGGAGTGGTGAGAACAAAAGAAGAGAAACGGCAAATGGAAAGGGGGGAAAGAGAGAAAGAGAATGAACAACGAAATGGTAAGAGAGGAAAAAACAAGGTGAAAAAAAGAGAAAGAAAAGCAGAGAGAGAACAGGAAAGGTGCAAGAAAGAATAAAGGAGTGACAGAACAAGAGAGAGAGAGAGAGAGAGAATGAGAGAGAAAAAAAGAGAAGAAAGGAGGAGAAAGTAGTGAAGAGAGGAAAGTGAACGATAGAAACAAGGAGCCAAAAATCTCAAACTTTACATTAAATATCGTAAAATTTTGAATAAAAATCCCCAAATAAATTCTTTAATTCGCACTCAAAAAGACTTTTTGGAGAAAATTAAGTTGTTTAAGTAATAAAAAAAAAAATAATAATAATAATAATAATACCGTGTTCTCGTGTTGTGTGATTCATTGCTGAATTATATGACGTGTGTCCTGTTTTGCAGGTGATGTACGTGAAGAGGAGGCAAAGGTAAAGTTACACCACGCCCAAGCATGCTAACATCTGATTGGCTAAACTTCAGACGTTTACTTCAGATATCTTTAGTTATGTTTCTGCCACGATTCGATTCAATCCAATTCAATTTTATTTGTATGGCGCTTTTAACAGTGGACATTGTCACAAAGCAGCTTTACCGAAATAAATAGATTCAAATTAAATTAAAACAAAATAAATTGTAAATATGTGAATTTGTCCCTACCGACCAGACCAGAGGCGACGGCGGCAAGGAAAAACTCCCTGAGACCATATGAGGAGGTGGAGGCATCAAATATATCAAATATAACAGCCAATCAGATTCTAGTATGCAAATAAAGTGCCGGGCCATGCAAAAACAGTTCACCAAGGACAGAGAAAGGGGTGTGGTTAAGGTTGGGATAATTTGCATATTCATCGAATTTCTTGGACTTCTCAATGGAGGTAAAATTGTTGGCGCTTTCTGTCTTTTTAATCCTCAAGCGATTTATTATTAAACTTAGAAAAACACGTACAGTGATCAGTTAATTCATGATTTATCATCGTCTGGGTGAGAAAAGATATTGTGTAACGGCACAGCAGTAGAAACCCACTTTAATATCACTCAGCAAGGGGAAAAAAAAGGGTTCAAATTCAACGTAAAAAGGTCCTTCTGCTTCGTGAAAAGACTCTTAAATCTGTGTAATATGTTTAAAACCTCATTATAATCGTAAGAGTCTTTTTCAGCTGTCCTTTTGGTTAGAGTTACTTGAACACAAAAATATCTTAGCAAGTGAAATCCCAGGAATATAGCTACTAATATCAGATTCCATACCGCAAGTATATAAATATATCTCATTTCCAGGCATCTCTCAAGTGGTGCAGTTTGACACTAAGTCCTTTTTTTTTTTTCACGGAAATTAAAACAGACTCCTAAAAAAAAATACAGAATTTTTTGGGATGGAATTCAGATGAATATAGTTGTTATTTAGGATTAAACGCATGACAACTGATTATTAACTAACATACTAAATTAAGATTCGTTCTGTAATATAAATCTGTAAAAAATAAATAAATAAATTAATTAATAAATAAATAATCCTATTTTGCACTTCTCAGATCTTAACTTAGAAATGAATAGAGGAATTTTCCATAATCAGGTCCTCCGGGCTTTTAATAAAGCCTGATCTTCAAGACACTAAACTTTAAAAAAAAATCTACTTCAAGAAAATTGTCACTGCAACAGACTCCTATAAAGAGCTGGAATTAATATAAAGATAAATATAATTATTATTTATTCATTGTTATTATTTATACATTTCCCTATTTTCCATGTAGTATAGCGCAGTGTTATTAAAAGGGTGTGGTTTTGAATCAGATCAGATTAAAAATTAACCATTAAAGACTCACTGGTGATAAAGTATAACCCCGCCCTTTTTTTATTTTTATTTTTATTTGTTTTTTTTAAAAAAGGCTTGACAGGTTGCGGCACCAGCTGCTCCCGGTGTATACGTACGACCCGACTGAGGAGCTGAACGAAGCCGAACAGGAGTTGTGGAGAGAAGACGACACTAAGGTGGGCGTGGCTTCACGATGGCGTGTTTACACGCGCTCATCGCACTAAAAGTTCCATGCGTACTACACACACCTCTTTTTAATACAAACTGAGTGTTTAATCTTTACTATACTGAGTGCTTGTTGTAGGGGGCGTGGCCATGCAAATATGAGCGTTGGTAGGTCACATGACCACAACATGCCTGTAGGCTGTCCCCCTGTGCTTGGAACTCAATAACTTACCTAAAACCTCTGGAAGGGTCACTTCTCTGACACGTCAACTTCATCTTTGTCTATATTTTATCGTTTTGCAGGTTTGGGCTTTTCAAGTTAGACATTTTTAAAAAGTGAATTCCACAAGCGTAAAGGGAGCAATCAAAATTGTAAACTTTGAGAGGCGGAGCTGGGGGGCGGAGACATAATGTACCAAAACGTGCTGAGGGGAAAAAGTGATTCCACTCGTCTAAGATGGCCGCCCCTTTAACATTCTACTGTTTAGCTACACGTGATGTTTTGTTCAAGTTACAGTCACAGTGTGTCCAAAACCAAAGATTATGTTACATTATATATTAGCTACATTAGTTGATTGACTACATTTAGGGATTAAATCTAATTCTTTAGGTGGTGCTTTATTAAAGGTTCCCTTCCAGAGCCAGCTATGGAAAGCTACCAGGTATAAGAAATGCCTTTTCCACTTAGTATAGTATCAGTCTTTTACTCTGTCTCTCTCCTCTGATTGGCTGTGACTCCTGCCAGTCACCACTTCTTTCATGCCTAAAGTTGAGCTGACTATGAATCGCTATTATGGGATGGACGATGGACTACGTACTGTACCTTTAATCGTTTATTCTCGTATGTAATGCTTAAAGATAATGCTAATTCAAGATTTGTGTAACAGTGTGATTTGTAAAAATGTGTTGCAGGGCTGGACGATGACGTACCAACAGCGGTGGCCTCTGCTCTCGAAGGACCCACATGTTTGACAACCGATTTACACGCTGATGATTTATAGTTGACAGTTTGGAGACTGAGGTTAAGATATCTCTGCACTTCCCGTGTGATATGTATCACTCCAGTCGCAACATCGGAAAAAGAAAAAAGCCAGGGAACGAGAGAAGAAAACAGAGGACCCTGCCTTTTCCACGCTAGACATGTTGCGATTAATTGATTATACAACACACACACACAAGAATGTTAATGTAGGAAAACCATGATAAGCATTGAAACTGTAAAGAAGTCTATTTATTTTTAGTGTCGGCTGATGCATAGCTTTTATTTTTTTTGAGGATCCCAAATTTCCTTAAGGAGTGGCATAGAAACAAATACTGAAAATTAGAAATAATGTGAAATCCAACTGTGTGAATTAGCGATGACCAACCTGATGAAACCAAGCATGAAGTCAACGAAGACAATTTCTGATACTGATAAACATTTACAATTGTGTATTGAGGCATCAGAGATGTCAGAGTAGTTTACATTTTATATTTATTTGCCTTTATTTGCTTTTATCTAAAGACACATGATACTAGGGATGCATCATGGAAACCATTTGGAGGTGCTGGAATTTTAAGCAGCATACGTGATATGCACTATATATTATTATTATTATTATTATTATTATTATTATTATTATTATTATTATTAATATTTTAGGAGTTCCAGTTAAAGGAGTCCTGAAAATCAGGGCAGCAACTTCAGCACCCACACTTCCCTCATCCTTGGATACCGATACTGAAAAGAGTAACCTACTAGTATTAATCATCATGGAACGTTTGATTTAGCTCTGTTTATGTTGCTTGCTGCTGTGTTGTTGAGCTCCTCGTGCTGAGTTTTATTAGTAATAGAGAACGTGCAGTGCAGTATCAGCGAGCGTGCTGAACAAATTGTAGACACTGTTGAGAAAGAGGGAAGAAAACGCGCAGTGCTCAGTGCTCGCAGAAAGGAAGTGCTCGCACATGCCACATTGTCACCGCACGCTCGATAATATCTTTTCGTGCGCACAATGCACAATGCACAATGCACTTGCTCCTTGCGCTATTTTTTTCCAAGTCAGCCTTCCTCGCACTCTCTATAAAATACACTGTTTAAATGCTATAAGATGTTTTCTGAGGTTGCTTGTATTGTATATCCAAATTGCTGCCATTTTGCGTCATCTGTTCATTAGTGCAAAAAAAGTGCACTAGGTTGCCAATGTTTTTTTTTTTTATACAGGTATGAGTAAATGAGCACGGTATTGGATACGTGCCTGAAACAATCCAAGTATACCAAGTATACCAGAGAGCAGATGAGGGTTAAGAGACGGTCCTGGGAAGTTAGCCGTGTGTGTGTGGGTGTACAAAACACACACCTGCCACATTTCTGACTTTTCACTTGTGTAAAAACAAAAGCGTAGCAGAAAACATTCTGCTTTTCCAGTCATGCCACACAGGCTTCAATAAAATGCACGCTTTAGTAATCTCTTGTTGGCTAAACAGGTTTTTAAAGACGGCTGGTCATACTGTGACGTTTGCATTTGGCCAATCAGTGATGTTTAGTAAACTAAGCCCCGCCCCTTTAATGCACGTTTCATGGACAGTGACTCCAGGAACTTAAGGAATTAAAAAGAGTCCTGGAAGTAAACTAAGCCCGGGGTTTTTCTGCTGGAAACGGACCGGAAGGCACTGACGAAAGGAACATGGGCTTTAAAACGTACTGAAGACTTCAATTTTGTGTAACTACATTGTAAAGTTGTGCTAAATGTAAGAGTAAAGCCAGATACCCTGACAGCCTTTTCTCCCACTTCTGTCTAATTACTGTAACGACTTTTTTTTTATTTTTTTTATTCCTTTTATGCACGTAGCCAGAGGTTTGTATATTTAGACCTGCATGTTTAAGTTAAACCCACATTTGCGTCTCAGAGACCTGGTTAGAGCAGGCAGAATAAAAATAAATTAAATAAAATAGACAGAACATTAGTGATCATAGAAAATAGAAATAATAATAAAACAATATAAAGAATTGAGCATAATGAAGTCTCGAATTTAAAATAATGAAAATAGTTAGAAAGAATTTACAAAAAAAAATACAATTTTAACATTTAAAATATAAAATAAAAGAGAATTTCTTATAAAGAGGCCCTGAGGCCGCAAGGAGGGAAAATTTTGTTTTCAATTACTGTCATTATTTCGATTTAGTATCTCATTATATTACCAAGTCAAAATAACAAGATAATATCTTGAAATTCAAATCAATTTGTCACAAAGCAGCTTTACAGAAATATAAAAATTCTGGATATAAATAATAAAGAAAGAAATAATGACTTCCTAAGGCAAAATAGTGAGATACTCAGTCAAATTAATGACTTAATAAATATAACAGTTTAGTAAGTCAACATAAGATACTAAGATAAACAAAATAATGGCAGCACCGTGGTTCAGGGCTTCCGTATTCTTAAATTATACACGAATTATATAAAAATCTTTCCTGTGAAACAAAGTATAAATATATATAAGTTCATTGCACTCAATTCTTTCTATATCTTTTTCTCAGATTTGTTGGAAATTTACTCTGCCTGCTGTAACTCTTGATCATTAAGAACCTTATATACATACATTTTATATATACACACACACACACACACACACATATATATACATACACATATATACATACATTATATATATACACACACACACACACACATATATGTATACACACACACACACATATATATACACACACACACATATATATATACATACACATATATACATACATTATATATATACACACACACACACACACACATATATGTATACACACACACACACACACATATATACACACACACACACATATATATACACACACACACATATATATACATACACATATATACATACATTATATATATATATACACACACACACACACATATGTATATACATACACATATATACATACATTATATATATATACACACACACATATGTATATACACACACATATATACATACATTATATATATATACACACACACACACATATGCATACATT
>CM074989.1:1966502-1979728 GCA_037576825.1 Pangasius krempfi
TGTGTGTGTGTGTGTGTGTGTGTGTGTGTGTGTGTGTGTGTGTGTGTGTGTGTGTGTGTGTGTGTGTGTGCGCACACTCAGCCAGAGGGCAGTGGGTTCGTTGGCTATTATGTTAGAAACGGACATGAACTGCACACAGGCCACTCCAGTTCATTGGCCACCTGGTTTGAAGCTCTGAGACAGCTGGCAGACCCAACACACACACACACACACACACACACACACACACACACAAAGATTGAGTGAGGGTGTACATGTGTATTGTGCAGAGAAGTAAAGGGGGTCAGCAGTTGTCATGACAACAGTAGATGGAAAGAAGCAAACCAAGAGCGTGTATGCACGTGTATGTATGCGCGCGCGTGTGTGTGTACGCATGCGTTTGTTAGAGGTGGAGGGTGTTGTCATGGAGATGACAACTCTATCGGGTGCACCTGCATCATGCAAAATGCCACAGGAAGCCACGGTGAGACAGGAAGTGGGGAGAACCAACCATCCTGGTTTCGTTTTAATGTTTTCAACTTGGCGGCTATAAATCTGTTATAAACACTGGAGCGTGTTCAGCGCCGAGAACTAGCGACGGTTAGCAAAAACTAGCAAAATAAATCACACAAGATCAGCAATGGGGGACGACACGAACAACTCGAACGCATTTCGAGGTGAGGAATAAAAACCGAAAAAAACAAAACTGAAAAGATGAGCATTCACCTCGAGTATATTTGGAAATAAAAGTTGCTCAGGTCAGTTCCAATAAAGCAAATTCACCAAAAATGCTAACTCGATGACCACTAAACACCCTAATGCTAATGCTAAGGTGGAAGAATTTAGCCTAATTGTGCTTAGACGTAACTTTAGACAACACCTTTCGCAGCAATTAGTCATTTACGTTTAGTTCGAAATGTTACAGTTCATTATTAGAAGTTGGAATACAGGAGAATTGTATATAGTACACAAATTAATACACAGCTCATAATTGATATTAAAAGCTGAAATCTACCAAAATAGAAGAAATGAAAATTCACACAATTCAAACTTGTTCTGACAAACAAAAAAAACCCCATCAAACTCAAGCTCGAATTGGAGTCAACAGTAATCAATCGCAAAACTTTACAAATTAAGCTAAGCAACTTAAATTCGCTACCTTGATGCAAACTCGAATCAAAAGTTGGCTTAACAACTCAAACCACTCAAATTTAGGGGTTGCTATATAGCTAAACATCGGAAACAACTCGAAACATTACTCGAGTGTACGTTAAACTACTCGAATTCCTTTGAGCGCAAATGTTAAAGCTACTCGGAGTGGAGATTAAACTCGAACTCAAAACGGCGAGGTAAAGCAAGTCCAATCGATTCAAACTCAAAGACAGAGATGTTAAATTCGAGTTTTGAACCGACAGCGGAAACTTATTTAGACGTGGATTTTAACTAAACCACTCCGACGACGGTGAAATCGGTTAACGTTAAACGACCGGTGATCGTTCGCCAACTCGAATGATCTGGAAACGAAACTCAGACTCACTTTGAGGTAAACGTTACCGAAACATGATGCATGACTAGACTGAAGAAACGGCGAGTAGCTGAACAACGTAAATGGTCGATTTCACGGTGATCGTTAAATGACAAACCTTTTAAAGATGAAAGTTAATTCATCTGACATCGTTATCTTGACTCCTCCCCCCTCCCCGTGACGATGCTAACAGACACTCACTTTGCCTTTAGGTGCCGTGGAGCTCGCCTTGTTTTTGCTTCCCTTCGGTCGTCCTCGGGGCCTCTTCGGCGTCGGGGAACCACTGGGCTCCTGCTGCGGAAGGAAAAAAAAAAAACAGAAAAAAAACAAAAACGAGAATTTGAGCAAATTGTGATTCTCACCTCGAACACTAAATCTTCAATACCCAAGTTTTAGCGTAAAGCTTAAAAGCTAAAACGTACCACATAGATGATCATTTCGAAATAACTTCCAAAGAACATTTCAGAAATTCATTACATTTATAAATTAATCTCAGGAAACTGTTGTATCACTTTTTAACACCAGAAAAGAACAACAAGCTCCGCGTCTATGCAATTTAGTTAGCTAGCTAACGTAGGTCCAGCATGTTAACTCAACTTTTCACTTTTCTAAGAAGTGTCTATTTTTCCCAACCAAACGTTCTTCAAATGTAAGCACAGAATAAAATTAATCCAAATATGCATTTTTGCTGCTGTTACATTGGACACGTCGTGTGTAATGTGACAGCTTTTTATTGATTTTTTTTTTATATAAAATGTTTTTAATATAAATTGAACTTATTTTCCATGTTACTTTTCAGTGTTATGAAGTTTAAATAAGAAAGAAAAAAAATTAAATATATAAAAACACATTTATTTTTCGTAGACATTAAAAATATTAAGAGTATTAAAATAATATTAAAAGCATAAAGTATAGAGTATTTTTTTTTTATTAAAAAAAAAAAAAAAAAAAAAAAAAAAAATGCAACGACTGTTTTTGCTTTTTTGTGAAAGTTCGATCGTGTTTTTTTGTAGAAATTGCTGCGAGAATTGTGAGGCCCACCCCTAATCCCCACCCATGACGTCCACTTCCAGTCTCGCACGCAGCTCTTGCAGCATGGACGCTTTAAATCATGTCATCAAACAAGACCTGCGGTTTGAGCTTCTGTTTATGATCAAAGCGTCGCCATGAACAGAGAGAAAACATGCGGTTTAACCCGTCAGATAGTGACGCACTTTAAAGTTTCTTTATTATGTTATCACCTTGTCAGCGTAAAAACATCCACTTTATCAACCTCGCGCCCTAGAGGTGGTGTTTTTAAGGCTTCTTATTTTTGTTTCGGGGTGAGCGAGAGTTGCCATAGAGAAGCGCTGCAGAGTAAACAGGAAGCTGATGTGTGGCATGAGTAAGCCGTCGAACTCCCATCGTCATGTTTCACCGATCAAGCAGCTCTCTCTGTGTTGGTCAAAGTTTCCTTTCTTCGATTTCTAAGATTAATCTCTCATCTCTCGTAGGATTAGGATCGTTTTTAAAATGAACGCACTGCTTATTCCAGTGTCGGCATTACAATAAATTCGAATGGACAAAAAAAACCCCTGTAACTTAACTGTTAACGCGCTAGTAAGGGTGGACGATATGACAAAAATATCATATTGCGATTCATCGATACACAATACACATCACTTCCAGCAATACAGAAGCATGTTACATTTATCATGGATTTTAGTTTTACATTAAAATAAAAGATATCGTGATATCAATATTACATCATCATATCGCCCAGCCCTATATGCTAATCTGTGTTTATAAACCTTCTTAATCCTACCAGGGCTGGGCGATATGATGATGATGATGATGATGATGATGATGATTTATCACGATGTTGATATCATCGTGTCACGATACCGACAATATCACAGTCAAGTGTATCCATCGTTTTACGCCAATCTTTTAAGGTTATCTACATTTAAATAAAATACACTTTTAAATAAAAAAGTTGCATCAAATTTCCAATGCAACACGACTGTTCCAGTTTCGGAGCAAACTTACAGATCGATATTGTTTATCAGAACCGTCTTTAAGTATCGTGATGAAGTATTTTGTGTCGTATCGCTCAGCTTTAATTCCTACATTTTGCCGTATCTACTTAGTAAACTAGTATCGATATCACGCTAAATTACATCACAATGTATGATGCATCGTTACTCAGTAACTAACAATCTTCGTACCTTTGATTTTTGTAGACGTGAAATGAAAAGATAATCAAAATAACACGTTTTATAGCTTTGTACGCAGTCTTCTAAACTACTGCAGAGAACTTGAACATCGTGATACTTATGATGCATGGAGAAAAACAGATTATACTGTATAAATGTAACAGTTTATACGTATATAATGTTAGAATGTCGTAGATGAGGTGTGGTGATCCGTTGGCTCGCTGTATATCAGGAATAAATCCTGTACCATGATGAACAGGTACAATTAGAGATGGCATGACACCACTTCTCCATTTCCGAGAGCGATATCTATCCGATGTTATCTTGAAAAACCATGAAGTATAAACTAACTATAAAGTATTTCACAGTTAAACTCTTTCACACAAAAAGCTGACATTGTAAATATAATAAACAGAATGAAGTATAAGGTATAAAAATATAATAAAATCAATCCTGAAACCAGTCAAGTCTATTTATATGGAAACACGTAAACATCCAGTTCCAAAAAAATATCCGATTTAAATAAATAAATAAATAAATAAATAAATAAATAAACACCACAATATCCGATATCTGATGTTTTTTCCAATAACCGGTCCACTTTATTTATTTTATTTATTTGTTTTTTTAACTGGCTATCGGATCGGTGCTGTCTCGAGCTATAAATGCTACGTTAGATGTATAACGTAATATAAGGTTGTGAACTGTAAAGGTTAAGTAGCTACCAGTTTGAAAGTGGGTTAAAATTGCAGAAGGTCCTTGTTTCAGCGCTCGTGAACGCGCTCTGTAGAACCGCAGGAGCCGTCTGCTTAAACAAAGCGATAAGCACACAAACACGTCTTTCCGTCCAGGTTTTAAGAATTGATTGTGTGTGTTTTGCTGTATGTAATCTTTTAACAGGAAGACTTTGTTACAACACAAAGAAAGCAGTGTTCAAGGTCAGCGCAACTGACACCGGCTGCTACTTTAAGACCAACAGGTGGCACAGAGCTCTCAGCTGCCAAATTCCTCCAAGTGCATCAGGCACGTCGGAGGAAAGCGGAGACCTGATTCAGGCGAGGTCAGCAGGGCCGAGACGAGAGGAAGAGGCGTTCTGGGGAAATACGGTCAACAAAAACGCGGGCTGTGGGTCAACGAACCACGAACACTCTTCACTAATGACTCGAAACACAGAAACGCGCCGCAGGGCTGCGCGATATGACCATACGGTATCAACATCGTGATAAACTGCGTCACGATACACTGCGTCTCGTCACTGTTTTCTAATTTTTAAAAATCACTGAACGCGTTTTTGATCAAATTTTCTACTGCCTGAAAATTTAAAAATTTGTATTTACTTTAATAATAAAATTAAAGCTTATTTTTAAAGGTTTATTTTGACATGCAATATTTTGCTGGCAGTTCCTGATGAAACCTATATATTGTAGGAACGTCTTGAAATAGTCACGATATGATTTTTTTTCCCCTCGTCAGACCAGCCACACGTATGTAGTGTCCGATAGCGCTGGGCGACACGACGTTTAATATCGATATTGTGATGAATGAAGTCAAAATACGTGTTTGAGATACTGTAGAAAAAGCTATCACAAAAAAAATTTCAAAACTGTTATGTTAAAATTGTGTACTGCACCTTTAAAATTATAAAAATGAATGTATTTATTTACTTATATGATGATATACTGTATATTGTGCATCAGAAATGTGTTCAGGTATCATGATATTTCACATCACTCACCCCTACTGCCCAATTTCCCAGGGGTTTTTTTTGTGTGTTTTTTTCCTCTGTGCTGAAGCGATCGTGAGAATACATAAACCGCAACATGAACGCACGTCCATGAAGCAATGCGTGAAAGTTATTTCGAGCAACCGCCAAATTTACTACGATGCGATTTCCGTACGATCCAAAGCTTGGAGTTTGAAGTGAGCTCCTTCACTGGATCTGGGAATAACATTACCCTTTGATAACGTTTTGAAATGTAAGCACACTTATAATAAAAAAAAAAGAGCTTTTATAAAAAGACACAAATGCCCTATTGTCATTGTTGAACACATTTTTGTCTTTGAACTGGCGAAGCTTGAAACCAGGGGCTCACAAACATTTTAAAAGAAATGATCCCAAATGGACATTATAATGCAGCTAATATGCAGATAATGTGTAACGTCTGATTAGTAGAGATCTAAGAAAACGCCCGCTCTACTCGGGAAGTCAGAACGGTCTCCTCAACCCCCGAGTTCAGCAAGTGACATCAAAATGGCGTCTCAGTACACACAGTAAACACAGCAGCATGTGTTAGCTTTAAAGGAGTCATACTGTGTGTATATATATATATACATATATATATATATACACACACACACACACACACACACACACACACACACACACACACACACACAAGTATTAGCTTTAGGTCCATCAACATACAGAAGAGAAACATGGAGACGTGCTTGTTTTTTTTTTTTTCTCCCCCAACTTTGGAGCTCGAAAGCGTTGAGGTCGTAAAGAACATCATTTCGAGTAACTAATTTTCTACAATCTTTACAAGCCTTAGTGTTTGGCTTTCTCTTCCTTATTTACAGTGACACTTATAAACACGTATTTAATAAAACATATTCTTGTGTTTGTTTTCTTAACTTCTCTCGTTTTTATTGCTGAACTCCTACGCTTATACAGCGCATCAGGCTAGCGAAAAGTAGCACGTACGCTCTCCGGTTAAATCTGGCTTCCTATTTAAAATGAAATTTGCGATATTGATTTGTAAACTTACTTAGTAAAACGAAAATTGGAGATCGTTAGCTTTTCTTATGACGCCATCCGCAACCACTAGTTCGGGAACCGTTGCTAAACCTTAAAGAAATAGGTTTGCTAGCATGAGCGTTATATAACAAAATCTGCTATTAGCTGCATAAAGTCAGATATTTGTGATTAATCACACAGTCATATCAGTAACACAACAGCTCCTGAGCCGTTTGTATAATTAAGCAATTCAGCAGATGATGGCTTTAAATCTTTGGGGATTACAGATAAGCGAGGTGATGATTAATCGTCACAAATAAACAGTGCAATAGCAGCTGAGCGAGAACTGCACAACTCGAAAGTCTGAAATAAGATTCATTTCTATTCATTTAGCAAAAGATCTCACCCTTAGAATTAATATTAATAAAATATTTATTTGAAAAAATTACGTAAATGTAACAGAGCACGGTAACTTTTTTTTTTTTTAACTAGCCGTTTACGAACGACGGCCGAGTTGCACCGCAAACATTTTAGTAAGCATGTTTACTATAACTTTACTCTTATTACGCTGAAGTTAAAAGTTACAGTAACGGCTGCGTAAATGATTAGTCATAGCGAGGTTTCCGTTCTTTCACCTCGTGGTGTTGATAAACGCACTCCACGCTTGGGAGTTCTGAGCAAGAGAACGCGTAGTCATGACTCACTCACTGCATACATTTTATTCCAAATTTGATTCGTAAATTAACATTCGGGACAGAACATTAAAACATTGGCTTTAAACGTGTGTTTAGGACAAGAGTTCCTTATAGCGAGGATAGTGACGCCAGTGGATAGCGAGACATGTTATACTAAAATTATGTTTTTTTTAAACAATTACAAACTGACTGGAAGCTGGTTTGATGTTAATTTTGTTAGCATTTTCCCTTTTTTCCAGTGTTAAGTATATAGACTGAGTGTGTTTGTGAGCCGAGCCGTGTATATCGTGATGGATCTTGTATTGAGTAACGAATCGAGATCCTCATTTTAATACAACTTTTTTTTTTAGAATCAGTGAAACAAAAATCAAACAAAAACACACAGCCGAGCAGCTCAGAGTTGTGAGTTTTACTCAGCCGCGGTCTCATCATGGCTTCATGGTCACTTCCACCTGCCACTTGAAAAGCACGCTAAATGTAAATAAAGCAGAGAGCGTGCCTTTCTGGTAGATCCGGGCGTATTTGCGTACAGGGAAACGCATCAAAACATTTACATTAGATTTACATTCATGGCATTTGGCAGAGGCCCTTATCCAGAGCGACTTAAAACAGCGCTTTGAAGTAAACAAATCAGTGCTCACAACAGCAGCTCTGAGGCAGAAAAATAAAAACAGCTCACGTTAATGACGCAGACAGAAACTAGGAGCAAAGTAAAAAAGAAAATGACACTGCACCAAAAAAAGTATGTGAACCCCTGACCATAACTCATATGCGTGTGATGAACATCTCATTCCAGATTTATTCCCCGTGTGTTTGCTGTTATAATAAGCTCCACTCTTCTGGGAAGATTTCCACTAGATGTTGGAGCGAGGCTGTGGGGATGTGTGTTCATTCAGTTCAGCTACAAGAGCATTAGTGAGGTCAGGCGCTGATGTTGGGATGTCGAGGAGGTCTGGGGTTCTTCTCGAGTTCTTCCGCTCCAACCTTCACACACCATGTCTTCATGGAGCTCGCTTTGTGCACAGGGGCGTCGTCATGCTGGAGCAGGTTTGAGCCTCTTAGTTCCGGTGAAGGGAAATTTTAAACGCTACAGCACACAGAGACGCTCTATACGCCTGTGCGCTTGCAGCTTTGTGGAAGAAGCACATATTGGATGTGCTGGTCAGGTGTCCACATCCTTTTGCCTGTATAGTGTAACTTGATCGATTTTTACTGTTCTAATGCACGCGACTGCTGTTCACTTCGGTCATTTACTCCCACTGGTCAATTCAGTCCAATATTTGCATGTGGTTTATTATATTTGCTGAAATACATCACGGTTATTACAGAACAACCCGGGACTAATGATGCGAATGTGACATAGGTAGGTTGGCCTACTTTTCAGCGGAGAATCACATGTAATTGTTAAAATGTGGTCCGAAACGCATCAACGCAAAACTCCCACTTTGATTAGAGTTTCGCCTCAGAAGGCCGGCGATCGGAGATTTTATTATCTATAGCCTCTGATTATAGTAGTAAGCATTAACACGCAAATCCGAGGCTGGTGTTAGTGCCTGAGACTGACGACTCAACAAAGCCAATCACTGTGCTCAGAATCGCTCGTGAACCAACTAACCAACCCACCCCTGAGGGGCCGAGCTGGAGTAAGTGGGTCACTCGTGGCTCCTGGGTCGTGTTACAGGATGAAGTCGGGCTAAATATTAAGGAGAAGCAGCAGTAGGTGCTTAGAAGAAGAGGTGGTTAGAAAAAGATATGAAAATCCAGCAGAGAAGACATGATGAAGACGACGATGATGATGATGATGATGATGGATATATGGAGAGGAAAATAAGAATCCTGAAGAACTAGTACAACTAAAGGAGGGCGATATGACCTATATGATATATAGGACAAAAACTACAAAATTAAAGTACATCAGAGCACAAAATTAGAAAATGAATAAATAAAACCAATAAAATCAGCAGCTTCAAGACAGTCGGTAATTACATTTTTTTAAATAAAAAGATATAGAGCTCAAAAAACCGTACCACGTATCATGATATCAATATTATATCGTATCGCGCCGCACCGAAAGCAGTCACACAATCTCCATTGAAAGAATAAATAAATTAAAAAAATAATGACAACCAAGATGCTCTGAGGAAAAATGCGATCTCAGGCGCAACCATAAGGTTCCAGTGTTCAGTTACACAGTGAAGACCTGATCACGTGACAATCATTGGGGCAGATATATTTACGGAAACATCTGAGCTTCAGCTCGAAACCAAAGACACTAAAATCCTGCACTGGAGTAAAGGAAATCTGAGATCCCCCCCCCCCACCACCCCCACCCCAAACAGTTTCTTTTGGACATATGTAGTGTATAGAGATTAAGAGTGTGGCATTTATGATCTGTGGAAAGGGATTGTTAGTTAGAGATTGGTGTAGATTGTGTAAAACACCAGGAAAAAAAAAAAGTAAGACCTATTCCTGAAATTGCAGTTGATTATACTGGCACAGATCAGGAGTACACAAGCTCTCGTGCACCTGCTCCTTTAATTTGCATGCCATATGCATACGACAGGCTCCCACTGTTTTACGCGAGATTGGACAAAAATCCTTCAAATCGTCCTTTTTTTCAGTTTGTACATTTTTAAAACGATGGATTGACCCTGATATTTTCAGATTATTCTCGGCGTCCTTCGCCATACCTGTGGGTTCTTGCGGGGTCTCCCTCTGCCTCTCTTCTCCGCTCCGCCCTTCTCTTTAGTAGAGACGGCGCCCTTGTCCTTGGCAGTCTCGCTCATGGTCTCTTACTGGTATAAAGAAAACACAGTGGAAAAATGGATTAGGATCGATGTGCGTCAACCGAAGTGCAGACCAAGATCAGTTTATACTAACCACTGCAAACTCTGAACACCCCACAAGACCTGCCGTTTCAGAGACGTTCTGACCCAGTCGTCATAGCCATCACAATTTGGCCCTTTTCAAAGTCGCTCAGATCTTTACGCTTGCCCATTTTTTCTTCTTCCAACACATCGACTTCGAGAACTGACTGTCCACTTGCTGCCTAATACAGTGGATATAAACCACACCCCTCTACACACCCGTTAAAATAGCAGGTTTTTGTGAAGTAAAATAATGACCCTAACATAAATCATGTCGGATCTTTTTCCATCTTTAATGTAAAATTGCAAAGTATACAAATAAAGTGAAAAACAATTAAAAAAAAAAAAAAAAAAAAAACTTACAATAATCTAGTTTCATAAGTGTGAACACCCCAAAACTAATACATTGCTGAGGTACCTTTTGATTTTATTACACCGCTCTGTCTTTTTGGCTAAGAGTCGATCAGTGTGGCTCATTCTGACTTGGCATTATTTTCCCACTCTTTCTTGCAAAAACATTAATCAAATTGATCTATCAGATTGTAAGAGTGCACAGCCCACTTCAGGTCACCCCACAGATTTTTTAATTGGACTCAGGTCTGGGCTCTGGCTCGGCCATTCATAAACACTAAGGCCTTTCGCACCGCTTTAGTTCCAGAAGTACATGTACAGTACTAAAATACTGGGCGATGTTGCGCGAGTTGTTTCCCAGTAGCATTTAAAGGGTTGCGTTCGCACCGACAGTGGGCACTAGGAAGTGACGTAAGCCGGTCGACAGCGACGTCATTTGTGTGCGGCGTTCAACAACGGAAACAAAGAAGAACAACGTAAACAACCGGAGGATGATCGGGGCCGTGTTTTTGTTGTGTCTCGCGGGTTTCACGATAATGGACATGAAACGTCGACGTACACGTGAAGTGAAATAAGTACAGTGTGTTTACACGGCGTTTTAAATCATGGAGGGTGACGGCGTTTTCGTACGCGTTTGGCCAATCAGCGTCTACTTACATCACGGATAGTACCACTTGTGCTGGTTAGACCCTGCTCCGGAGTAGGAGCTCATTCGGTTCTCGAAAAAGGCAGTCCGGTACTAAAATCACACCCAGTTCCACAGGTGCGAAAACGCCAAAAAGTGGGTAGTTCCACATTTAGTTCAGGTACTATGAAAAGGTTCCCGTGGTGCAAAAGGCCCTATAGAGCTTTTGGTTACGCTTTTCCTTTGTTGATGTGGATGTGTGATTTGGGTCATTGTTGTACTGAAAGGTGAAATTCCTTTTCATCAACAGCTTACTAGCAAACATCTGAAAGTTTTGCACCAAAATCAACTGGTATTTGTAGCTATCCATGATTCCCTCCACCCTGATAAAAGCCACAGTTCTAGCTGAAGAAAAGCAGCCCTAAAGCATGATGCTGCCACCACCATGTTTCACCGTGGGTATGGTGTTCTTTTGATGATGTACTTTTTTTGCTTGGATGTTTTTTGTGAGAAAGGGCTTCTGTCTAGCCGCCCAGACATGTGAAGAACACGAGAGATTGTTGTCACATGCAGAGAATCATCAGTACTGGTCAGATGTTCCTGCAACTCCTTTAATGTTGCTGCTGGTCTCTTGGCAGCCTCCCTGGTAAGTTTTTGTCTTGTCCTTTTGCAAATTTTGGAGGAACATCCTGTTCTTGGTGATGCCACTGTGGAGCTCTGTTTTCTCCACTTGTTGATGGCCTTCATGGTGTTCCATGGTACAGCTAACGTTTTGGAAATTCTTTTATACTCCTCTCCTGATCAATATCTTTCAACCAGTGAGGTACTGTACAGGCTTTTTGTGGACCATGACTTCAGCTGTCAGATGAAACCAAGAAGATGTGGAGAAGATCCTACAGAAACAGCTGGATCAGAATACTTTCATTGATGACAGCTGTATGATAATTACTTTTGAGTGAGACTGAACGTGATTGGTTCATTCTGAACACAGCCACATCCCCAATTATAAAAAAAAAAAAAAAAGGTGCGCACATTTACGCAACCAGGTTATTGTAACTTTTTGATTTTTTCCCCTAAAACATTTCTGATTGTTTTTAACTTAATTTTTTTTTTTTTTTTTTTTTTTTTTTTACACGCTGTAATTTTACACTGAAGGCGGAAAATATTCGGACATGATTTATCTTGGTTTCATTTTTTTTTTTCCTCATCACAAAAACCAGCCATTTTAACAGGGGTGTGCAGACTTTTTATATCCACTGTAAATCCCACCCCGCGACCCCAGGTGCCGTTTTAACGAGATAATCAATGTTATTCACTTCACCTGGCATTATATACACATCACACACACACACACACACACACACCATATTTATTAACACCTAAAGAAAAAAATCTAGGTATCTGCAAAAATGCTCGATTTTAACATCAAATCAGATGCTTCTTTATAATTCTTCTTTAAAAAAAATCGAATTATCGTAAAAGATTTCACAATGTCTCAGACAAGCGTATTGCTTTATGATGTCTTCATACTTCTCAAACCTAGTTTAACCCTTTAATGCATCAGGCTTCGCTCTTACCCACACAGTGCAGGTGGTTCTGCAGGCTTTCACAGCAGCCGTACAGGAGGCGCACTAGCGAGCTGACTGGAGAGCAACTGATTAAGAGGAATCAGGTGGGACTCGTGCCTGGACGCAACAAAAGCCGTCTACACTCATGCACAGATCATTTAAGGCTCTTCTTTTTTTTTTATATATTTTACATAAAATATAAGAAGTAAGATCATCTCCAAATGATTTGAGCGCATTGGTATAAAGTAACATAAATTAACTTCTGTAGCTCATTTTACCAACTTTCTACATCAAACTTTTAAAAAAAATTTAAGTAAAAAATGCTTTTGTGCCAGACGCTACTCCATACCTTCACATTTTATTTATTTATTTTAGATTTGTAATCTCTTTGCATCATGCAGCAGTCCTTAATGGTGTACAATTTATAGATAATAATGTCTTTTATTTATATTTTACACCTAAATATTTTGAACATTAGATTAGATTTGGTTTATTATTATTATTATTATTATTATACTATTTTAGCCTCATTCATTTACTTTAACATCAGAATTGCAATTTTTAAGTTTAAAAACAAGACTAAGAGCTAAAGTATCTGCAAATGCACATAAATAATTTATGCACCAAAAGGTTTCATCTTAAAAAATTTATTTAATGAGATAAATATCTAGTTCTTCACTCCAG
>CM074989.1:1979828-1989986 GCA_037576825.1 Pangasius krempfi
AATCATTTAGCAGCTGTGAAATTTTACACCAAGCAGGAATTTGCATAAATAACGCGCAATAACACCATGCAATAAAAGCAGAAATGGGAAATACCTCCGCGCGCAGCTTTAACTGGAGGTGTTTTAAGTACAGCTGCGATGCCCCCCCCCCACCCCCCCGTGTTACTACGGAAGCCCGGAAGGTACATGCTGAATGGAGGGGAGGGGGGAACGCGAGACGGAAATTCGAACACGCAACATGTGCAAAGAAAACTGGCGCGCAAACAAAGAACAATAACTACAAAGCACATCTCAAACCCCAGAAATCTCAAAGCAGGACGACTCAAATCATTCATATCGAATGCAAAATGATTGGAGGTAATATTACAACATGGAGTATTTTAAATTATATATATACACACACACACACAATCATCTTGATGCAAAACAGGCAACTTTAAAGCACAATTCCAAGCATCATAGCTCAACATAGGCTACATAAAATACTCCAGAATCCTCAAGCACAAATCTTTCTAAAGCTTGGGGTAGTGTTTTAGTGTTTAACACCCAAACTGAAGGATTTAAACATTTTTTTAAAAAAGAATAAAAAAAAAAAAACCCAAAAAGATCCAAGCACAAAATAACTTACAATGCATCAGATTGCTACTGTAAGCTATAAGCTACCAAATCTCTGTAATGAAATAAAACTTCAGTTTTAGCTATTTGAATATTATTATTATTGTTGTTATTATTATTATTATGCACTTTATAGCAAATTCAGAGTGAAATTATACTCCAATATCATAACATAATAGAACCTGCTAATGCAAAGTGATCTAAAATGAAAGAATTATATTTTAAAAACATCCCCCTTTCACATGGGAAAATGGGAAACTTTAATACAGTCTGCTGAGGGAGATATTAGTTTATCAGTTACTAATAAACCGGAAATCCAAGGTGTTTAAAGTATCAGAAATTACAGTTCACCAAAACAGTGTTGAATGAACAGAGTCGCAAAGTGAAGTCTGTAGGGAGGTTCAACACAAAGCTGAAGAGTTTACTGTGTATGTGGGTTTATTCTCAAGCACAATACTCATAAAAACATCAGCATTTCTTATAAAACAAAAAAAATCCGCCACTCACACCACCACCAGCCCCAAACACCAACCAAAACACCAACCAAAACACCACCACAACAACAACAACAACAACAACAGCAACAACAACAACAACAACAACAACAATGTCCGACTGCATCACTTTAATTTAAAGTTGATTTGAAAAAGAAAAAAAAAAAAACCTCGAAAGCCAGCTCAACCCAAACAGCATCAATTAAAACCCATCTAGGAGCAGCTACAGAGACAGGATTGCGGATATAAGGATGGGGTTTCATAATAAATAATATATCACAATGAGCGGAAATTACAATGAAACGCGTCGTCGCGCTTTTTCCGACTCGACCCTGATAAGTCATATTACTCAAACTCTAAATCCAATAAAAGTCCCCAAGGTTTTTTTTAAATAAAAAAATAAATAAATAAAAAAAAATCCCCCAGCACGTAGGACTGGGCTGGAAATGAGAAATCAGGCTCTGAGAGGAGATGAAGATGAAGATGAAGATAGAGGAATTACCTTGTGAGCTGAAGGCAGAGGCGCTTTGGGGAGAGAGTGTGTAGTACAGCGCGCAGGAGCCGTGCAGTGTTCAAGTGAGTGAGAGAAAAGGCGCCTTCAGGCCATTTTAAAGGGGCTTCCGACTGAGAGAGACTGCACTCAGGGGGGAGGGAGCCAAAGAGGGAGGATGGGAACGAGCCCTGCCTTGTGTTACTGCAAGGGGGGGGGGGAGCTACATTTAAGCCATGCTCAATATTATTATTTATGAAATCGAGACTATTTCCTAAACTCACATACACTACATGACCAAAAGTTTGTGGACACCTGATCATCACATCCAAATCCAATGTGGAGTCCTTCCCCCCAAAAAAACTGAAAGCATACAATCGTGTAGTCTTTGTATGCTGTGGCATTACAGTTTCCCTTCGCTGGAACTAACAGGTCCAAACCTGTTCCAGCATGACAGTGCGTCTGTGCACAAAGCGAGCTCCATGAAGACATGATTTGAGAAGATTGAGGTGGAAGAACTCGAGTGTCCTGCACCTCAACTCCACTGAACACCTTTAGGATGAGCTTTGCACCCCAGAGCTCCTCACACAACATCAGCGCCTGATCTCACTAACGCTCTTGTAGCTGAATGAACACAAATCCCCACAGCCACGCTCCAACATCTAACGGAAAGCCTTCCCAGAAGAGCGGAGCTCATTATAACAGCAAATCATGAGATGTTCAACAAGCACCTATGAGGGTGATGGTCAGGTGTCCACAAACTTTTGGCCATACAGTGTGTTTATAGGCTAGTCCATGTACACGCAACAAGACAGTAAATATGACACACACTTGACGGGAAACACAAACATAATGAGGGAATACACTTTTTAAAAAAGGCCTATACTGTACATATCATGTTGTTTAGGTGGTGTTCTAAACTTTTGTACCTTTAATACACATCTTTCACCTGGAAACATGGATATAGTGGATGTAATATAACTTTAAAAACAATTGAAGTTACAGAAATGGACTGTACTTACCTTTCAGAGTAGAGCATTAATAGTACCTTCACAAGAAACAGAAAAAGTCCTAAACTGTAGTCTACATTTCCTTGTTGTTTTGGTGGTACCCTTAATGTTTATACCTTTAATATGTATCTTTCAGCTGGAAACGTGGATATAGTACATATTTAAAAAGCATTACGCTAGGTCTATGGACTCTATTACCTTTTAGAGTAAAGTTTTGCTACAGTTATTCTCAGCGTGTACAAATCCGCTGGACTTATCATACACTTGCGCAGTAGTGAAGGAGTGAATGCTTAAGCATATTTCTCAACAAAATGACGTAGTGAGTTCTTTCAAATGTAAAAAATAAATCAATAAATAAATAAACAAAATGGAGAAAATACTCCAAATCCACTTTCAGAAAGAAAAAAAAAAACAGTACCTAAACAGTACCTTGAACAGTACCAGAACATGGATACCTTTAGTATACCTTTAAAAAGAATTTAATCTACGTATATTTTATATATAGTATATGGACTGTAATTAGCTTTTAGAGTACAGTTTTACTAGTACACGACATGTACCTTCCCAGGTAAGATTCATATTAAAGGTAAAAAAAAAAAAAGGTGTACACGTGATGATACCACCACAGCAGCGAGAAAAAGACAGACTACAAACATTTAAAAGTAACACAATAGTGGTATTCTGCCAAAAGATTAATTACAATGTGTTAACAACAGCAGTCAAGTAGGGTCAAGTAGATTTAAAAAAAAAAAAAAAAAAAAGTATTTATTTATAGTCATTCCATCCTCATGCACTCATCACAACAGGCCTACACTCTCAGAAATAAAGGTACTTTTTCTTGTGGTAGTGTACCATCTTCTGAACTTTAGCATGGTGCACAAACTTTTTGGAGCCTCAAGTTCAATACACATAATCCAACTATTCAAATATTAGGTTCATTATTTAAATGTGTACAATGATATTTATCAGAGCTGGAGAACTTTTGTCCCTGAACCTTCCACCCATCCTCCGAGTTGACGTTATTTACTTCTTGTTGTTGTTTTTTCCCCCAGTCAATTCAATTCAAGTTAAATAAGCTAATAAGAAGAACTCAGTGACTATGGTTTGTTGACATAGCGTCCAGTGAAGGGGTGGAGGAGGTGGAGGAGGTGGAGGAGGTGGTATACTTCACATACAGCGCTTTAAGTCAAAATGTCAACTTTATTATCATATTGCATAACAAAGTCAGACGTTTTGCACATTTTAAAAATATACCTTGCCTCAAGGGTAGATATTTTGCACCTTTAATATTTATCTTTCATCTGGAAATGTGTATATAGCATACCTTTAAAAAGAATTGAAGGTCTGAACGGTAAATGGACTATGATTAGCTTTTAGAGTAAAGTTTTAATGGTACATGACATGCGCCTTCCCAGGTAAAATATAGACGCTAAAGGTACAACAGGTGTAGGCTTGAGAGTACCACTCCAGCAACAAGACAAATGACAGTTTAGTACTCTTTTTTTTTTCTCCTGAGAATGTACAAAAGGTGTTTTACCAATAATCTGATTACAGCGTGCTTTATAGATTCATCATCATCCGTTCATCTTGTGTAAGTAAGTGCTTTATCCCTGGAACACTGGGCGTGAGGCGGGAATACATCCTGAATACATCCTGAATGGGACGCCAGTCCATTGCAGGACACCACACACACACACACACACACTCACTCATTCACACCTACCGGCAGTTTAGCATTGCCAGTCCACCTACTGGAATGTTTTTAGGAGGTGGGGGAAACTGGAGAACACATGGATGGATGAGTATTTACTTCACACACACGTACTCAATGCTTAAAATCAAAATCATATTGCATAACGAAATGAGATGCTTAAAAAAAAAGTGTCTTAAAAAAGACACTTGCAAATGTAAGGTGGAAAAACCCAAACCTAATCAATGGGGGAATCAATGGGGAAATGCCCCAGTTACAAACATTCAGAAGGACCGTAGTGGCATTCTGCCAGTAAGCACATGTAGGTGCTGCATCATTTATTGTTTAATATTAGACTCATTTATAATGAGGAGCTTTCGCATAAATAATATTTCAAACTACACTTTGATATTAAGGGCTATTTCGTGTAGATTTCAGTCCTAAAAAGTGGAAAAGTTCAAAGGGGGTGAATATTTATGCAAGACACTATATAGAATATTTTATGATGTTAAAATTTGCCTCAGTCTATTCAGACTTTAGGGTTAGAGTCTATACGTAACCCAAATTGTTGCCAATTTGAGGTTTGGATTAAGGTAAAATATATATGAATAATGTGTATGATCTTATTTATTGTTGTTAATTGGTGTTTTTTTGTATACACAACTATATGTGGATTTATTTTCTGATTTAAACCTCATATACTGTTGATAAAACAAACATAAAGGCGTGTATACGTGGCCAGTTCCAATAGTCTTCAAATCAAATGGCAAATTGTCCTGCAGTTTGAAAGTAAATAAATCTAGACGCCCTCTTTTGTTTTTTGATGTCTTCTTTCTTTCTTTGTGGAGGTAAAATTTCTCTTCAAAGAAGGTGACCAAGCCGGGGGGGAAAAGGCGATATATGTGAGCCATCAGCGGCTCAGACGCAGTTAGCAGCCTTGGATTGTGTTGCAAATGAGGATGAAATGTTAACCCCTGTAGGCCTATCACTTTACATAGTGAGGAATGAGGGATATCACACCTGAGGTCTGGGAAGGTCTTCAGTCATTCAGGTCATGCTGAATGCAGGCAGTCAGAGACGTTTTTAGTCTTCGTCATCGTGAGTAGAACCGATAAAAAACACCTTGGAACAGTGGAGAACTTCACACCTGAGCTGTCTCACCTTAAACCCCAACTCTACGTACACTTCTTTCACTTTTACTACTAACACATGCACCCAAATTGTACTTTAAACTCACTATGATGTGATTATTTCGATATTAACAACAAGCTGACTATAATTAAACGACTTACTTTTTTTTTTTATAGGCTACTGAAAATCGCTAGTAGTATCATCAGGTAAAATAATGTTCAGTATAGATGAATTGATCTAATGTCTAATTTTGAGATTTTGATAACACAAACATAAGATTATTAAGCCTATTTGTACACACTTTGACTCATTTAAGCTTGAACTTTCTTGTTTTATTTACGCAAAATTACCTTCCAAAAGTATAAGAAAAACTTGACATTTTCTGTCAGGAGAAATGTGTTTATTTAACACTTATGGAAGGAGTCTCCAGTTTCAGTGCTTCGTAACAGTCAGTAAGCTTTCTCAGTAACAAAACAAACGACAAGCTGTGTTTATTTTTGTCTTAGTAACTTCATGAGAGAGGAAAGAAAGAGAAGCTGGTGAGGGAAAGACTGATTATAGCTGCTACAACGTAAGCGAGAACAGGAAGTTCTCACTTACTATAAATGAATTACTATAAAGGGATAAAAAAAATATGACGTCTTTAATAAATAAAAATTAATTGTAATTGATGGTAGGAATAAGAGGAATAAAGCACTTTAGGAGAAACATTTTGGGTTGTAACAGTAACTCAGTTTCATTGCACCACCCCATTGTTGATTATTTTCCTATAACTGCATGACATAAAGTGAATTAAATTAATAATTTAACATAATCCCTTTATAACGATTTGCCTGCTAATGGAAAATCTGATACAGAAGGCTTGAGGTTTTGGCCAATATCTCTATTAAATCTTCTAAGGATACTTCTAAAGTATAACTACACTCAGTACAGAAAAGTTAATAAAGTCAAATGAGATTTTTTTTTTAACTTTTAGAATTAAACGGTGCAGAAGTTAAAGCATGAATCTACTTTTCGACTATTTGAAAGCACTAAATAAAACAAATTGCTGCAAAGTATGTAGCAAAAAGCCACCGCGCTCGGATCTCGTTGGCTACTGCGTGATTAAACACGTTTAACGCGGCCGTGAGAATTGTGCGGGTTAGTCATCAAAGCTACAGCACTGTCATCAAATGCCTAAGTGAATTACTCATCTCCTAAATCTTATTACTGGTATTATAAAGAACTGCATTAAACTCAATTACCACTGTGTTAATTTTCTATCCGTTAGCAATCCTTCTGTAAACACGGTCTTTTGGTAAAGTGATCCCTGATACACTCAAGCACGTAAAACAATACAGACAGACAGACTGCGAGACAGAGACACCTGAATGAGGTCATCATGGGCTCGGTGTGGGGTTTTTTTTTTGTTTGTTTGTTTGTTTGTTTTTCTCACACACACATTATGAATTTAATAGTGTGTTATGTTTAACTTCAGAGAATAATATTTCAACAGTTAAAGTCCTAAAACAATGAAGAATGTGTGATTTGGAACAGTGTACAAAGATATATTAGCTAAAAGAGAATACCTTTTAGCTTATTAAGTAGCTAGTTAAAAAGCCTGCTAGCATATTTGCTTAGCAGTTAGCATGTATAAAGATTCAATCTGGTGAGGAACCGGGGACAATAAGCACACATAACCTCTAGCTTACAGATAACGGCTAATTCTACATTTTTTCATTACACAATCATTTAATTCATTACATTTGTAAACCAACTCATTGCCGTTTCTCAGTGTTCAAGCTAACGTGTGCACATTTCGCCATGGCTAATTCGTATATATATCAAATGGTTTGAATGGTGAGACTCTAGATATTAGCATTTGGGATAGAATTTTGTTGGCTTCATGTGTCCTCGGGGAGTCCTACTGCTCACTTGCAAAGTTGTAGTTGCCAAATATTTGCGTACAAATTCATCACAAACGTTAGCTAGATACCCATTTAGCTACACTGATCAACTTTTCATAATAGTTCCCCAATTTTCATGTGTAACGCAATGAAAGTGTGGCAATGTACACCGACGTCTAAATATGTGTCTATGTCTAAATCAAAAAATAAAAAAATTACCAGCCATCTACATTTTATTTCACCCTTCTCCTTTCGCCATGATGAAAGTTATTAAACAAGCAAGTCCAAAACTCGGGTATCAACCTTATTTCTGAAGCTCTTACTTGTAATTCTGACCTGAAGTGACGTTCACGTGCGATTTTGGGCCGGGAATTTATACCTACATTCATTCCGATACCACATACGTACTGATACCACATAGCACCCTTACATCGAACTAATAATCAGGAATGTAAGTGATGCTAACACTTGTAGAGAAATAAAATAATAAATAACACATTCAAATTAGAAAGAAATCCCTATAACATAACATGGAAACATGGAAATAATAATAAAAAAATTCTTAAACGGTTAACTATTGTGGCTCATTCATGCTAATACTATGGCTAATTCAGATTAAAGCTAAATGATTTGAGTTTGGGTCAAATTATATTTTTCTTGTCCTTTTTTTTTTAAACAGAGACATTGCAAGTGCAAAAACCTCCATTAGATATGAGCTTTGTTTGTGTTTTCACGAATACAATAGCTTTAACAGTTTTTTTTTTGCCTCTGTAAGTTATTAGCCATAAAACCTGAGCACTAGCTAACTAGCAAGCTAACTTAGCCACGGTTAGTGAATATAACTGTGGTATTTATGGTATATTTTGAGAGATTTGACTGAAAAAGTGACACAAGTAATGAAGTCTAATGAAGTAATGATACTTATATCCCACTCATGTCAAATTTGAGCTGGCTTAATAGCACGTAGCTGGCTAACTACTTGAACTAGCACTTAGCTAACTGGCTAACTACTTGAATTAGCAGGAGGACTTTTTCAATTTGGATATTCATACATTCTGGTATTTTCCGTGAGTTTAAATGTATTTAATGGCTTAAAGCTACATTTTCATTACGAAATAAAAAAAAAAACAGATGCTCATGTGTTTGTGTGTGTGTGTGTGTGTGTGTGTATGCTTGTTCCACACTGCCACTGTGTTTTTACGGTCGCGCAAAGAGTGTTAACAGCCATCGTCTGTTGGTCTAAACACGCCAAGGAGACACCCATCAAAAGCTAATTTGCTTCATAATGGCAAGAGACAAGCTTTATCATGCATGTAGGATTATAGTGTGGAAGCAGCCACACACACACACACACACACACACAGAGTAGTATTTTAAAGCCTAGACCAGCTCTCGGGTGGTCTTGAGTTCCTTCAGCCATGTGGATTCTCCAACCCTCCCCCACTCTCCCTATATGGTGATCCTATGTTCCTACACACACACACACACACACACACACGCTGTGGAAGCAGCCACACACACACACACTTTTTTCTTTCTGTCCACTTTTAGGATCCATACAAGCCAAAAATCCAACTGCTGGGATTCCCCAGAGTATTTTTTGGCTCGTGTGAGATCTGGAAGTGACTCACCTACACACACACACACACACACGCACACAAAGAAGCGACCAGGGATATTGTTGTGAGAGACTTGGGGGGAGAAGCTATGGAGAGGCTCTGTTTCCTTTATGTGTGTAAATGGAGGAGGAGGAGGAGGAGGACTGACTCATTAGCCGTGAGCTGACTCTGACTCACAGGAAACGGAGAGGAAACAGCGGACACAGGAAGCGGTGGACGCGGCACACTTCACATACACACGCAGCCTCATGCCGAGATAAAAAAAAAAACGTAAATATAACCAGAGCTCTCGTGTCTGTGTGATGCATCACGGGCCGTGGGTTTCCTGCATAACCGCCGGTGAATGACCCAAACACATGCCCTGCACTGAACCAGATGATCGGTCAATGAATTTAAACATAAAGCCCACTCAAAAATTATTGGCACTGCTTAAGAAAAAAAATGCACTATAACTAAAATGTTTGACTCAAACGACTGGAGATTTTTAAATTAAATAAAATATATCATTTTAAATTGCTCTCATTATCCAGGAGTTAGAGCAGTAGAGGTTCTTTGACTCGCGTTCGATCTTAAGACAATTTTTTGTCTTGACATGGACGTGTTTTGGATTTTTTAGCATTTGTACGTGGTCCTGGTAATTGGTCTCGCTAAGTATGGTCTTGGTCTGTGAAAACAATGCTTGTGTTGTCTTTTCTTTTTGCCTGCAATCTCCATGACAGGAAGTAATTTCTTCTTCTAGAAAACAGTTTAATCGTTGGCACAGTGCACGAATGAAGCCGACAAGTTGTAGTAAAGGCATGGCCTCGAAAAGGGATTTGATGGTCTCACTAACTTCACTCAGTCTCACTTTTCTTTGGACTCGATGTTGACTTGGTGTCAACCCCCTTAAGGTCTCGGTCTCGGCTAGTCCCGGTCTTGAACTTGACAATGGCGGCCGTGACTACTGCCCTACTAGGGGTTCTCACCAATAGGGATAAATACTTATGCAAATTTTATGTTTTTATTTGTAAATATTTTTGCAAACTACACTATATGCCCAAAGGTTTGTGGACACATGACGATCACACCCGTATATTCTTCTTCTCCAAACTGTTACCACAAAGTTGGAAGCACACAATTGTATAGAACATCTCTATGTGCTGTAGCTTTACAATTTCCCTTCACTGGAACTAAGAGACCCAAACCTGTTCCAGCATGACGATGCCCCTGTGCACAAAGCGAGC
>CM074989.1:1990654-2001984 GCA_037576825.1 Pangasius krempfi
ACAAATCCCCACAGCCTCGCTCCAACATCTAGTGGAAAGCTTCCCAGAAGAGTGGAGCTCATTATAACAGCAAAGGGACTAAATCTGGAATGAGATGTTCAGAAAGCACATATGAGTGTGATGGTCAGGTGTCCACAAACTTTAAGCCAAATTGTGTATACTGATTCATTATTATGGGTTAGTTTCTGTATATTTATAACATACAATCCAAATTAGGTCCATTTGAGCTCCAGGTTGTAACACTAGGAAATGTTGAAAAGTTTAAGGGAAGGGTGAATAGTTGCAAGTCATATATGCCCTCTTTTCCTGAGGTATGAAATTTCTGAAATAAATTTATAATGAACAATGAAATGAAATAAAATGTAATTTTATTTGTGCAGCTTTACAGAAATCCAGATTCAGAGGTGATTGTGCTGAGGAAAAACTCCCTGAGATGACACGAGGTTGAATGTTTGAGAGGAAACAGACTCAAAAGAGAAGCCATCCTCAAATGTACACTCACTGGGCACTTTCATGCAAAGTGCTTATTCATGCCATTACCCAATCAGCCAATCACGTGGCAGCAGAGGGCTGAAACACCTTGTTGATGAGAGAGGTCAGAGAAGAATGGCCAGACATGTTTGAGCGGGCAGGAAGGCTACGGTAACTCAAATAACCACTCTTTGCAACCGTGGTGAGCAGAAAAGCATCTCAGAACGCACAGAATATTGAACCCTTGAAGAGGAGGGGCTACAACAGCAGAAGACCACATCGGGTTCCACTCCTATCAGATAAGAACAGGAATCCGGACAGCTGAAGATTGGAAAAAGACCATGCGATGTGACACGGTTGGCTAAATGGATGATCGCATGAATGAGCAGGTGTTCCTAATAAAGCGGCTGGTGAGTTTACATATGTGTGATCGTTTCCCCATCAGTGTTGGCGTGAACAGAGATCAGTGGAGTGAAGAGACAACGATGAGACACATGTTTTAATGCTGTGAGTGAACTTTACCTCAGGGGATGAGACAGAGACTGATGTGAATAATGCTGATAATCAAAGTGAGAACTCATTTCCTTTTGTAAACTTTTAATTCTTTACAATTTAGCAGTATTTGGTGGTTTAAAAAAAAAACAAACTACAACTTTCCTGGTTGAGATACATGCAAAATTTGACCATGTGAAGGGTTTTTCCAGGCCACCACACATATAGATATTTATGTATAAGCATACCGCGAGTATGAGTGTTGAAAAAATATCTGCAGCATTTCTTAGGAGAAGGTGAAATGATCTATTGCAGTGTGAAGATGTATCATAAATGAAAATAACTCTGAGGCAAAGAGGCAGAAGGAGCAGAAGCAGGAGTAGAATATCAATATAATAATAAAAATTATAATAAAAAAAAGAAAAAGTTTGAATAGAAAAGGACATCCATATGCGCAAACCTGAAAATATCTAGGAGCTTGTAATGTTCCTCATGGAGAACACTAAGGGTCTGAAATCACCTTCAAGCATCTTCAGCCTTGCAGAGCGCTGTTACCTCGACGTGATTTTATTTTATCTTATTATCTTTTAAAATCCCGGTAATCCCTAGACTTCATGTTACCTTGGATCAACACTCTGGTCAATTAAAGTTGTTTTTAAATTTACTGTTAAATCTGTCTTGACTTGACTTGTTATTCCCTCAAAGGGAATAACACACTAATGGTAGGGGTGGCAATAATTTTGAAACCAATGTTTCATAAAAAAAAAATAAAAAAAAAACCTAAGAAAAGAAACTGAAACTATAGAGCATCCAACTGTTTAATCTCGAAATATCACAAGTCGTTTGTCCTAATGTTTCGTGCAGGGTGCCAATAATTATGGAGATGACTGTAAATAACCAACAGTAAACAACATGTTAAAACCTCTTGTAAACAATCCATTCCTGAACATAGCAACATGCTTCTGAATAGTGGAAGCGAGTGAAAGTCAGGTACTTTCCGAGTCTTTTATTTACGTGCCCTAGATGACATGAGTCACCTCGAGTTACATACCGACAGCTCCACATCCCTGAGTCATAATAAATAAGGAAGTGAGAATGAAATGATCAACCAAAAATATGTGAGGTTTTTGTACTATTAAATACTTCCTTTTTAACCAATTTCCCCCAGTTGCACATGAATTTCATCATATAGAATTATATCTCGTAATACAGAGAAAATAACTCCATAAATAGATGCAACAAGACTAATGAGGCACAAGTCTCATACGGTGAGAAAGACACTAACTTCCTCATTGTTAATTACATCCAATAATGATTTTATTCCTGATTAACCAGCATTTTTGTAATCAATTAGATGAAATAAGAAGGAGCTTATTTTATTTGTGTGATTCTACAACTGAGGTAAAAATGAAACTGTACATTTTACCAGCAGCAGCTTGAGTGAAAAGTAGAAGCTTCAAAATATTTCCATTAATTTCAGAATTTGTTTTGTGTCCCTTTCCTTGCTTGAATGGCAAGTGCGCGCTCGAGCAGGCACGGACTCGACAAGTTTGTGTAAAAACCTGATGATCCGTTTTGGATCAAATCCATCAGAACGTCGTCTGATCAAACGCGCCAGTGGAAGAGATTAGACACGAGGAAAATCTGACCTTTTGTACAAAGCAGTTAACATGATCAATATCACACATTTGCTTGCTTTTCGAAAGGGAGCGAGAAATTGTTCAACATCTTGAATATTGTTGAATAGTCAAGATGTTGCATATTTCCTATTTTTTTTGGTTTAGAGTTTTCAGTTCCAAATTTTTAAAGATCTTCGGTGTGGTCTCAGACTTTTGGACCGCACTGTATATTTATTCATCATTTTCATCGAGTTTTTTTTTTAACTAAAAAAAATGTTTTTAAATAAGTGGAATCTAATCTAACAGGGTTTTTTTTTTAGCAAAGAATTAGCAAATACACAAATTGTGGTTAACTAGCATCCATGCTTTTTCCATAAAGACTAGAGAAATTCCAAAACCATACGTAAAATTCATTTTTGTCAATGAATAATTTACTTTTAATCTATAACCAGGTTGTACCTTCAAAGCGACCTCATCAGTCCATGTCACAGTATTATTGTTCAGTCCCTTGTCATTTCGAGGCTGGACGTCTGCAGCTCGCTCCTGGCAGGTCTGTCCCTGAGCGCCATTCCACCTCTGCAGCTGATCCAGAAAGCAGCTTCATGACTGGATTTCAACCTTCCCACACCAGTTCTCCCACACCAGTTCTCCCACACCACCCCACTGCTGCGCTCCCTGCACTGGCTTCCCGTAGCTCAGATTTAAAACACTGAAGCTTGCCCACTTACCTCACAGCACTTACCACATCCCGCACGGCTCCACGCTCCCTCCGATCCTCTAGCACTGCTCCACTGTTCCCTCCATCTCTCAGGGTAAGAGGAAGACCTGCATCGAGACTCTTCTCTGTTCCGGCACCTACAGTAGGTGGTGGAATGAACTTCCCCTAGACGTCCGAACAGCTGAGTCACTGGCAGTCTGCAAAAGACGTCTAAACACCTACCTCTTCCTGAAGTACCTAAATTAGCGCTTTATTTTTAAAAAAATTGTGTTGTCTGTGTGCTTTTTAGTTCTTAGATTCTTAGTCCATGACCATGACGATTTATTGATAGAGACTTCAAAGCACTTCTGTACGTCGCTCTGGATAAGGACATCTGCCAAATGCAGTAAATGTGAATTAAAAAATAAATCATAAAAAAAGAATGATAAGAACGTATTTTTCTTCTTCTCATGATCTTCAGGAAATTCAGACGATGCAACTTCCTTGTGGAATGTTCCAAATATGTCTTAGGGGTGAGTGTGTTCAGGTAATAAGTGTGAGGGATTGAACTAGGTGCTGTTTTACCTTGTCTGAAGTTATTTATTTGAAGTTGAATCATGTGCACAGATTGTCATGAAGGAAGCTATAAAGTGTGTTTAAAACGTCTTTTAGCTGTATTTAACGTGCAGATTTGTAAATGTGATGTCACTGGAACATACATTTCACCCCAATCATGAAATCAATCATGTTTTTTGCTATAATATATTTATATGGTAGCACTGGTCTCTCTTGAGACACAGATAAATGCCTTACGACTAGATTTAGTACACAAATGAATCCGTTTTGCCAGAAGATGGTGCTAATGAGTAGCGCTTTTAACATTTCTAGTAACTGAATCATTTCCTGAGTCGATTCGATGTGCCGATTCTTTTTGGAGGCTTTTAGGGGCACAGATGGCTCAAGGTGCAATCTTCTATGTGCCCGAGTTTAACGCAGGGGATTGTGGGTAATTAACAGATGGTCATTGGTGTACAGGTTCTGATGGAGATATGGTAGCTATCCAGATGGTACAACAGTCACCGGAAATCTCCAGCTCTTATTGCACTTGAATGATTTCCAGCTGCTTCGCAAAAAAAAAAAAAAAAAAAGCTTTAGTATTTAGCTTCTTACATCTATGACTATAATACTTTTCCAATAAAATAATGAAATTGTAAATAAAATATTTTCATTTTTATTTTCGAGGTCTCTTTCATAATTAGTAAACTCAAAGTATACAGTTTGTAATTTTTGTAATTTTTGAATTTACTTTTTTTTTTTTTTACATATTTTATTTATTTTTTTAGTAACAACAAAGGATAAAATATAAAATACAAATCAGAGTAGATTAAAAAAAAAAAAAAAAAAAAAACGACATTAGGGGTAAAAACAATAAAAAAAAAAAATAAAAAAAAAGTTTCAACAAATATAAAAAGTTTGCACAGCTTTCACGTTTTTCCCCAAAATTTTTTTTTAACATTTTGAAATAATCTGCAGATTTTCATTTACATCAATTTACATTTCATTTACATATTTTGTATATAATAACATGGCAAGATGATAAATAAGTTCATTACAAGCGATATCTGATAGGGCTGAAACGTATCATAGCACCTCTTTCTTTAAAGCTAATATTAATACTGAATTCTTTTTCAGTACAAGTTTGTAACTCATAAACAAAACATGCTGAAGAGTTTCAGGGCTCCTGTCACACAAAACACATTTATTATCTACTGTATTTCCATTTTAATGTGGTGGCTTTTAACTTCTATAAACTATTTAGTATTAAACCTGCTGAAAGTTATATTTATTATCATCTAAATCTGTTTTTTTTCCTCCATAATCAATCCATTTTCCCCATCAGCACTTCCAGTATACTGCAACAGATATCTTAAAACTTTCTTAATTCATCAGTAAATCAGAATATCCTTTCCTTGTTTTATGATTCAGGATGTAAATAATATTCCAGTTCTAATGAAATATTACTGTAACTGCATTAGAGTAAAATACAGATCCAAATTTTTATATAAACATTAGATCTGTTCACAAACTCAGTGAAATGAATCGAATATTCCACCGTCAGCATTGATTTATTTTCCTAATATAAAAAAAGCCAGGTTTTTAATGTTAAGATTTTTAATTTATACATATATACATATATATATATATATATCTTGTTCCAAATTGTAACTCTGTGAGAGTTGAAGTTTTACTCATACAAACGTGACTACATACTGTTTCAGGGTTATTTTTCTGTCACAGTTACACTCAAGTAAATACCTCACATCAAATATCAAATTAGAAATCATACACCACATACTTTGCTTATTTTTTATACACACGGTATCTTCAAACTAATATTTAACCTTCTGAAACATAAGGCATTTAAGCCCATTCTTCCTGTAGATAGCAGATCATTTCTTTCTTTTTTATATGATGGAGTTTAAATACATTTAAAAAGTTTAGAGTCCATTTTTAAATAAGTGGAAGTTGTATATTATCCAGAGTCAGAGGCATAAATTGTCCAGACAAAGTCCAGGCTGATTAAAAGTAAAGTGTCTTAACAACCATGAATCCGTTTTTTTTTTTCTCAAATGAACATATAAAAGGGGAAACAATTGATATCATTTCTAGTTTTAAAAAATGTTGCAAATCTTAATACCGAAATATTAACCATCATCTTCAGCAGGAATGCTGCGTATGGATATTAAATCCTCCAAGAGCCGTCAGTTCAGTAATTTTACAGGCTTTAAGCTTTACTTTGAGAAGGTTTTGTTTGATTTCATTACCTGTGAAAGAAAGTAAAGATGTGTGTGTGTGTGTGTGTGTGTATTGTATGTAATTAAATTATATTAATTCTAAAGGATTTTATTCATAAATGCAAATGCTTGAAAAAATGAAACCTCTGTTTTCAAAAATTGAAAATGATATAGAGCTTGTTCAAGTTTTATCCACCCTGGAAAAAGAAATGCTTAAAACATTTTTTTGTGTCGAGTTTGTTGTTCTGAAGTAACCCCCTTATTTTTTTAATAGTTTTTATTATTACTGTTCTTGTTCTGTATGTTGTGTGTGTTCTGTTTAAACTATTGTCAGCCTCCTCCTTGCGTTAACAAAAACACAAAAGAAAGAAAGAAACAAACACAAACAAAAAAAAAAAACTCCCGTAATTTTACAGGAAGTTGGACACTTCCTGGTTCACAGCGGAACGGCTCGGGCACGTGACGTGATGTGATGTGACGTGACCTGACCACAAACTTCAAGACACGTAAACACGCCAGCGTTACAGACTGAAACTAGTGACACGGTGTCAAGCTGAAACGAACAAACTGTTGTGTACCTTCTCTTTACATTTTTGCATATTTTATTTATTTGCAGAAAGCAGCTGTGTTCTGAGATTCATCAGACGTCTAGATCTTTTTGTTTATTTATTTATTTATAGCTTTGTTAGATACTCAATAGTGTCTGTCGGTTGATTATAGTCACTATTTTATCATCTCAAAACAATTTATTTATTCCGTTTTGACGTCATGGGTCGCACCTGCGCTCATCACGGCTGTAAGAGCTGTGGAATAATGTGCGGTGTAGTGAGTTTGTACTACTTTTTCAACTATTACAATTTTTATCCATTTATAATTACATTTAATGTTATGGAACATCTGAGGTTAGTTCCTGTTCTCACTTACGTTATAGCAGCTATGAACAGTTGTTCCCTCACCAGCAAAAAAAAGAAAAAAAAGAAAAATGCAGCTTGTCATGTTACAAAGAAACTGTAAAGCGTGAACTCCTCTGTCCTGAAGATGCCGTAAAACCTAAAGTTACAGCTTTACCTCAAAGCACTGACACTGGAGACTCCTTCCATAAAAGTTAAAACACATTTCTCCTTACCTCACCCTATCAAAGATTATACATATTTCTTTGTTAAAGAACAATGTTTTTGTTAATGCTTATCCTCTGTCTTAGGTCATGTCGAGCGTACAAAATCCACATGACGGAGTTATTATAAAAAACAACAGAAGTCCAAGTTTATTCGAATAAAAAAAAAAAAAATCACTGCATGACACACAAGTGCATGAATTAAGAGACACCTGGCTAATAAAACTAGCTAAGTCTCCTAAAGTCAGTAATTCATTCATTAATCTTCAGTAACACTCCACTGTCTTGAAGTAAACATAAGAAATGAAACATTCAAACAGAATGAATCTCTCAGACAGAGTGAATGCGAAGCAGGAAAATGGCTTTCACACAATCTAACCCAGAAAGTGTGTGAGAGAGAGTGTGTGTGTCATATACACACACACACACACACACACACACACACGGTGTTCCAAAAGCCTCCATACGTAGAAGACTATGTGTTCCAGCACCACGTCGGTCGTGTCTTCGTCAGTGGATGTTGGTGGACGTCTGCTTCTCAGTTGGTCCGCAACACTTCCAGTCTTTGTGAATTTGTTAAAAGGTTTGGCGACAGTGTGGTGTGTGATGTGCTCGCCATGTTTCCTGTTAAAGTCCATCGCAACCTCGCGACAGCTTCCCGATCCAGCCATGAGAATGATTTCAGTACGTCCTTCTTCTGTCAAAGGCGTTCTTAAAGACTATCTGAAAAACTTATAAACTAAGTATGTATGGAGACTTTTGGGACGCCCTGTGTGTGTGTGTGTGTGTGTGTGTGTGTGTGTGTGCTTTGATTCTCCTAGAAAGATACTGGTGATGTTGGTTGCCAGTGTGAACCTCTGCAGACTGAAAGCTGGGACAGGATGGTCTCAGACCTGCAAAAACAGAAGAATGAAGGGGAGTTACAGGAGCTCTTACTACTTTTCAACAGCCCATTGTGTTAATGCCTTTAGCTGAAACTTATAATAAAAAAAAACAGCAGTGATTTGTTGTCATAAAGAGAAGAGAAAGAAAGAAGCATAAGTTAACTTTCCACTTTAGCTTGTTCTGCTTTTTCACCTGAAATTACGCTCGGGACTGTCGAACTCTCTTCAGATTACTATACTTCGTCTAGTGCCGAGTGGGCCAGACTGTTTACTGACCAATAACACATCAGCTCTTAAATGTGGTCGTTTATCAGCATTTATCATAAAGGTACAGATAAAAAAAAAAGTCAAAGTCACATTATTATTTACTCCCATCGCTGCAAAAGACCTAAAATTGGTTCTTCTGCTAAGGGATATGATTACAGCGGAAAATTCTCGGCTTGTTAATGAGGAATTACGGTATACATCATTAGCCCATTTAATTAGTAGCTCTTATTATAAACTCTTATTGCTCTATTTTGCCCCCTAGTGGAGTAACAGAGCTCATTTTTTAATCTTTCAATTCAATTACGCCCCACAAGATGATTTTAATCTAGAGTTTTAAAATCAAATGTTTGACACTCCTGGTATAAAGCATCTTTTCAGCTGGATCTAAATTGGCATAGAGCCTTTATAATATTATATATATAATATTTTATAATAATTATAAATGGCGATTCTTCACCAAACTGCCTGTTTGGCTCAACAACAAATCCAAACCTGAATACTGACCACACGAGTGTGTTCGTTTTCCATCACATTTCTCTACGCGTAAAAGAAGGAGGAGTTTGTTTGAAGGACTGATAAGCATGAGGCAGAATCACATCTGAACACACTTGTATTTTTATAATTTTAGTTTGAAGTGAAGTGACTTGTGGCCAAGTGTGGTGACCCATACTCGGGGTTTGTGCTCTGCATATAACACACCCAAGTGCATGTGCACACACACACATATACACACACACACACGGAGCAGTGAGCAGCCTTTTTTGCTGCCCGGGTTCAGTGTTCAGGTTCAGTGCCTTGCTCAAGGGTCTCACCTCAGTCGTGGTATTGAAGGTGGAGGAGAGCGCTGATCATTCACTAACCCCACCTACAATCCCTGCCAGCCTGAGACTCGAACCCACGACCTTCAGGTTCACCTTCGGGTTACAAGTCCAACTCTCTAACCATTAGGCCACGACTGCATAGTCAGCTTTAGGAAAGTAGGTTGTTTTGAATGAATGTAGTTAGAAATAACAAAAAAATATTTCCCAAAAATCACAGTTTTGATTATATTGGCGCAGATCAGGCACACACACACACACACACACACACACACACACACACACACACACACACACAGGCGTACATAAACAAGCACTCGTGCACCTATTCCTTTAATCTGCATGCCGAATGCATACGATACGCTCCCAGTAATTCTCATTAATATCATTCACGTGAGGGAAATTGGGGGGGAAAAAAAATCCTTTAAATCCAGAGGGTGGTGTGCTTTTTGGCTTGTGTGTTTTTAAATGATGGATTAGCACTGTGATATTTTTCGATTCGCACACACAGAAAACCTTTTAAACCGCAACACGTCTAGATCAGAACAATCGAGTTATTAAATTCTCGGCATTCAGGGACTCTGGATGTCCTTCGCCATACCTGTGGGTTCTTCGGAGGTCTCCTTCTGCCTCTCTTCTCCGCTCCGCCCTTCTCTTCAGTTGAAACGGCGCCCTTGTCCTTGCCGGTCTCGCTCATGATCTCTCGCTGGTGTAAAGATTGCATTGAGAAATGGATTAAGATCAATGTGCATCAACTAAAGTGCAGACCAAGATCAGTACATACTAACCACTGCAAACTCTGAACACCCCACAAGATCTGCTGTTTCGGAGATGCTCTGACCCAGTCGAATAGCCATCACAATTTGGCCCTTGTCAAAGTCGCTCAGATCCTTACGCTTGTCCATTTTTCCAGCTTCCAACACATCGGCTTCGAGAACTGACTGTCCACTTGCTGCCTTATAGATCCCACCCCTTGTCAGGTGCCACTGTAACGAGATAATCAGCGTTATTCACGTCACCCGTCAGTGGTTTTAATGTTATGGCTGATGTGTGTGTGTGTGTGTGTGTGTGTGATATACTAAAAAATACCATATTTATTAACACCTAAAGAAAACCAAATCTAGGTATCTCCAAAAATACTTGATTCGAACATAAAATCAGCTGCTTCTAGTAATTTTTAATACTCTAATGAATATAAAGAAATCACAGTGTCTCAGACAAACGTACTGTTTTACTACGCTCACCGAGCACTTTATTAGGAACACCTGCACACCTATTCATTCATGCTATTACCGATCAGCCAATCGTGTGGCAGCAGTGCAGGGCATAAAATCCTGCAGATACCAGCAGCTTTGGGTAATGTTCACATCAGCCGTAAATGTCTTGATGATGAGAGAGAGGTCAGCGGAGAACGGACAGACTGGTTTGAGCTGACAGAAAGGCTACAGTAAGTCAGATAACCACTCTGTACAATTGTGGTGAGCAGAAAAGCATCTCAGAATGCACAACACGTTGAACCTTGAGGCGGATGCGCTACAACAGCAGAAGACCACGTCGGGTTCCACTTCTGTCAGCCAAGAACAGAAAGCTGAGGCTGAAACGGGCACAAGTTCACTAAAACTGGATAGCTGAGGACTGGTCTGATGAATCTCGAGCTCTACTGAGACATGTAGATGGTAGAGTCAGAATTTGGCACCAAAAGCATGAATCCATAGACCGAATCTGCTTTGTGTCAACAGTCCATGCTGATGTATCTCCATGATGGTGCCGGTGAGGTCGGCTGCCGTCACGACTGCTCTGACCACACTTTGTTTTTGTTTATTTTTTGCACTTTCCTTTACTTTAACCTCTTTTTTTCCACCATGGCCATGCTGGCCGAGTGAGATCCTGAGGAGGTGATTGGAGACTGAGATGAAGTGATTAAGTGGAATCAGTTTTTGTACCTATTATTATTATTATTATTATTATTATTATACTATTTTGGCCTCATCCATTTACTTTTTAATATTTGATATTCAGACAGAATCAGAATTGATGCATTATGCAATTTTTAAGTTTAAAAACAAGACTAAGAGCTAAAGTATCTGCATATGCATATAAATAATTTATGCACCAAAAGGTTTCATCTTAAAAAATTTATTTAATGAGATAAATATCTAGTTCTTCACTCCAG
>CM074989.1:2013488-2026875 GCA_037576825.1 Pangasius krempfi
TGCTTTCTTTACTGACACACAAACATTTTTCTGTAGCGTTTCATTCTGTGCCGGAAAACTAATGTCTGGAATCTAAAGTGTTTTTGTACTGAATCGATAATGTAGTCAGAAAATAAACATCTATAACAAAGTTTGTACTAAAAAAAAGACTTTACTGTATATGTTTCCCATCATATGAACTTGTTGAGAAATGCAGGAGCTTTTAATTCCTCATAAACAAATCATTAATTGTGTTAAAGAATTTAATTAAAGGTTAGTTGTCATTGTAGTTGAGTTTAAGTAACAGGTACGTGGTGTCCTAAAAGTCTCCATACACAGCCGGAATGAACAGTAAAATGTGACTTTATTTACAAAACGTCTTTATTTACCTGATTGCCGTTTCTCTGTAAACACACACACACACACACACACACACACACACACAGAGTCGTCTCTGCCACTCATGATGAACTCGTGTTAACGCGTCCGATGTTACGCGTGTAACTGCAAACACTGTGTGTTTTTACTAAACCTGCATGATATTGAAAAGTAGAATAACGTAATCAAATGTACATCCAAAACCCAACTTGTGAAGCAGACGTCCAAATGATGGACACAAACAAACAAAAAAAAAGGATATATTGTCATTATTTATTGAACAAAAGGGGTTAATCTCTTTCTTTTAATAAAAGAAAGCATTGTCCTCTGCGTCGCCCTAAAACTCTGACTTTTCGTAACGTTTTGAAGTATTAAAATTATCAGTTATCGCAAGTAAGTTTTGCGATTTTTGCATATCGTGATCTTTAGATTTGCGATATCTCGATAATTCCGATATATCGCGCAGCCCTAGTATTTACTAAATATATATGTCGTACTTGTATTGATGACTTATTCATGATGCGTTAGATGTTTGTGACTTCAAAATATGACGTGACTGTTAAATTTCTCTGGGTTTATTAAAATATATTACATTTAATATACATATATATATAAAAAGACATGGTAAGATAATGTTATTTATCGCTAAGAAGTTTTAGTGATCGTTCTTGTTAATCTTTGGGACGTTCTGGTCAGTAACTGATTAATTCTCCAGGATATTTGTCTGTAAATGGCATTTTTCAATATGATTTATTAATATTTCAATATTAATGAGATGGCTTTTTTTTTTTTTTTTTGTAGCTATGAAGGCATTTCACAGACACCAAGAGGTCGTGAGAAGACTCCGGCAGCAGCCCAAGAACTTTCCCTTCGGTGAGTCGCATTCATTCATTCATTCATTCATTCATTCCCTTCTAAATCGTTAAAGCTGATGTGAAACGGAAATTCGAAAGCGTTGTGCTTCCACAGCGAGACACATCGAGGTAAGTGGGGTATATTTTGTGGGCGGGGCTTTAGCTTTATTCTTTAGGATTTGATTGGTTTAGGAAATGATGGCGTTAAAAAACAAACATGGAGTCAGATCTGGATGTTATTCTTTGATGAATATTTGTCTCAGGAATGAGATTTATTTAAGCCAGGAATGGAGATACGCTGCGTTCATGACAACCAGGAATTCTGAATTTTCCAACTCGGGACCTCCTACTTCCCGTGTCAGAGAGTCCTCGTAAAACTCTTTCCGCCATCTAAAGTCGGAAATAAAGGTTCGTTAAAGTGGGCGTGTCTTCTCTTCGTCTAAAAACTGCCTTCTCTCGCCGTCTACAAAAACTGGAATTAAAGAGTTGATTGGTTTTTAGCGAGGAGGTGATGATTCACCGTTAATAGCAATGGAAAAGACATAAAAAAGAGCAAAAATCTTGCAGAAAGCAAATGAACAATTTGATGATTAAAGTATCTCGCTGTATTTATCGAATTCAAATATAAACAGAAACTCAAAAGACGGCTTAAAAACCTTAAATCACGCCGTTATTTCTTATTCTTACTTTGCACTCTGAGCGCCGCCATGTTGAAGTGACGTCACTGAGTCGCAACTCGGAAAAGTCGTAAAACTTCACAAGTTGGAGAGACGTTTAAACGGATCTTTCCTGCCGGGAAGTTCTCAGTTCCCACTTCGTCATGAATGCAGCACTAGTGACTAAAGGTTGTCGCCCATCTCCACGAGCATCTTTACCTGTTTTCGTTGATTGGTTATTATTGTTTTTGATCTAACGCGATGTAATTAAAAGTCAGAGATTTTTTTAAAGGCGAGGGAAAAAAAAAAAAAAAAAGTCTTTGCAGTTCACTGGAAGATTATTTTTGGAAGTTCAGAAAGGCCGTGAGTTTCAATTCTCTATAATTGCGATCTCAGGATAGCAAAAGTTTTCATGAGATGATAAGATATTTTTGTCATGATGATGAAATGCACGATTAAGCAAATACTTCAGCTGATGCGTATAAAATGAATTAAATATAATCAGTAAAATGTGTGCGTCAGTGCGTAATGTGAAAATGTTAATGTCGTTATACAAAAATGTTACTGTTAATGTTAAAGCAATGCGAGTAGCAGGCGGTACGTCATATTACATAAATGACACCTAATTAAACATGTAATGCAGATTATTTAATTTAAAACTATTATTCTACATTATCTAGTTCTATATTAACCTGTACGTGTTATGTGAGGGGTCCGAGAGGATCAGTAAGAATATGCTAGGGATCCACGGCTTAAATAAAAAAGGCAGAGAACCGAACGTTTTAATCAGATCGCTGTCCTAACAGCAAGACGAACAAAAAATCAAGAACGTGAAAATGTTCTTCACTGACTTCACGCTGTTCCTAGTGACGGTCCACTATCAGTAGTGTAAATACCTTGGCTCGGTTTATGAGTTGGGAAGTAAAACTTGAACACCTCTTGGTAGCTTAACCAAAGAAATAAAACGATTTACTAGAACAGGAAGTTTAATTTGCTGATGCACCTGTAACTTTGACGTGAGGTATTAAATCAGTGTGTTACGTCCCCAATTAGTCTAGGGGTGTGTGTGTGGGGGAATAACACTTATGTGATGATTAATAATAATAGGTGTGTGTGTAGCCAGTGACCAAAGACAAGTATCGCGTGTACCCAAGTGATTTATTTATCTATATACACGTGAACAAAACGTGTGTGCCAAGTGACAGTGGCGATATTTACAATGTATTTACAGAAACGCGTAACAAGACTCAAGGGGAAAAGGGACGCCAGCGGCACCAAAGCAAAGAAAAGAACAAAACAAAACAAGTCTAACTATTTTCAAACCCTCTACCCTAACTATAACAAAAGATAGAAAGAAAAAGTCTTCAGCGTCCAGGACGCGCTAACTACCCTACTCTACCTTACCAAAACCAAAAGTACAGAGGGCGGTGCTCGCTCCTAACCTAATGCGTCTAATACAACAAGAAACCCGGAAATCCTACGTGCTGTACAATGTATGTCACGTGACGTACTTACCTGTCCACTTTTCCCCAGCACTAACAACGTCACGAAACAGGGATAACAAACACTAAGTTTAACGAGACAGATGACTAAACACAGCGAATGAACAAATGAAATACAAGACCCAAAAACAAACACAACAAGGCCACGTAGTCAAAATACAGAACAAAAACACAGGAACAGAGTTTAGGTTTTAACAACGGGAACAAAATCTTCCTGAATGAATGGTGAATTTAAAACCTTAAATTGGCGGGGTCAGAGGTTGATTGGTTGTCACGGAGAATGACATCAGCGGGGTCAGTCAAGATGGACAGGAGCGTTATCCAATGAGGCAGTACTGCAGAGAGAGAGAGAGAGGCGGGCGAGAGAAAAGGGGAGAGAACAAAACACAAAAACACACGAACATACCCCAGGACGTAACACAGTGTAAGGACGGTTTAAGGAAAATGTTAAATTAACGCGTTATTTTTGTAAAACTGCACGGACCGGAGTGTGTTATTCCACTTATACCACAGCGATTTGCCAAACGGTACAGTGTTTAACTCATTAACGAAAGACACGTCTCACATTTGAACGGTTCATAGCTAGATTTAATGGTGCGGAACGTCCGAGAAACAAGTTTTCACTTACGATATATAGCTGCTTCCCTCTCTCTCTCTCTCTTTCTCTCTCTCTCTCTCTCTCTGTCTGTCTCTGACACTAGAGACTCCTTCCATAAATGATAAATAAATGTCTCCTAACAAAAACGTCACCACATCAACAATTATACATTTTACTTTGTTTTAAAAAAAACCCACATTTTTAAATCCATTTATTATTAGTTTTAGATTACGTCGAGTGTCTGCCGTAGAAGCCTCTGTACATGAGCTGTTACTATAGAAACAATAACGTATTAGAACAAGCGCATTAATATAAACGTATCATTTGTGATATTTACAACCAGTTCGTGCTGTCAAACAGAGATAACGCACACCTTCTGACTAATTAGGTTTGAGAAGTCAGCCTTGCCGTGGTAAAAATCTCTAATATTAAGCTTGTAGATTGAGTTACGGTGGTACTTTGTATAACAAGTTTTAATTTTTTAAAATTGTTTATCGTTTTTGTGTAAAGTGGAAGCTGTGTCTCGGAAGACGACCCGTCAGCGCCGGTGGAGATCGAGCTCGTAAGTGCTGTCACGTTCAGAAAAATTGGAATTATACGTTTTAATTTTAAAAAAAAAATTTTTTTTTAAGGTGTCATTGTCATTTTACGGTTTCAACTTCACAGGAATTAACAAGCAGCATGATGGAGAAACCATCGGTGGGTTCACAGGGATGTGGAAAAGGTCAGAAGCCATTTTGTTCTCAGAACACAACCTTCACATGAATTCACTCTCAGTAAAGCTTGATGAGACGCGAATGAGACGGTGATAAGAAACCGCTTAAACATAAATTCAATCCTTTTACAATCCTTTTCTGAAAGGGTGTGTGGGTTGATTGAGTATAGTGAAGTTCTTAGTAATCGTAGTAATTTAATTTATTTTTATTCTGGAATCGTTTTTCTGTGTTAAACGGATGTTTTTCACAGTGTCTAAGGTCATGTCTGGCTTTTTTGTTTTCCAGATCTGAGGTCGTCCGCTTTAGATGAGGACGGATACAGCAGCTTACCTGAGTATGTGTCTTTACTTCACACGTATATATTTTTACACATGTAAGGAATAAAACACTCTGTGTTGTGCAGTTATAGGAAAATAATCAAAGACAGAGTGGTGTGATGAAGCAGAGTTACTTTTACCTCCTTCAGGTTGATTATTCTGTGTTTTATTCTTCTTATACCACAGCAATTTGTCGACGATTATTTTATCCGCTAGTGGATACGTTTAACGTTGTGGAACGTCCAAGAAACAAGTTAGTTCCTGTTCTTGCTTACGTTATAGCAGCTATAAACAATCGTTCCATCACCAGCCTCTCTCTCTTTTTTCTCTTTCTCGAAGTTAATAAGACAAAAAAAACGAAGCGTGTCACAGAGAATCCGCAAAGCGTAAACTTCTCAGAAGCGCTGACATTTGAGACTCCTTCCATAAAACTTTAAATAAATGCCTCCTTACTTAAAACTCACCATCTCACCATCTCAACGATTACACACCTTCTTTAGATATGTTTATGTGGCGCGTCCCCGTGACCTAGCTGTTACTATAGAAACGATAATGTATCACAACAAGCGTATATATATAAATTTTTATTTATTAATATAAACTTGCACTACTGTCAGAGCTGCTGTTATAGAAAACTAATCAGCAGCTTCTGACCAATCAGAATCCCGAATTCAACATCGCTGTGGTATAAACGTTTATTAAAGTACGGAGTTGCCAGTTCCTTAGCTACATCCGCCTTGTAGCTTTGTCTACAGATCAAATTAAATCGCAGCTTCTGTTTTATATATTCTAGGAGCAGTTATGCGATCTTGAGCAAGGAGGTGTTGGTGCTTCTGATGTTCCGCTGTTTGGAGTGCTCCAGCGAGTGCCGCATTCGCGGAATAGGCAAAGGAGGGAGTCTGTCTCTCGGACAAGAATGTCTGTCCTGCTCCAACTACAGACTGTGGACCTCTAGACAAGCCGAGAAGCCGAAAGAGAAGGTGTGCATCTCGGAGCGTGAGAAAATCCGGTGATGCCTGCTGGGTTTTGTAGTGGATTTATTGGCAGATTGGCAAAGCAAGCTATCTTCCATCTACATACAGTCATGACAGGCACAGACAATCTCTACTACCTCCTTCCAAGCTTTGTTTTTCTTTGTAGTATTTCCATACTTGTTTAATGAGTGGTTGTATATGAGGGGATAAGATAAAACCATGTTTTTTTTTTCTCCTCGCCCCCAGGTGGCTGATGTGCCTTTAATCACGCCGTATGAAGACGTGTCCACTCAGGAGTCTGACATCTCTTCAGTATCTGCAACTCTCCACTCAGGACCCAGTATGGTCGAGTGTAAAAATGCTGCCGTGCAAGAGGAGGCCGAGGCCGAGGCCATTTCAAGCGTTATAGTGAAAGAGGAACCGGAAGACTGCGACGAGGTGGTGAAGGTGGAGCAGCCGAGCCTCCTCATGGAGACACATGAGGATTATGCTTCCGCTGCTACAGGAGATGATGGAGATGGGAACCGCGATGAAGCCGTGACCGTTAAAAACGAGAGAGATGAGCTGGCTCACCTCGAGGCTCTTGCTTTTCAGACCGAGCAGCAAACGCTGCTGATCGACGAGACCGGCCGAGTGAGGCGTGCCGAGCTACCGAGAGACGACGGCGACGACGACGACGATGACGACGAAGAGGATTTAGAAGACAATTCGGAAGCTGAAGAGGATTCAAGCTCGTTTGATCCGTCGGAGGATTTGGGCGAGGAATCCTCTGATTTGGATAACGGCAGAAAGCTCATGGTGCTGAAACCGTTTCAGAACACCATTAAACCGATTATTTGGTGTACAGACTGTACAGACGTAGCCAAGATGATCTGTACCATTCGGAGGCACAAAAGGATCTACGGTTGCGCAGAGTGCGGCGTCGGTGACGCGGCGGATGAAAACAGCACTTTTAAAGACTTCTCCGTTCATTTTAGCAACATAACAAGTTTTCATAAACATGCCATGAAGGAGCACGGCGCAAAAGAAATCCCTCCCGAAAACAGAGTGTGTGAGGATTGCCATAAAACCATCAGGATGCCGACAAACCCTAACAAAAAGCCGCGAGAACACGTGTGCGAGTACAAGATCAAGCCGTTTGCGTGTCACTTGTGTCGCAAGCGCTTTTTTACAGAAACCGGCCAAAAAGTGCACTACCGTCGACTTCACGGAGACTACACGCATTTCTGTAAATACTGCATGACGCCATTTGACACGAAAGAGTCCAAGCTGAAGCACGAGACGACTCACAGCGAAGAGCCGCTGCCTTACATCTGCCCGGACTGCCCGGAGAAGTTCCAAGACTTCGTCGCGCGCAATCAGCACCTACGGAGCCACCGAGGAGAAAAGAAACACGTCTGCGACAAGTGCAACCGGAGATTCGGCGATCTCGCCAGCTACGACAGACACATGCGGATACACTCGGGAGAGAAACCGTACACGTGCAACGTCTGCGAACGTTCCTTCACGCAGGCCGGACACCTCAAGTCGCACATGCGCCTGCACACGGGCGAGAGGCCGTTCATGTGCGAGCAGTGCGGGAAGTGTTTCAATCACAACGTCAGCCTCAAGAACCACCTGCAGAAGCATCACGGCGGCGACGGCACTCCGGCGGAAGAGGACCAGCAGACGGCCGACCCCTCCAGTGCGGCGAAACGGGCGAGAAAGCGAGCGAGGAAAAGCTCCGCCTCGTACGCCGAGGACGTGAAGGAGGACAGAGGATCGGAATGTCGCTCTGAGAGCGAGACGTCCGATTCTGATGAAGAGTGGACGAAAAGAGGAAGGAAGAAGAAAGCTAGGAGGAAGAGACGAGGGGAAAAAAACGCAGATGATGATGAGCATGGCGAGTGAGCGTCACAGACTGCAGTATTTATTCTTTTCAGAACAGTTTCTAAGTTCACCCTTATCGCAATAAAGCTGCTGTCCGTGAGGATGAAGGCTGAAGCGGCGGTCACACTAGATGCAAAAGAACCCTTTCATTCAGGATTCAAGAAACGTGTTTGCTTCTGGTACTGGTTCATTTTCATATCCACCTCCTCATATTAAATTCTGCACCAAATTTATGTAGATGAAGTTTAATTTATTTAAAGCGTGGGCCAATTGAAAACAAGCAAGGGGGTGGAGTCTCGACATGTAACAACTCTAAGTGTATTATTACATACCCTTTTGCTAAAACTAAACTTTTTTGGCTTCTCAGTGAATGTAATATCTGTCATGCTTAAGGTTTTCTGTTCACTGAAACACTACTTTCCCCTCCAGAAACACGTCACACCAAAACCACACCATTTTTGCTCCACCATGGCGAAGAAGAGCGACGTGACCGCTGCTTAACGCATGCTTCCTCTGTCTATACACCGAAACCATGGACAGCTGTGCCACTCGGGTGTTTCTTGGTTACCTCACATTCCTGTCTCGTTATTCTATAAAAGACTCGCAGTACCGAAGGTGAAAGAAGACATGGATGAGATGTTGCTTTGTACAGTTGCACAATAAAACTGCTGGATATAACAATTTGTATTTGAGTTTTAAGTGTTTTTAAAATGCCTCCTTATTTATAAACTCACACATTAAGCTACTGTTTGTAAAATCATTGGGCTAGGATTTAGTTACAATAGCGACTGTTGAATTTGACTCAATCTGGCAACCCTTGTGCTATGCTGATTAATACAGCAGTTGTGATGCATTATTATTTCTAACATTCTTATCATAAGCTTTTTTCCTTCAGACTCATTTCTAATTCTTAGTTGTCATGTCTATGATATTTAGATAAATCTTATTATTTTTTTTTTTTTAATGAAAACCAGGATCTAAATGTCATCTAAACATCTACTGTCTTGAACCAAATTAACACAAGAATAATTCACACAGTTACGGTAAATCGCTTTCGATTCACCTTATATGCTCACTACACGGGGTATGTAATACAATGTGTTATATACTATATGGCCAAAAGTTTGTACACCCCTGACCATCACACTCGTGCTTGTTGAACATCTCATTCCAGTTTTATTCCCCCCTGTGTTTGCTGTTATAATGAGCTCCACTCTTCTGGGAAGCTTTCCACTAGATGTTGGAGAGTGGCTGTGGGGATTTGTGTTCATTCAGCTACAAGAGCATTAGTGAGATCAGGCGCTGATGTTGGGATGTCGAGGAGGTCTGGGGTGCAGTCGGTGTTCCAGTTCATCCCAAAGGTGTTCAGTGGGGTTGAGGTCAGGGCTCCGTGCAGGACACTCGAGTTCTTCCACTCCAACCTCCACACATCATGAGTATACTATCGATGGCTGTGATTTCACACTGTGATCCAACAAAATTTATATTTTCAACTTTCCCTTTTATGAGAAAAGGATTATTGAGCCCAGTTGTTTACTTAATTTAACATTGTATTCCACACATAACACATTAATATCACATTAACCTAACTTAAAGGTGCATCAGGTGGTAATTGTGAAAAAATAGGTCTCTAATGATTATACAGGTGGAGTTTAGTCAAATTTGAAATTTGGATTTCCACCCCTGTACACAAAGCTCCACCCCAAAACTCATGACTATTCAAGTAAAGTTAGTTTACTAACTAGAGTTAGGGTTAGCAAGGACGGTCATGACATCACTTTCAAGCGCACTCGGACATTCGGCTGCTTGAAAGCCAAGTTACGACTCTATAAACACGCAATTTTTCCACATTAACCATTTATGGTGATGGTGAAGGAGTGGTGGGAGGCGTGTCTACAAAATGACTGACAAGAGGCCAATTCAAACACAAACAAACATTACGGGCCGGAAAGGCAGGTATCCAAAATGTTTTTATTTGAGCTACATAATACACTTGTTCTGAGACAATGGCTTAAACTATTATTTTTTATCATTTCTACATAATTTGATGCCTTATTTGTACTAGCAAGAAATGAGAACTATTGGCTATTGCACCTTTAGTTTATAGTCCTACTGTTAGATGCTGTAAGTTATAACAGGTGCTTTCAGTGTAGCATTGGCCATCTGAGGCATTAGAACAGTTACAGGCAGTAAATAAGCCGTGTTTAAGGTTTTATTAAGGTTTATTTTCTGTACGAATAAACATTTTACACAGCAGTTTGTTACAACATTTCTGAAGGGTTTTATGTTATTAATTTAGATGACAATGTTTGCTAACATTCTCTTCCAGTGAGGAGGAGGAGCCGTTCTGGATTGGTGATAAAATGTATTCGTTTAATCAATAAATCTTAGCAAAGGCACTAAAAAATTCAAAAACATGTATACAGTCGATTATATTTAAAATATATTTCGCTACTGATGAATTGAGCGATATTTAAATTAACTCGTTAGTCAGGTTCATAATGAGTGCTGTAAAGACTCTTGTGTTATGCACAGTGGTTGTTACGGTGATCTGAAGGATGGGCTTCTGATTCGGCCAATCAGCGGGCTTCATTCGGGAACTACTAGCCAATCCTATTGCGTTCTGGGGTGGGAGGCGGGATTTGCTGTGTTACTGGAGGGGAATTGTCAAAGCTCTCACGCCACGCCCCTTTCATGACGGACAAAATGGACGCGCTGCAAATTTGTTGGTGCGCGCGCGTAGAAGTTCGGCAGCGCCGTTTGCGTGAGTTTTAAAACGTCGGTGTAAATTTCCTAATAAAAAGGCGTCGGTGTTTGTAAATACGACGTTCTGAACGTCAAAAAATAAAGCTGGGACGCCTGTAGATGCCGTTTTCCTGCGGTTTGGACTCCTGGCCGAGCAGCTTGCAAATGGTAATCCTTATTAGAATCGGACGATCTAAATATTAGCATGTTAGCATCTGTGTGTTCACGTGCAGGACGCGAGAACACGGTATAGTTAATAATTATTAGAATAATTCAATTACAAACACGTAATTGTGACATTTACGCGCGTACTTACGCGAATTAGTTAGCTCGTTAGCCGTTAGCTAGCTGGTGCAAATCCGGTGTGTAAAGCGAATGTAAACATTAGACGACAGACGCAGCTAGTAAGTTTTGTTTCTTAGCTTCTTGGCTTAGTTTCTTCGTTACAGAGCTGCTGTAGGTGTTTATTTCCATAAAATATAAAAATCTGACACTGTGGTTTAGCATTTGTTTTAGATTTAGGTTTTGAGGTTTTCACGCCCCCTTTACTGTAACAGACACAGAGGCCACGCCTCTTTTACCAGGGCTGACCACAGGCCACGCCTCCTCTACTGTAACTGACACAGAGGCCACGCCTCCTTTGCTGTATGAATTTTATGAAATTATCCTTTTGTACCTTGTCATGTGTGCAGTAGAGATGGAGAAGCAGCAGACGGATGATCCCTACTCCAAAGAGACCACCAAAACCTGGGGATTCCGCAGGAGCACTATAGCCAGGCGGGAATTCATTGAAGAAATCGGAAACCTGGACCTCGTTACGTTGATGCCGCGTCGGAACACGCGCCAGCCGAGGGGCAGAGGGAGAGGACGAGGTCGGGGCAAGCAGCCTAGCGAAACTACATCAGATGCCCCAAAAAGAGCACGAGGAGGCAGGAGAGCTGTCCAGCCAAACCTAGAACCAGATCCAGAACCACAGCCTGGTTCGGATGATCTAGTAACTGCATCTCCTGAGCTGGACTTACCACAGAAGACCGCATCGGACACAGAGGCGTCGGATCCAGCCGAGGACAGCGACGAGCTCACGCTCCGAGAGCTTCAAGAGCGAGCCAGGAAGCGACAAAAATCAGAGGAGAACAGCAAAGGAGGTGCAGGGACTGCAGATCTGAGCGCCGAGACGGTCAACGAATATGACGAAGAGTCATGTGATCATCTCCAATCAGACGAAAATGTCTCGTCACTCGACACAGATCGAATGACCACCAGCTCAGAGGTGAAATCAGCTCGAGGTGTTCAGCTGGAGGAAGAGGAGGAGGAACAGGAGGAGCAAAACGATGCTGATGAGTCTTCTGGTGGTGATGAAGAATACAGCGACCCCAACGCCATCTACTGTATTTGTCAACAGAAGCACAATAATAGGCAAGTACCACATAGAGGCAATGTTTTCTGTTCTAGTCCTTAATATTTAATAGTTTTAATTTCCAAATCGAGTCTATTTCCTTGTCTACTTATACGCAGTTGAGATTTTTTATTCCTGACAATGTATACCGCAAAAAAAAAAAAAATCACTCCAAATCTGTTCAGATTTCATTAACTTTAACTCCAGGATGAGCAGTGTTCAGGAAAGTGATGAGTAACGTTAAAATACGATTATAATCCGAATCTGATTACTGGTATTGGTCCGATATCGTGGGCCGTAAGTCTGGTGCAAATTGTCGCGCTAATGAACAGACAAACGAGATCTGGACGTCTTTCACAATTAACGATCGAAACAATCAGACTGCAAACTGTCCTCGGTGGAAAAAATCAAGAAGAGGAACTACAGCATCTCACACACAAGCAGTCGCAAGCCTGAAGCAGCGACGTGAACATCTTGAGAAGCTGTCGCATGCAAGAGCGCTTCATTTCTGCGAGCACTGAGCACTGAAACGCGTGCTTTCTTTCGCCAATCCATGATGTCTTAATGCTAAGTAGGTTAGTCATGTCAGTAACATTAATGTGTTTGTATCAACGGGGGGAAAAAAGAGTACTGAATGGTATTAAAGCTAGTTTTAATAACTTAATGAACAAAAAAATCTGATTTTAACAGCAAGGCTACGTCCACGTTAATCCGGATACATTTGAAAACGCGTCTTTTTCTGTACGCTTTGGCCTTCTGTCCACACTGAGATGGCGTTTTTGTCCAGCGAACAAGGATCTTTTTGAAGAAAAAAAAAACGCTCTCCAAAGTGGATAAATTTGAAAACGTCGTATTCGTGTTGTAGTGTGGACTGAGAAAACGGAGATGTTCAAAAACAGTGACGTATTTTTGGGTACGTGACCCATTCAACTTTATAGTCTTGGGTTACCCGCAGAAACAACTCCACCTTTTCGTCTGTCCATTAAAAAAAATCAATCAATTCAAAGAGACGGAAAGTAAATAAACGCCAAAGCGTCATTTTTTATATTTTGTTATATTTTAAAATAGAGTTATTGGTGTAATTTGGTTTTTAGTTGTGATTTTACTTATTAACTTTGTTTTATTTACTACTTATTTTATTTTATGCTGTAAAGCACATTGGTCAGCTGCTGCTGTTTATAAATGGTGTTGTATAAATAAATTAAACTTGAGTCTTTTTGCACGTGCAGTACAGGGATGTAAGCGTTTTCAGATGTTTCAGTGTCGACGAGCAATTTTTGGAAAATGTTTGAAAACGATCACAATGGAGCAATTAGTCTCTCTCTCTTTTTTTTTTTTTTTTTTTTTTTTTTTTTTTTTTTTTTTTTAAAAACAAACCAACAAAAAAAAAATATATTTTAAAA
>CM074989.1:2030649-2055212 GCA_037576825.1 Pangasius krempfi
CTACACTTCGATCACATCTTGATTGTTTTATTTCAAATCCATTGCGGTGGTGTATAAAGGCAAAATCACAAAAACTCTGTCACTGTTCAAATACTTCCGGACCTGACTGTGTGTGTATCTTTGGGACGTTCACCGGTACATGATCTCATTTATAATGGTGGCTGCATTAGAGTCAAATCACAGTCAGCGCAAACTTTTGATTTTCTGCCTCTTAAGCTCCAGAGAAGACAATCAACCTCCTCATCACCAGGGTCGAGAGCTGCACCTATATTTATTTATTCTGCTTTACTGATGATGGTAAATCTAATCTATAGAGCACGCTAGGATAGTAAGTTAGTTTTAAAGCAGTCACCGTGGTTGTTGTGAGGATGTCCGTGGATCAGTATCCAATACCAGTCGGTATTCATGGCTTTATCACACCGTGAACCTTCTCTCCACAGGTTCATGATCTGTTGTGACCGATGTCACGAATGGTTCCACGGTGACTGTGTAGGCATCAGCCAGGCCCGTGGCCGTCTCCTGGAGAAAAACGGAGAGGATTACATCTGTCCATCCTGCTCTCCATGCCAAAGTCCCATCGACTTCTTGAAGCAGCAGCCTGCGCTCTCTAAAGCGGCTCTGAGCTCCTCGTCCGAGAGCCTGTTCACCTCCTCGGCCGGAGAAGAAAGACCCAGCGAGGACGAGGGCATTAAAGGGAAGATCAGGAAGTCGAGCACTCGCAGCACAAAGAGGAGAATCAAGATCTTCCAACCGGTAACATGGCTTTGTTTTGCTGAAATGAATAAACCGGGACAGACAGCTCCAGATGAAAGCGACAGTCCTTCCTGAGCTCTCATCTTTTTTCCTTTATAACGTTACCCTTGGTGTTCATGCCTTGCGTCTTTGTTGTTGTTGTTGTTGTTGTTGTTGTTGAAAATTAGTTTAAAAATTAGAATTCATCAACAAACTAACTGCCCTCTTTATGTCTCTTTTTGTTAAATAACATACCCTAGTGATTAATTTCAGTTTATTAATGAGTTGTTACATGGACATGAAAATAGATCGGCCTTCAAATCATCAAAACTCAGATTTAGGAGGATTTTTGAATATTTTGATAATCAGCCTATAAACGTAGTTTTTTTTTTTTTTTTTTTAAAGCATTTTGTTCTCTTTCATTTTGTCTTGTTGTTTTTGACCCTGTTCTATGGTTCTGTGATCTGAGCTCTGAGTGTTATCTCAGGTGGAGATCGTCGAAGCCACACCGGAGCCCAAAGAGCAAGCCGTGGTGAGGGAGCAGGCTTTGGCCGAGGAGGTGGTGAAAGAGCAGGAGGACATGGTGGAGAAGGTGAAGGAGAAGGCTGCTGTTCCTAAGTGTATCGGTCCAGGCTGTAGTAACGATGCTTTGCCTGAATCGGTATACTGCGGCCATCAGTGCATCATCCGCCATGCAGCTGTGGCCATGCACGGTCTCTCAGAGCCCAAAGCGCAGCCTGAGATAAAAAACAAACCTGCACCTAAACCCACGCTTAAGGTAAATCATCAACACTGATACCTCTGTCTCTACCTGCTATACATAGCGGTATCTTTTTAAAACATACTACATAATAGTTACATTTATACCTAAGTGCTGTTGGATTCTGGTTGGTCAGAAAGTGTTGATTAGTTTTCTATAACAGCAGCTCTGTCAGTAGTGCAGCTACAAATCACAGGTTTATATTAACACGCTCGTTCTAATACATCATCGTTTCATCTTTTTTTTTTTCTTCTTTTTTTTTAAACAACAGATGCATGTAGTCGTTCATAAGGTGAAGTTTTCTCTAAGGAGACGTTTACTTAACTTTAATGGAAGGAGTCTCCAGTGTCAGCACTTTGTAACAGTCAGAGCTGAAAAGTGGGGAAATTAATTTTATGCTTTGACAAGCTGCAATTTTTATTTTTATTTTTTTGGTCTTACTAACCTTAAGAGAGAAAAGAGAAAGGCTGGTGAGGGAACGACTGTTTATAGCTGCTGTAACGTAAGTGAGAAAAGGACATGTTTCATGGATGATCTACAGCATAAAGTGTAACTATAAACGTATAAAAAAAAAAGTGTTGTCCTATAATTAAGAAAATATTTTAATCGTTGGTAAATTACTGTGGTACAGGAGGAATAAAACTCTAGTGCATGCTGTTATAGGAAAATAACCAACTTCATGGTGGCAACAGTAACTCCACTCCATGATTGTTTTCCTATAACAGCACAACACGGAGTGTTTTTTTTTGTGGTTTTTTTTATATCTGTTATTTCCTGCATGTTTTTTACACAGTTAAGTCGTTTTGCGATTAATGAGTGTGTGTATGGTTTGGCATTATTAGATTGCCAGCATCCGCTCTTCCCGAATAAGCCCCAGCCATATTTAATCGTCTTCATTCTGTGGATTCTTTCCCAAGTGGACCCTGTAAAATGACTAGCTGTTCACGTACGGTTTTCAGATCCACAATCTCGGAAAACTCTTTAAGAAGAAATCGGCGGAGAAGCCAGCCGAGGATGAGGATGGCCGAAGTAAGGAGACGGGATCCACCCCCGCTGCTTCTCTCACCCCTGACCCTGTTCACAAAGCAATGGGGGAGCAGCAGCCTGCGGCAATCGCTTCATCACAGTTTTACAAAGCCAGTATGTATCACACAGGGGTTTACAGCACACACAGGCTCTTCACACACACACACACACACACACACCAATCCCACACGTCACTCTACACACCCACACACACACACACACAGTTCGGTGAGGCGATTTGCCCAGCACATAAGCAATGCTTAAACAAAAACGAAACATTTTGATATAAATACTTTACAGGTATTCCTTAAAGGTAAGTAAACAATATATTTAACTTGTGTTCCCAGGTGAGTATCAAAAACCGAAAACAAAAATAAAGATCAATCACAACACATCGGAAAAAAAATCTGGATTAATCGTAATGCAGAAGTTTCTTTGCCTAGTCCCTGATTTCACTCGTCTTCCTGCTCAAACACGTAATTAAACGCATTAATGGTTTTATAATTAGCTGCCGAGTTTAATCAGGTGTCAAGAACATGAAAATGGGACCCACTGATATAAAAGAAACCAACTGCGCTGTTTTTATTTATTTATTTTTCCCCCAATTCATTCTCAGCTTTATTAGGTAACACTAATTAACACTAAATACCAACAACGCTGCTCTGCCCATCACCCAAACACACTCCTTGTTATATCTACTTGGTGCATATTATATTGTTAACATTACAAGCCCTTACGGGGCGTCTCCACATTTACACCTTGGCTTGTTCACCTCCTGATCACTTGAAAATATCTCAAGCCCATGGCACAGGATTCATGCAAGCTTGGTGAAACGCTGAGCGAACGATATCTGACCTCTATCTCCTTTAGGACATTTTAATAATGATTTGCTATATCATATGAAAACAAGCATTATCTCCAAGAATCATTGTTTGCATTATCAGAGGCAGTACTGACGGTTAAAAATAAAAACAAACCGTTTTTCGCAAGAAACAGATTCTCAGACCTGCCAACCTTCAAAAATTGTGTGTGGGAACTCCGAATTTTAATATCATTGTACACTGGTACAAGTTATCACTCAAAATATGCAAAAAAGTTCAGCTGTGAGCCAATGATTCTGGCATGATTGACAGGTGAGTAGGTTTTTAAAACTCTCCAGTATTAACTGACCCCGTGGAAGCCCCGCCTCCTTCGCGCCGTCTCACACTAGTAACGTCTTCATCCATGCTCTTGTCTCAATCTTAACCTGACTTTCTGATAAGGAAAATAGAGAAAGGTTTCATTGCATAATAACGAACGCAAAACAGACCGATGCATTCCAACCTTAGCTAACATTAGACAAATATAGCGTTAACTACAGTGATGCCACAGAAAGAGGAAATAAGGCTGAAAACTTTGACCGAAAAAAGAAAAAGGCTCGCAACTAAGGTGCAGAGCTAACACTTGGCTCTGTAAAATAATTAAAAAATCGTTTTAATGGTAATGATGGTTAGAAAGTGATTAAAAAAAAGCTGTTCGCTTTCTTTGTCCTCCTGCACTGGTTATGCGTTCAAACAGCAGATCAACAGGAAAATTTCAGCTCGTGTGGAACCATTTCATGGGTGTTTTTTTTTAAACACGAGGCATTTAGACAAGCGGTATGTAAAAGGATTATATCGAACATTTACTGTGTTTTTACTTTTACAGCTCTAAACCCCTCACCCCTTTCCAGGACTACTCATTGTTCCTCTTTGGGGTTGGCAGGTCTGGATCCTGTCTTGCTCCATTTACTATTTTTTGGGCTTGTTTGCATTTCAGACCACACACACAATAGAGTATAATGACACCATGCTTAGCATACTCGGGATGCTCACTACCAGGATTTGAGCCTAGGATACACAATATGAGTTGGCTATTGCACACTTTTTGACTGATTTATGCGTATATTTATTGCAAGAAATTAGGAAACACGCATCATCTCATTGGTAAAACAAACTAAACACCAAATTTGCACAATCACACAATTTATTTATTTATTTATTTATTTATTTATTTATTTATTGTGTGTGATGGCAATAGCAAAACATGGAAGTTCAAGGCTTTGGCAATTACAGCCCATCTTGTTTGCCTTCATTTCGACAGTTTCGGTTCTTTGAATTGTTTTATACACTCCTGCACAACTCCACGCGCAGTTTGTCCTTAATGGAAGAACTCCACTTCAGCCTCAAATGGCTGTCCATCATTTCTCTTTTCTAGCTTCCTGTGTTTGCTTTTTTTCCACACTATAAAGTTTTATTGGCTATCTGTTCCGTGCAGAGTAGGGACGACCAGCACAGACACTGCCCTATCATCTGTGTTGGCTATAATCAGGGTCTGATATAATCTGCTCTGATGCAGAAAAGCTAACTTTTGCTGACTTTTCATCGGTATTGCTGCACCTGAAAAGGTCACACTTTCACGACCTCAGGGTTCGAATCACTCTCGACACTTCACGGACATGAAGAAAGTGCAGAGGTCAAATGACATCTGTATACCAACAATCCAAATCTTTAGTTTTGGATCTTGTCTATTTTGGTACATGTGTTACATTTATGTTGACTAATACTTGAACCAAAGTGACACAAAAGTGTGGCAGATGTTTCCAGACACTAGCCAAAAACAAAAGAACCTAAACACACACACACACACACACACACACACACTGCTTTATAACCACAACTCAGCACAAGGATTGAAGTAAGAGCCAAACAAAAAAAATGCTACACGTGCTAGTTACAGAGCATTCAAAGAACCAATACAGTTTTGATGCTTAACAGTTCATCTTCAGAGCACTTGATCTTTATCACGTTTGCAGTGCATCCAGAGTCTATCCTGGGATCACTGAATGTGAGACAGGAATACACCATGGACACTTCCTGTGCAGGAGTCCATCACAAGGCACCACAATGAGTCATTCACACACACATTCATGCGTAGGGGCAAATTAAAATAGCCAGTCCACCTACTAGCATGGTTCTTAGAGAAAACATTTACCCGAGGTCAGGATCGACCCTGAGACACTGACGCTACGAGGCAGCAACACTCTGCTGTGCCACATAAAAGTACACTCTTACAAAATTGAGAACCCATACAGGGTCTTTGGTTATCCCTCTCGGCGTGAAACCTTGAAGATTCTATCAGGAATCTATCAGGAAAGCGGTTTAATAATTAAAATATAAACGAGCTTTGATTTGTTTAGCACATTTCTTTGTCACTGCATGAATCCATATGTCTTAATTATTCGTCTAAAATATATGAAGATTACAATTGTAGAACTTCTAGGAGCAGGGGTGTGAAAACTTTTAACTGGTAGTATAAATATAATGCATTGAACCTGTCTCGTGCTATTTTACCCCTGTATTGATGGATCCAAGCTGCTCTGGAACATCTTTTAAGCTGTTTTCTAACATACTTGCTGCTAGGTACCAGTCAGTAAACATCATCCAATGTATTCTGTCTCAGTTAAACTTCAACAAAAAAAAAACAAAACAAAAAAAAAACAACCACATGGTATGAAGTACCAGTGTGCAGGTTCCTGGGGCAAAAATCAAAGCACCACATGAACACCACCAGGCGGATCCGGGAAATACTTTAATGTTAATAATCCTTTTCTCATAAACTCTCAGAAACCGTTAGGCTTACGGGTGCTAAAGGTATAAAAGACACACTCCTACACGTACCATCCCAGAGCTGAGCCTTTGTAGCCTGAAATGCACAATTTAGTACCTTTGTCAACAGTGAAACATTGTGAATCATTCACTTCTTAACACACTGTAGTATTCAGACTCTGATAATTGGGTTCTAATAGAAAATGACTGTCATCTATGACTAATATCATACACAGTATTATGCATTTTGCAACTTTATTGCCCAGGAAATTCTCCATCTATGATGCCTTCATCCGCATCTTAGAATTCCATCAGTAAACCAATGCAAATTGCAATCAATTATATGGTAAATCAGTTTTTAAAATAAATAAATAAATAAAATATAACCACAAGAAGTGATCTGCAGGGTCCAAGCACCTTCATAAAAAGCCTCCCTCACCACCTACTCCACATCCCTCAGTCTCCTCTCCACCAATCTCGTGTTCTTGCTTTGATGTGACAGCCTCTCGCTTCAACCCTTTAACCTCTCGCGTTTTTATTGCATCACCACCATCCACCACGACACACTCACAAACTACGGATCAAGAGAACATGATAGACCTGATATGACTTACTGGGATATCCGTTGATCTGACTTACTGGCATACTATGGAACACGGGAACCTTCTCAACATGTAGGAGGACGTCTAGTCATCTCCACACCTCTGCTGGAGAGAGAGAGAAGCTCCTCCTCCTGCTCCTCCTCCTCCAAGTCCACTTGAGTTTTTAAATCACATCAGTTCACACCACAAAGCTGTGTGCTGTCACTCCACCCTGATATATTAAGATGTTGCTTTCATTGAATTACAACTGAGTCATAGCCAGTTAGCCATCACTGCCATGGCATTTTTAGGCTTGCACATAAAAAAAAATGCTTCTGGAGAAGTTTAGGCCTTGAAAACGATTATATCGAGAGTAATTTCAGAAAGAGCATGCACAGCTTGACATTGAAATTCTACATACTTCCATTTTCTCTTCTTTCTTGCATGGAAATTGGCATGGTGGTAAATCGTAAACACCTTCAGCTTCCATGTCGAGTTTGACGAGTTTTCAGAGCGCTTTCTTTTCAGACGATGATCGCTTTTTACACAATGGCTCCTTTTTTTTTGTTGTTAGAGGCAGCATCATTTTAAAGGCTTAAGGTGCCTCCAAGTGTCTTCACTGATTACTTTATATCTATTAAGGAGAACTGACAAGTGATCTCGCTCCAGATATTGGTTTGAAATGATCTAAACCATATAAAAGGTTTTGTTGACTCCTGTTTAAGCATATACAAAGTGGAAAAAAAAAATTACTTACCTAAAACACAAATGCACACTAAGCTACTTTATTAGTTATATAGTTTATATAGTTATAATACTGTAGTAATAATAAATAATACTAATACTGACACATTTGAAAACCGTTTCTTTAATGAAAAGTAAAGACGCCTATACCAAGCGTATAAAGATTTGAACCCGCTACCCAAGCCAGAAAGTTTACGCTAATCACACACTGTTTGTGTGGTTTGACGTGATGTGCACCAGCAAAGATAGCTCAGCGAACAGCATTGAGCAGTTGTCAAAGAATGATCGAAACAGCACCAACAAACTAACTCGTCCTCCGTCTGTGAACTGGCAATACACGTCAAAACATTTGGCAGCCAAAACTGTTTTTCTGGTTCCCAGGTATTTCTGGATCTCTGGTTCCCCGTCTTTCACACCACCCCACAAACATGACATTTTTAAAATTCAGTTTTCCAAAAGATCAACTTTAGGTGGTCAAGGTGTCGTTTTATTGCTGAAGAAAGACCAAAATGGAGCAAAAGTAATGCGTTTTAAAATGATCCGCAATAGTGTGGATATTCCGGTGTTTTATGTTCATGTTTAACACTTTAAATAACCCCAAGCTCATGGGTTGTCGCTTTATTAGGTACACCTACCTTCTATCTTCATTCATTGAGCACAACACCACAATGTTTTAAATGGATTTACTCTGGATGTTCCGGGACTCAAAACGTCAAGCTGAGTAGCTTGAGAATGGCGCACAAACGTCACTGATATCAGCTGGTTGTGGACTCCACATGAGCCCCGAGAAGATCTGACGAATTCCAGGAGAAAGCAGGATAAAACTCGAAATTCTGGAGATGGCGGGACATGCTACGAAGAAATGGCAAAGGATTGTCATTCGTCCAGGCAAGACTGGAATCAGCCAAACACTTTTATTTAATTTAATTTATTTTTTTTAATGAGATTGAGACTTTTAAAGCTTACACTCTAGAGAAATGCTTCCAGTAGGTGTTCTACACTTTCACCTGTCTCCACACGTGCTTCCAGACCCAGCCGTGTCTGAGGTACTGACGAATATCCGCATCTAATAGGTCGTTATTTCAGTTCAGCAATTTTTTCACGTGCTGTTTATTCAGTCAAGGCTTCGTCCTTCTCACAGGGTTCCAACTCCAGCTTCTGAAGTCTATATTACAGCATGTTCTGCCATTTTCTCATTAGAGCAGGAAACTAACACAGTGCATAGCTGGAGTGTTAGTTCAGGACTGGGTCTGGGTGCAACTGATTTTGATAGCTCACTACTCCCCTCTAGTGGTGTTTTTATTTTCCTCCCTTGACTGGGGAAGAGAGAGAGTACACCTTTTCAATTTTTATTGATATGAGGTCAAGATACAATGCATAACAGTACATGTTTATTAATGTTATGGAACATGTAACATGACATCGATGGTGTTTTGTTTGAATTATTCACACCGCTACACTTTAAAATCTCTAGGGGAATCCTTAAAGGTTCCAGGGATTCCCTTTTGGACAGGATAGAACTTCTTAGGAAGCTGTAAACCCATCATTATCTAAGGAACGTTTAGGAAGCCATTTTTTCTATAAGATCAGCAGAAATCGCTATCTGAACAACAGAGAACTTTAATCATGTGCTTCAACTATCAACTACTGTTTCTCTGTTGGGTTACAGCAGGATGTTGGCTTTGTAGCTAGGTTATGGCTAATGTTGATTTTCTTTGGTATCTTTTTAGTAAAAGGTCACTCATAAAATATTTACAGTCCTTAGCATGTTTTCTTTCTCTCTTTTTAACACAGGAGAAAAATATTTAGTTAATTTTATATATAGGACAATACTGCACGCTGTCTTTCACAATGTAGCTAATATAAAAGTATGAGCTATTTAGTAAGAACTCATAGATCTGAAGCTGCATCAAAGAAATCACCAGTTTGTTGAAAATACACTGGACACTTTAGTTTGCACTCATGAGTTACTTTTTTTTTCTTTCTTTCTGGTACAGATATTAAGCTAATTTAGCCTCTACAACATTTCGAACAGCCCAACATATTTAATTTGACATCATTTATTAGAAAAAAATACTTAATTTTTTTCCCATACAAACCTTTTTCCACATTCAGACTCAGACTTTAGGTTCACGGTTTCCTTTAGGAGCATGGAACGCTTTAGAAGGTTTTAATATCAAAGGTAAATTTTGTTCAAAGCCTTGGTGAACTAATTTTGTTGTGTAAGTGGCCTATTTTGTGTTATGGTGTTTTGGGAAATCTTAGCACTTGCTTTCAAGATTGACTTAAATCTAATGGGGGAAAAATGCAAATGACAAAAACCGCATCATTAACATCACTGTGTTAGAGTTCTCCTGCAAAGCACTTTCATTTCATTATCACGATTAAATGTTCATTCTTCTCTTGCTATGATTTTATTTGCAAATTAGATGTTCTTGCTTTCTTTTAGCAATAATTAACCTTAAATGCTGTTCATTAAGCTTAAAATGCTTTGAGAGAGTAGTGGCGGCGTGCCATGTTGTGATGTGGTTTGAGAAATTTAAGCACTGCCTCGAACATTTTTGCTTCAGCTCACGTGAGCCAGTTAATTTGTAAAAAAAAACAAAACACATTTGACCATGAGGTCAAACAAGAATTAGTTTTCTATCATAGTAATTGAAATCTGTTGGTTATATTTTTGAGTATAGAGTTTGTGCAGCATGTTTAAGCAGCTCTGGATGTCAGCTGTCCAATCCTGTCCCTTATGAACAGTCCATTATAAAAATTTCCATTGCTCCTATCTTGCAGCGTATTACGGAGTAGTAACCAGCTGCATCCAGGTTATCCCAGGGATCCCAGTTATGGCTTTCCTTCCAGTGCTTGCGCATTTAACGCATTGACATATGTGTTCAGATAGCCTGAGTTGTTAATTTAATAGTTGTGCTTACTTTGGAGCTACATTCATTTCCTGGTTTATCAGGTACAGCTGCCGTACAGGTTACTGTGATGCTCTACACTAGGGGATGTGAGAGAAACTCACAATGTCCTCTTCGGTTTCATTCGTTTTACAGATCATTTTGAAAGTTACCTGAAGTCATTAAAGCCACGTTTAAATGAATTTTTTTTTTCTCCACTGTTCTGACAGCATTGGTGTAGGAAGTCAATAACAGAATCAGACAAATTTCATGGAGCACTAACTAACCGGTTTTCGTAGTACAGTTAAAATTTTTAAAAACCTCTGTTGTAGCCTTTAAACATACCGAAAGCTCTGTCTTTTGTACCAATCTTCTGGAATTTCGCGAGTTTTCAATTGGAGACACAACCCATGACACGGAGCGGAATCATGACGACGGCGGAAAGTTTTAAAGAGACCCAGAGCTCGCCTGTGTACATATCACTGTGCATAAAATCGCTAAAGATTTTACACTGTGAATTGGAAACCTGGCGAACAGGGATGTTTTGGCTCTGACATTCCAAATATTGCAGATGTGGCGTTTATTCCTCCAGACGTACATAAGACATGCAGTGAGTGTGTGAATAATGCTGCCTTCTGCTGCTGTTAATGCACATGCACACAAAGAATCTGCCTTTTCAGACACATCTCCTGACTGTTTGAACAACTGCGTCAGGAAATATAAGTTCACTCTTCTTATTAGACTGTTTTAATCAGTTACGTTACAATAATAAAATGTTCGAATGTAACTGTAGTCCTATATTATAAATCTGGAATTTAAAAACTGTAGGGAGGTCAAGGCTTGCAGAAAATTTATAATGTCCATGTGGGGTCGTTCGCCCAAAATGTTTGGAAACACCTGCTCTACACACTACTCTTCCAGCCTTCTTTACCCCAATCATTAATAGAAAGAGACCACCAAAGTACCAATGGAGAACCACCACTGAGTATTATATCATTACTGGGGGTGTGAATCTCTATGTTGCGATTTAGATTCTTAAGGCATTAAGGATTCAATATTTGACAATGATGATGACATCGAGAAATCACCTTGCTAGGCTATTTTTTACACACCAGTTGTCTCTTTTTTTTAAAAATAATGATCAACTTTATAAACGATTATATTTGACAATAATCAGTTCGTGATCGCTGCCATGATTCATTTCAGTCTCTGCCTTTTAAATCAATGCATCAATCCGAATTGTCTGAACGTTACACCCCTAATTATTACACACCCCGACCCTGTTGGCCATCTTGTAGGTGTTCGGATAGACACTAAAACTCATCATTTCCAAGCTTGCTGTGTGTTAATCATCCTCTAACCTTCATCAGGATCAATTTCTGACCTCAGCATCAGATTTTTGGTTATCAAAGACCAACGTACACAGAATTTGGTATCAAGACCAGTGTACACAGAATTGACTCCTTGCGGCTTGGAGCTGATCGACTCCCAGGATTTTGTTTCTTGCGTTTTTCAGGGACAGTGATAGCTAGCGCCATTTCCAGCTTTGTTACTATTCAGATATTAGAGGTCTGATTATTGGCTACACTTATCCTTGTATTGTCACACTAAACAAGCCAATTATAGCTTTTGTGGTCAAGTTGTCCAATCAGATATCCAACGCTAATGTAGATAGACTCCTTAAAGTTGACTCCTTAAATGATGATAAGGGACATAATTCAATAATTTAAACAAATTGGTGTGTGTTTTAATTAGTCATTAAATACACAAACCACTAAATACAGTGAAGCCGAATTGTAGTTTCAGATTCAGGAGTCATTAAACAAGGCTGATTAGATTAGATTACTGCTTAAATACACAGTTTTATCTTTTTATTTATTTATTTTAGCAAATGTGGAAAGCTTCTTACAAATACGTTTGTATACAATCCAAATAAAAAGACACAGGACTCTGATTCTGTTGTAACATTGCATTATTTCAGTCTTGGGAATTTATCTTAGGTGTTAATTGATGTAAAGAGAAATTTACACTCAAAAGTGCACAATGGCACAATTTTGAATCCACACATACATCTGCATATCAAGACTTACTTTCATGCTCTAATTATGTCATTTTTTAAATCAGTAATAATATTTATTGATATATTCTTATAGGTCACAATATTTTGAATAAAGCATGTGGAAGAATCATTGTAAACCACAAATGATTTGCCTGTAAATCCATGCAATTTACTTTGAATCATGAAAAAAACTTAAGTGTAAGTCCCAAGTCTAAGAAAATATGTTTTATCTGGATTTGAGTGCAGTTATTGAGCAAGAGTTCCTATTGTTCTCTGGAACAAAATTTTAGGGGCAATATAGATAAAACATTCTCCACAGGCTGAGACGTGATGATCATCAGGATTAACAGTCGTCCCACCTCAGCTGAGTGAAGTGCTTTGGATGGGCTGTACTACTTCATGAGTTCAGCAAGATACACCAGAGCTAAAACCATTCAAAGCTTTAAATGCCATAAGCAGGAAATTGTAGTCAATGTGGAACATAATAGGCAGCCGTTGTTGCTGAATAAGACTGTAGTAATGTGCTCTGATTGTCTTTAAAGAAGTTTTAGAACACAGTTACAGTAGGCCAGTGTAGAAATTTTTTAATGAAATTATGCACTAGTTTCTCTGTATACTGTAGGACTGGCTTGATTTTTCTGATAGAAGAACTAGATTACCGACTTTCTTTATGTGATAGACAACACGCTTAATGTTATTTTGCGTTTTAATGACAGCCCTGCATACGTATAATATTCAAACCTTATTCAAAGCCCAATGCATGCATGTTAATACTGAGAGACCAAAACTGACACGTTTAGTTTTTTTTTTTTAATAAAAAGACAGGTTGTAAGTTCACATATTTTCAGATCTGTTATTAATTCAAAAGACAATGATGAAATTTATGCTAGATCATTAACTGAATTTACAGCTAAACACTGCCTGGAGTTGATCAAATCCCAGAATTTTGATTATTAAGGACCGTGCTAGAAAGAACAGCACCATTTCCAATTTCACTACTATACAGATATTAGAGTTCTGATTATTAGTTAATACCAGCTACTGATCCTTATACTGTTACTGTCACAGTAAACAGACTCTGTAGTTTTTGTTGTCAAGTTGTCCGATCAGATGCCACAAAATGATCTGTGTCATGTCAGTCAACATTACTCCCTTGGAAATAGATCTGTTTGGAAAATGTCAAATGGGATGTGTTTATATTGTCGTACTATATATCTCTATTGTTGTATAGTATATGTCGATAATCTGTATCAGGGTCTGCATAAAGGGTTGTGATGCAAAAAAAATAATTTGCAAGCATTTTAAATGTTTTTGTGACATTCTGCCATATCGATTTTGGTGTGAATGAGAATTTAGTCTGAAAATCTGAACATAAGTATGCACAGTGTATGCATAATACTGTGCATTAACTTGCTAATGCCTGTAAAATATGGTAATTTTTTTGGAGTGTATGGAGTCATTGAATTTGTGATTTTATGTTTACCATAAATAAACAAATAGTTAATACACAGTACAGCCTCAATGTTACCAATAAGCAATCATCTAAAAGCTAGGACATCCAGCTACCTACTGCAGGTTGAAGTGTAGGTGTTTATTGTCCTGTTTACTCTGTTTTAGTCTCAACAAAATCAGAAAATGAGGCTGTGGAAAGCAAACCAGATAAAACACCAGTCACTACTCAGACTGAGACTCAGAATCTGTCAGCTCCATCAGAGACCCCTGTTGCTGAAAAAGCCACTGAGAAACCAGCTACATCGGCTCCACCGCTCAAAAAACCTGGCTCTAATCCCCTTCCAAGCCGAGCCAAGAAAACCATGCCAGGTTCTCCGCGTCTATCTGCATCCCGGCAGCTCCTGAACGAGGCTTCACAAGCCAACAAGAGTGTCTGTACTGTCCCAAAGAAACCATGCCAGTCTCAGGCGGATTCTCACGTACCCCAAGCCTCAAACTCAGCCCCAGAGGTTCGAGTCCTGCCCGTCACTCCTGCTCCTGTCCCTCCGTCCAGACCTCTCCAAACTCATCCTAACATGCAGATGAGACAGAACATCAGGCGCTCTCTCACCGACACCTTGCTGAAAAGGTCAGAGAGAGCAAGTTGTTTGGATTTTTCTATACACCAGGACTGGAAAATCTGTCCTCTTTTATTATCCGTTCATTGAATAGATCAGAATGCTACTTAATGATAGTGAGTTTGGCCAATATGTTTACTAAGACCATTTTCTTTATCATCAGGCTGAACGACAGCGATGATTTGGACATCCCTGAGAGCGAAGTTGAAAAGCTGGCTGTAAACATTGAGAGGGAGATGTTCAACATGTACTATACTACTGACAACAAGTACAAGATTAAATACAGATCTCTTCTCTTGAGCTTGAAAGACCCCAAGAACAAGGTGTGTTTAATGACAAACATGACAATCCACATTTAGTAAAGTCGTGTGTCGTACTCGTACTCGTACTCATGTACGCCAGTAAGACATAAATTATCAAGTGCGTTCCTGGCATAAAAATTCATGAAAGCCAAATCTCACAGAGAGCTAAAAATGACAAAATGACCACTTGTCCCAAATGTATTTGTTCAACCAAGATGTTATGTCTTTAAAGTGTTTTTCTTTTGCTTTTGCAATTTGGTATCATTCTGCTCCATAAGTCCTGCCTCATGACGTAGTTCAGAGTTAGAAGTAAATATGGATTCTTATGGCTATTTTACGAACTTGTTTTTTAAGAGTGAGATTTCAGACTACGTTTAATCATGTCATTGTAAGTGAAGATTAAAGATTTGAGCACAAATGTACGGTAGAGATTTTGGACCTAATAAAATACGTTATAATTTAACTTGTGTAACCTTCCACTTATGTTTTATTTATCACAATATATTTTGTCAGGGTCTTTTCTGCCAGGTTGTAAAGGGACACATCACACCATTCAAACTAACCCGTCTGAGTGATCAGGAGCTTCTGTCTGTTCAGGTACCACCAGTTCTCTTGGTGTGGGTGTAAATATATACAGCGGTTTCTACAAACGTACAACAACCAGATTGTATCCTAAGAGTAAACGTACATCTTGCTGTACATCTTTTCTTGCTAGGAAAGTACAGCTAATTTTGTGCCTCTGAAGGAACAACCGTCTCCTGATTGTGTAGACATGGAGCAACCTCTATCTGTGTCTGAGAGCAAAGCGGTCAAAACAGATAGCGTGGCCACACCATCATCGGTGAGTCGTCCGAATTTATTTCCGGGATTTATAAGTCAATATATCTATTAGCAAATAGTCAGAAGTGGCGGACAAATAATCAGTTCATTAGTAAATGCTATAGTATGCTGCCATTTTATATTTTGGTTTCAGCAAACCTAATTGATGATCCTAAAAAATAATATACGGCAAGTGAGTTAGCTGATTTAAATGCAATAATACAGAAAATAAATATATGATCATGTAGCGTTGTGTTTGTGCCATCGACAAAAAGCCAGCAAGTTGTCAGGGAATGTTTCAGCTATGAGCTATCCTCGTATCACGTAAAATATATTATTCAGTCTGGCTAGCCTTTATTTCCTCTCTATTTGTTTAACCAGGAGGTGACATACGATGCGTGTTGCGAGTTATATGATGGCTTTGCACTGGATTTTTTTCAGTTTCATCAGTGTGTCCGCATACCTATGTGCTCCTGATTCTGAAAATCATCCACCTCATCCATGCCCGCTAATTAATATGCTTAGTAAAATCGTTCTGCTGTTACAAAGATCACTCCTGGTCAGTTATTTGATATACAGTATTTGTACAGACCCATTATTTTTGTATGATTTTTTTCTAGGAGGGGTTGGCACTTGCTCAAGTCAGACAGGCCCAAATTAAGAAACCTAGTACTGCTGTCTCAGAAATCATCAGCAGCATGCTGAAAGACACAACAGCAGAACACAAAGCTCACCTCTTTGACCTCAAATGCAGGATATGTACTGGTAGGTTTTCACACCACTGACTTTTAAACTTTTACACCTGAAGGTATTTGTGAAAATAAATTACACTCTTTAATGTACCATAGGTCAGATTTCTGCTGAAGAGGACCCTGACGCTAAGATGCTCAAAAAGGATGAGCCAAAGAATGAACAGGAGGACAAATCTCCATGTACCATCTCTTTATCTGATAAAAAGCCTCCATCTACTGCACTTGGAGATGATTCCGTCGTTATGGAGTCCCCTGCTTCTCCAACTACAGAACAGTGTAGTACTGAGACAGCTCAGCCGGACTTTTCTCCACCTGTAATCCCGGCGGTTTCCATAGTGACCATAACAAGAAGGGATCCACGGACAGCAGGATACCGAGCTGCACCTACTCCTTTTGTCGTTCCTGTTCCTGCTCCTACTCCTGCTCCTGCTCCTGCTCCTGCTCCTGTTTCTGCTCCTGCTCCTGCTCCTCTTCCTGTTTCTGCTCTAGTTCCTCTTCCAGATCCACTCAAAGGTCTATCCACAATTCCTAGTGACAAGGAGACTGTTGAGGAAACTAAGGCAGCTGAGCCTCCGCAGCCACCAGTGCCTCCACCACCCATGCCCAAATCCATTCTGATGAAGCCCTCAGCCCCATCAGTCCCAAGGTTTTACAGTTCACCAGGTCTAACCACAAGGTGAGTTAGCTATCATTGAGCAATCAGTAAATAACAATGCATCTCATTATGTCAGTCATGTTTTTCTGTTTCTTTTCATAGATTGTCGAGCTCTCATACACCAGCAGACAACGAGACAAGTCACTTCCTGTCCAGACAAGATACGATATGGAAGGGGTTTCTCAATATGCAGTTGGTGGCCAAGTTTGTTACAAAGGGATGCATAATCTCAGGATCTGCAGAGGTTCTGAAAAAGGTCTCAGAACATGTCTTGGATATTTCTGACAGCAATGCTACATGTATAAACATGAATAACCTGCTGCAACAGTACAAAACTTCCTGATTCTTAACTTGTTTTAATTAGCATTTAAAGCCTAGCTCTCAGCAGTGGGAAAAAAAGCAAGCAGATTTCATGTCCAGGCTATTATTTTATACAGGTTATTCAGGCTGTTATCACATCACCAGGATTTTTTTCTTTGATTTGACGCACATCAGTGCTGTAACTATAACCCGAGCTACTCTTTTCTGAATCCCAGCCCCTGTTGCGCTACACAGAATCAGGAACATGCAAATAAAGTGCATCATAAAATCAGTATATAACTGTCCTGCTAGCATAACGCACGTTCTCCTCGCAGTTAATGATGTTGAGAAAAATGAAAGGTGCTAGCCAGAGTCTAATATCATCTTTGATGACTTGTGATGAGTTGCTAACTTTTTGTCCAGGGTGCAAACATGACATGTCACCTCAGACACTTAGGAAAAGGAAAATGACTATGGCTATGTTTGGCTCCTTTACATGGGAACTGATATACTCTTAATAACCTTAACTAACTAACTAGCTTGCAATGCTACTCAGTTATGTTTCCGGGCAACCAAATCATGGAACTGGGCAGCACGTTGGAGGTTTCACTTCCACTTGTTGGCTAGCTAATGCATGATTTGTCCATCCCTGAACATTAATCATATGTGATATGATTGTCATATACATGTCATTCCAAAGATTTGATTAACTGATTTCTCGTAAACTTAGGCCTGGAAAATCAAATATTTTTGCATGTTTTCTTGCTGTTGAATTAAGTAAACATAAAGCCACCTGGTACTTGCTTGGCTTGTTGAACAATCCTCGCCAGGTGGAATAAACTAACATTTTGTGTTCTTCTATCTAGGATTTGCCAGATACTGTTCACATTGGTGGTCGGATATTACCTCAGACAGTTTGGGAATATGTTGAGAGAGTAAAGACATCTCTAACGAAGGTAAACCCATCAAATCACTTTTAATAATTTCCTAGTAGTATCTAACTTTTTAGTGCAATATCAATTCACTACTTGTATTTGTGTTTTTTTGTTCTTCAGGAGCTTTCTTTAATTCGCTTTTATCCAGCATCTGATGAAGAAGAGGTTGCATATGTCTCCCTGTTCTCATATTTCAACAGTCGCAGTCGATTTGGAGTGGTTTCTAACATTTGCAACAATATTAAAGATCTTTATCTTATTCCTTTATGTGCAAATGAGTCCATTCCTTCTGTACTGCTGCCAATAGAGGGCCCAGGTAATTATGTAAAGAGTTATAAGCTGCTTTGATAACGAATATGGTTACGTATTTTTTCATATTGTTGTTTTTTGCCAATTTCATCCATTAGGACTTGAACAGAATCACCCCAATCTTCTAATTGGCCTGGCAGTTTGTCAGAAGCTAAAGCGTCCCGGAGCACAGATACAAGACCTTGATGAGAAAAGACCAAGAATCCAGACACTTCAGGATCCTCAAGTGAACCTTCCTACCAAATCTGCAGTTCCTGATGTTAAACATGATGAACCTTATGACCCAGATATCGCAATCAGCACTACTCCACCTGAATCTCCACCATCTTTGAGATCGCCTGATTCATCTTCGTCCTCCTTAAACCTTCCGTCTGGAACATCAGTGCTTTCTAATATCCATACTCTGGTAACTCCTTCAGCGTCCACCAGCGCAGATGTTTCGAAGATCACGCCTTCTAGTGTCCCACCACTTTGTGGCACTTCTTCCACCACCACTACACCGCTCCAAACCATTCTTAATACAATATTTGGTAAAAAGAAACAAGGACCTGATTTTGCAGTGAATAGCAGTGAGGCAACTTCTACATCAGTAAAAGAACCAGCAATACCTTCTCCGACTGTAGACCCCATCATTCAACAGTATCAGCAGACTCCTAAGACTACAGTGGAGTTTGATAATAATGATAGACCCTATGACCCTGAGGAAGAGTATGATCCAGCGTTAGGCTATCAAAATCTCACTCCCTCTAATCCACTTGAAATGTCAAAACCAAATACATTACCTGCTGGTGCTAATGACGATGATGATAGGCCCTATGATCCAGAAGAGGAATATAATTTGGGAAATAAAGTTGATTCCGTCCACGCAAGTAATACCATAAAATATCCTGATACTGAACCATTAATAGGAACCTCTGCAATGAAGGATGATGTAGCTTATGATCCAGAGGATGACACAGTCTTTGAAGAAATGCAGAATTACCTTACAGATAATAAATCTGCCACCTCTGAATATGGGAAGTCATCAAGCATGTCATTATCTGAACAGCAGAAAATGTTAGAAGACTTGAACCGGCAGATTGAGGAACAGAAACGCCAGCTTGAGGAGCAGGAGGAGGCTTTGCGTCTTCAGAGAGCAGCCGTTGGGGTTTCCATGGCCCATTTTTCTGTCTCTGATGCTCTCATGTCGCCACCACCACGTTTCGGCAGGGAACCAGATGAGGAAATGGAAAAAACACTAACTGCTTCAGCAATTAATCTGAATAGAGATCCGAGGCAATATAGACACTTGAGGCAGAATGCTGTTAATCCATCAGCGATGGGTCATACTGACAAAGAAAATGTAGATGAGAAAAGGGAAAGTTGTAAGACCAAATGCCTGGGAAACAATTCTCTAGAGCAAGATTTGTCAAAAAATGATCGAGATATGTCATTGGGTAAGTTAGATGACAAAAAGTCCATCAATGATGATACAACAGTGTTGCATTCGGTGAGGAATTCAGAAAAAAGTACACATCTCGGTGCATCTGAACTGCAAGAAGGTACCTCTTCATCATCTGGTAACGATAACATTCAACACTCCCATTCACCATCAAAAGATTCAGACAAAACAAGACAAAGTCGTACATCCAGGAGACAACATCACAGCTCCCCCCAAAGACAATTGAGACATGAGACACGTAGGTCATACCATGAGAAAAGAACCTCTGATCAGTCGAAAGATGATGGACAACGCAGAAGAGGTAGACGTTCTCCTGAACGGTCCTCCAGACGAAGCCGCAGTCGTAGTCGCAGGAAGGGAAGAGCATCATCGAGAGATAGAGAGCGGCACCATCACAAAAGTACATCATCAAGACATAGTAGTAGGAGGGACAGGCAGTATTCATCGTCAAGATCACGCTCAACTCGGAGTAGAACATCTCCAAAACTGGAGAATAATCCATCTAATCAAAAAGAGAAATCAACATCGAAACAGAAGAATGAGCCCAACACTGATTCAACAGACAGTACAAACAATGTAGCATCTGAGCAACCTCATATTCAGAGTGATCTATCTCAGAATGAGGCTTCTGGGAGTGGAGAGCCGAAAGTAACCAAAATACAGAAAGCTGATATTACAAAACCTATAACTGATCAGTCCTGTCATAGAGAGCAACCAAAGAAGCAAGAGCAGTTAGAGCCAAATCAAATCAAAGCAAATCCATTGCAAAGGGAAGATTTTCACAAAAACAAACCACAATCTGAGAAACTATCAGTACAGCAAGGTAGGAACAGTGAGTCCCATAACACCAGACATCAGCATGGTAGTCAGAGAGGAAATGTATTTCATAATAATGAGACTGATTTTAGCCATGAGCGGTCATCATGGCAGGAGTCTGATCATCTTCCTCAGAAGACACCTAAAATAGAGAGAGAAGATTTCCCAGAGCCTGACAAGGCTTACTCCAGAAATTCTCGAAAAGTTTTGCCACAGAGGCCACCACATTTACACGGAAATGATCCCGAAATGATGCCACCCCAAAATCAGAAAGGTAGTTTTTCAGTGGATGACACTTTACATCCCAGAGACTGTACACCACAAGGGCCTCACTCTATGGCAAGTGTTGATTTGCCACAGTTGGAAGATGACATACACAGAAATATCCATCCTAGAGACCAGTTTAGACCAAGAGCACCTGAAGTTCAGTGGAGAGGCCCACAGCATAGGATGGGTGGTCTGAGAGGTCATACACCAGTGCAGCCCAGGATTCCCGGAGCTCCTCACCCTGAGCAATTTGAGAGCTGTAGACCTGCAGGTCCAAGAGGTCCAAGATCAAGGATATTTAATGATTGTGGGCCATCTCAAGACTTTGGACCAAGGGGTCCAACCTCTGCACCTAGAATGGGCTCTGGGCCTCGAAGCTTTAGACCAAGGGGCCCAAGCACAGTTATTAGGATGTTTGAGGGAGCTTCACCTCAGCCGTCTGGATTGAAGGGACGATTTCCAAGACCTGGAATGTTTGAGGGTTCTGGACCACAAAATATTGGGCTCAGAGACGCATTCTCAGGTCCTAACACGTTTGATGGTTCAGTTAACTTTGCAGGGTCATCGCAAAGAGAGTTTGACACCAGAGATCCTCATTTACAAGACTTTGATGATTCATGGGGGTGTGATGTACCTCACCAAGTTGATAGAGAACCATATTCAGAATTCAGACGTCTTAGAGGACGTGGTCCACCTCTGCAGTTTCATGAAAATATGCTTGACAGTAGAGATTCAGAGCAAGCAAATTTTAATGACTCAAGACACTGTGATCCTCCATTTGATGAGGCAGAAATAGGGCACCTACCACTTCAGTATTCAGACGATCCAAGGGATTATGATCAGAATTTTGCTAATGAAAATTTTCTAAATCCACAAGAACCAAGAGGTCACAGGAATCCGACTCCTCATCCCAAGCGAACCCGGAGTACAGGACATGCTAGGCACCCTCTACACAACCAATCTGAAGGATCTCAGTTTCCAGGAATGGAATTAAATGTGAAAAGATCTCACCAGTTTGATGATTTTAGAGTTCAAGCAATAGAAAGGGAAACAGTCAACCCACATTTGGCCAGGCCTGATATTTTTGAAGGTGGCAGAGGTTGTGAAAGAGCGGCTCAAATGAAAGGTCCACGTTTTAACCCACCTCAAAATCTCAGGGGTCCAAGGGCCCCATCGCCACATTTTCGTGACCAGAGGATGCCTCCACCCCGGAACGCAGAGTTGGCTGAGGACAAACCACGTTCTCCCCATTTTTCATTGCCATCCACCTCTAAACCTACAAGGCCACAGGTGCCTAATGCAGGCGAGTTTCAAAACCCGATACAATCACGAATCCGGCTGGATGGCCCAACTAAGGAGCCAGACATTCGCCCTCTGCGGCTGTCTGGCCCTTTGCTCCCAACACCGCCTGGTGGCCCGATAAGATTTCATAACCCTAGAATGCAGAGGCCTTATCTTTACAACGACTGTAACTTGCCCCAGCGTCCTCCCGCTAGAGGAACCATGGGTGACCTTGGTAAAGCAGGTGTGAAATCAGGAAGCTTTGATGATGATTCAAACAATCAAGAAGGAGACCTGTCAGGAACCTGTCAGGGTTTTATTCAGGAAGGTGAAATGGAAGAGTTTGTGGACACGGAGGAAGAATACAGTAGTCAGGATAATGGTCCTGGAAAACCATGGTGTCGAGGGGCAAGAAGGAGGAATAGCATTGCAAGAAGAGGTCACAGTAGTGAATGAAACACCAGAGAGAATACTGGTGAAAGGGGGATCGGCAGAGACAGGGAAATGAGCAGAGATGCGTATCAAACAGGCATTGACAGAGGAAGCATTAGAATATGGTCCCAGTACAGAGGTAATGTAAGTGCTTCTCAGATAGCCAAAGAACAGGAAAAAAAATCAGAACTGCTGATTTAGAGCATAAAGGCTAAAGAACATAAACTGACTGAAAGTTCTTATGAAAATGGCGAATATGCTCAAATTCTTTGTCAGCAAATACACAAAGTATTTGTGGTAAAAATCACATTTAATAATTTCTTTAATTTACTTTTTAAGAATTTGGTTTAAACAGTAATGAGAGATTTCTGTATTCTACAGACACTGTCAGCTTTTTTCATGTCAGACTAAAAAAAAAAAAAAAGTAGTGTTCTAACGGTCTGCAAGGTTAAGCAATTAATTAAACGTTCTAATTTTTGTTTGTAGCAACATCACTGAATCTTTTCTCGTGGAAAAAGAACGAGTTTGTTTTTGAAAAATTATTTTAATTATATTAAACACAGAGTTGCCAGTTTATTATTTATTATATCTGTATACCAAATAAACTGAAAACGGTATATATCTGTAAATATGTATAGACTGAGTTGCCAGTTTTTGTTGTTTTTTTTTTCTTTTTAAGTGTACAGATTTAATAACGAATAAATTGGGAACTCTGTGTACACGGTGAATGATGCAGTGTATGAATGATGTTCAGTTGAATGATGTTCTCAACAGCTGTAAATACTGGTGTACATTTAGGTTCATACATGTTTTATAAACTTTCCTACAGAGGCAGTGCAAGGTACAGTGATGGACTGTTAATAATCTCACATGAAGGATCAAAAGGCATCATGTCTAGTAGTGATTATTTCATTAAAGAATGAAAATATAGAAGCTTGTGTGGTTTTTTTTTTTTCTTTGAGTGTTTTTTTTAATGGGTTAAATTTTATTTTTCAACAAGGTTATTACAGTTCATTTTATTGAAAAACAACTATACAGAATTGCAGTTTCTTTTAATTTAAGACTAGTCTCAATTTAATGAACTGAAAGTAAATTTAGAACTGAAAGTTTTTGTGTCAGACAGTTTGATTGGTCAGATTCAGATTATACACATACAGATTATTGCACAAACCCCATAAAAGTGATAAAAAAAAGTCTGGATTAGTTTTTGCATCAAATCAATATGAAATCAAGGCCTGCTTATGAAGATGAAGGGATTGTGAAAGCTCATTAAGGCCATGATTACATGATATCTGATTACTTAATTTATGTATGTCCTTCGCTAAGTGGATAAAGGGAATGCTTACTGAACTATAATTAATCTACCTTTTCATACAATTAGTTAGTATAAATGTTTATAGAGTTAAGTTTGAGGCCAAGAGATGGTTAAAGGTGAAAGGGAATTCAGGCTTAATAAAAACACAAAACACATGTAAAAGAATCTTCAGTAATTATTTTATACATACATACAGTACTGTGCAAAAGTCTTAGACACATGCAAAGAAATGCTGTAGAGCAAAGATGACAAAAAATAATTAAATTAAATGTTTCTACGTTTAAATTTTTTTTATAAAGAGCAGTAAACAGTAATAAATGAAACAAAGTCAATATTTGGTGTGACGATCCTTCAATTAAAAAAAAAATAGTAGGTACAATTAGTGCAGTTTGATAAGGAAATGAGCTGGAAGTGTTACTGAGCATCTTGCAGAAGCAGCCGCAGTTCT
>CM074989.1:2055312-2067868 GCA_037576825.1 Pangasius krempfi
AAACATTTTTCTGTAACATTTAATTTTGTGCTGGAAAACTAATGTTTGGAATCTAAAATGTTTTTGTACTGAATCAAAACTGCACTGAAAAAATATTTCTAAATAATAGGTTTTAGGCTAAAAACACTGAAGTAGTTAATTGTAACTGGTAATATAGGCCAGTGGTTCTCGGGGTGGGATTCGGGTACCCCAGGAGTGTGTGATTTTTTTTTTTTTAGTTACTTACAGTGGAAACCAGAATATCCACCTTTATAAAAGTTTATTTATTAAAAAGTATATTTATATCTATTTTAATATGATTTCATCCAGACCTCAATAACAAAAACAAGGCATGTCAACATGGACTCTAATATGTTTTATTGACAGAAAAGTTCTATCACTCTAATAAATAGACAAAATATTAATTGTGCACATTTAAATAATGTTCATGAAATAACTGTGTATTGAGTGAAGACCATAGAATTTATTCTACAGTTTATAAAAAGTGCTACAAATTGTTTGAAAAGCCATGATGCAGGTTCAGTGTTGACAATTATCAAGGCAGGATTTAAAAAGATCTGGCAACCTGGTCTGGCGAGCCCGCGCCTGACGTCACACAATTGAGTTTAATTTGACAGCTCGTGACAGAAAATGAGCGACGGCCGTTAATGAAACTTCTCATATTGATATTATCGTGAAGTCGTTCGAAACTGCTCGAGACTCACCAACCGTTCAGGTTTGTTCTTCTTTTAAACGAGAAAAATGTGTTTTCTCGTCACCAAACGTAGCTAAACAACGTAGCTAAGCTAGCTACAATGCTAGAACCATCTCTGCATAACACTAGGGTTGGGTTAATTTTTATTTAAAAGGAATATTGTCGTATTAAAGTGGACAAACTGTGAGACAAGTTGAAATGATTGAACTGGGTTACCAAGTGGTAAAAAGCTTCTCACTATAAAATGGTGTATAAATGATTTGCGACAGAAACCGGATTAAATAACGTTAGCTTTTTTGAGCTAAGATGGTAATGACGTTTCATGCGCGAGACTCCGTGTCATTCTCAGAGCGGGAAACCTGTCAGCCTGCGCGAGACCAATTTCAGTTTTAGCAACATGCTAACTACTTTTTGTGACAGAAAAAAAAAAACCGTCTAACAGTTTCACTCTTCAATTAAACAAGCAACAACATTAACATATCTTATAGAAATCATTTATTTAAGTAACAGTCATCTAAAGGAAATATTATTTTGGGTTTTATTTTAAAAAATACCACAATTTTAATCCTTAAATAATTCTAATACAATTTGAAACGAGTTGCTTCAAATCCAAATATGAACATTTCGATTATAATTTTGTCAGATTTAAAACAATAAAACATTTTATTGAATAAAAATGTTATTGAAATCATTTATTGAAATAGCGGGAATTTAAAAGAATTAGTACATTTGTCAGATTTATAAGAAAACCCCACAGTTTTAATCCCATAAATTCAGTCTATGAGCTGCTTCAGATTTGGATCTAAAAAGTCTGATTATTTCAATTTAATTTTATCTAGATCAGATTTAATCTTTAAAAAGGCACAACAGTCGGAATACAGTAATACTTGTTATTTTATAAGATTTAGTAGTTCAATTGAACTCAATTCTATAATAATTATAAAAAGAAGTTCAGTACATCTGCTTCAGTAAATCGGAATAATCTGAAATGTCCGATTATAATTTTAACCAGATGTCAGATTTAATCCTTGATCAGATTTAAGTTTCGGGGTAAATTCTGTTCTAGAAATAATTTAGTACGATTTCATAGTTCGTTTGGATGCAAATAACATAATTCCATACAGACAATTCATGTACTGTACTTAGTTTGGATTTTATGAATTGTATCTCCCAGGATTTTTTTATTACTCTTTGACAGAGAAACTACAAAATACATAAATACATGTTCTATTAGTGTGTTTAAAACCCAACTTACTAACAATCTTCTCCTTTTTTATTTTTATTTTTTTAGAGAATGACCACGTCAGTAGCATGCAAGACATCGTATGTGACGCCTCCTTCGGGTCAGTACGTATCCGAGCCTGTGAACGTGATCGTCAGTCAGAAGGGATACGATCAAGGTCAGATGGTCAGCTCCGAGTTTAACCTTATGGAAATGACGGAGGTTGAATACACACACCTTCAACACCTCATTCAATCCCATATGGAAGCTCAGGATGGCGCTGAAGAGGTCAGGTTAAATCCGCCATCTTCTACAGACCGGGAGAGTGAAAACAGCTGCAAGGTGTGTCCGTCTCCATACACGTCACCTGCGTGTCAACCAGATGCGTCTTCTTCATCCTCTGTGCCCACAGACGTGCAGTTTGGTTTAGTGCCTAGTAACCACGGATCCGAAGATAGTCAGGAAGTCAAAATGCTTCTTTACAGTGATCCGAGTAGCATAAGTAGTTTAGGAGACAGCACGCCAACCGGCAACGGCGAGGTTCCCAGCTCTGTGCTGGCGAAGATGAGATGCGTCATGGAGGCGGCGAGAGACAGAAATGATCACCGAAGGGTCCTTCCTCTAGGTTTGAGACCCAACCCACCTGCACGGGTTCGCTTGGAGAAGAGGTTCAACTGCGACTCTAACCAAGATTTAACCAAGAAACAAGAGTCACAGGCTGCAGTACTGAATACGTAATGTTCCCTAATGTTTAATTATAACATTTTACCAATGTTCTGTTTAGATTTTATGGCAATAGAGCTGTAACATTTAGTTAAAAAGATTAATCTAAGTAAAATTTGAAGAGTTTGGTTCCAAAACGCTATAAATCCATTTTGATTAATTTGAAAAAAAATGTTTTCTTTACCAAGAAAGTGGCAAGATGAAAACCACTATTTTCTGTTTCAAACATTCACATAGCATCTTTAGATTATAATAACATTAAAAAATTCAAACACAGATTTTGATTTTTAAAGATTTATTCTAAAAACTGATTATTTTTCCCCCAAAATGCAATAAATCTTTGACACGTTTTTTTTTTTCCCCCAAAATGCAATAAATCCACTAAATCAATATAAAAGTTATTTTTCATATTGAAACTGTTGAAAATACACAACAAAGTAAGTTGATCCACATATGACAGCCTCTGAACTTGGTCAATACTAATCTTATATACAGGCACTGGACTAAAAATACATTCAATCAGTCATCGCTCCCAAAATGAATTCAACGGGTCATCTTGTTAATGCTATAAATTAATTACAACAATAAAAGAAAATTTCATCATGAACAAGAACATGAACAACAATATCACATTAGACCACAGAAATTCCAAAATGACATTTCCCTTACATTCAACTTCCAAAAGTGCATTCATCTTTGCCATGTTACATTCATTTAGTTGACTAGTGCTATACGCTATATAAACAAAAACATTTTTGAAAGTTTTTCAAAAGATCCCCTGGGGTCAGTGTGTCAGCGTGACAGAAGTTTGATGCTGTCGTGTGAGAACAAGCAACAGCCAGCATTTTTCCTCGTCTTGAGTGCCTCATCTTCTTAATCTCCTCACGTAAATGATTAGATTTCGATGGCTTAAGTTTCTTCCCCACCACAGAAACCACCACAGGTTCATCAATGCCGTCAAAATTATTATTATTTTTTGTTTGTTTGTTGATCACAAAGTACAAAGTAGATGAGGAAAACTAGGATGCTGTGTGTACTCAAAGCGCCGCCATTACTGTTTACAGTGCGTGGAAAGTTGCGCTGTGATTGGTTGAGCGGATGTATTGGTTTGGAAAGATAGGGAGAAAACATGACAGAATAACATGGCGGATATCGCATTTTGCATAAAATTAAAAATTGTCTTTTCAATATCGACCGTATCAATACTGATTTTGGCAGGAACTCAATTTAAAAACAAACAAACAAAAAAAAAGGCGTTTATCGCGTTTTGGAACCAAACTCTTCATTTGTAGACATTGAGCTTCTCTATGCTCTCGAATCCTCCTGATGGTACCTGAGTCTGGAATTGGACGGCACAGAGGACAGCCATTACTTTTTTTTGGTTCAGGTTTTTGTTACCACTTTTAGCTCACCAGGTTACCCTTAGGGCACTTTTGCACCTATTAATCTGTTTGCTGACTTCAAATCAGAGCAAAATTGATATTTTTCGTTCGTTTACTATTAAGTTTGGTTGAGTTTCACACTTCAATAAAATGAACCGAACGAAAATTTAGCTAACTTAGGGGCATGTAGGGCTGAAAATGTCCTTGTGAATTATTTTCTTTCCTTTGTCAGGAATACGGTGATGGAAAAAGGTAAATAAAGCTTTGCTAAGTGCACATGGAAATCCGAAAAATCATTCAAACAAGCCGACGCGCAATAAATTAATATGTAATCAGAGAAATTTCGTTAATATTTCTACAGCGCTACCGCTCTGCCTCTTCTCTCTATAACGGGCCATTCTGGCATGAAAAGTAGATTGTCATATTTGTCTCAGTGAAATTCTTTTCTTCGCAGATTCTTGTCGATGCTTCACAACTCTACGGATATGCCAGGTATCGCAATGCATTCACAGCCAGAAAAGTGGCCCAAAGCAGAGAGGACCGCTGCAGTAGAGTGCACTCATCCATACACAGGGAATCAAGTGGGTCTGGTATTAAGAGTGAATGATACTTATTTTATACTTGTATGGATTGTATGTCGGTGTGGAAAATTTACAGTATAACAAGCATAGAGTCTCAGTCTATGATAAAAAACACAAAACCGACTCTATTCTTACTCACAGTATACGTTGAAGTTTTTTTTTTTTTTTTTTTTCCAAAACTATATGATGCACATTCAAAAAACAAAAAAACAGCCCAAACAAGGACTAACAGAATCTGGGGTTTTAGATCATTTGCCACCTATTTGAGTCACATGGCATATATTGGGGTAACGATTAATGATAATAATAATAATTTAAAAAAATCCTGAGCAGATACTGAAAACCTGGACTGATTGGTACTGGTGGTCAATGGAAAGTTTTCCAGTGCCAAAGAACCATGATAAGAATTTTTTTTTGTCATATTGCCCATCCCTTGGCATTAATGGTGTAACATTTTTATGGTATACCATCATGCCAGTGTATCGTGCCAATGCTAATTTCCAAACTACATCTCCAGAAGTATCCAGTTGCCCCCCATCTGATTGTTATTTGGCAGTTTAGGCTGCAAACAAACATCTTGAAATTTCAGTAAAAAAAAAAACATCTGCACTCAGTTACATGATGCATGGGTATCCTTATACTTTGTACCTTGTGTGTTTCTCATCGATTTGAACAAAAGTCGCTATTTTTACTTCATTAAGTCTGTAATTATGTTGTAGGGGCTCGGACACTTCTCTCAGCTGTTGGAGGGCAGCAAACACCCTGAATGCATCGCGTCCAAGAACCTGAGCATCAGTAAGACTGCTGACTCTGTGCCGAGATCACCGTGTATCATATACACTGACACAACTAATGAGGAGCAGGTCATCAACGTGGAAAGTGGGTGCCGTTTAGCTCTACACGTGTACTTTTTTGGAAAAATGAGCTGCACTGTAGTATAAAATCAGTTTAGATAATAAACGATGTTTCTGCTGTTCAACATGAAAAAAACGTTTGAAATCAAAGTTATAAAGCAAAAAAAAAACTGCAAAGAGTAGCAAGTATATATCACCTTAATTTTGATGCAAACACAAAAGCAACTACGTTCTAGCTGTGTCCAGGTTACAAGGGGCTTTAACGTGATGTTAATGTGATGTTTCTTGAGCTTTCAATGTAAAGAAAATGCGGTATGTGCAGAATGAGTTACTTTGTTTAAACACATCTTTGCTTAAGATTTTACTTGCGGTCTACAGATGAAATAAATGGACAAACCAGTTGTGTGTGTACTGCATAGGCTACTGCTGACATTGACATTCGCTTTAAATGTTTGACGCGGCAGAATAAATGAAGTGCCTAAATATACTGTTGTAGATTATCTTCACGTCGTCCCTCTTGTGATTACGTCATCAAGCCTGAGCTTTGTGGGGCTGCAGGAGTATCTCATTTATTTTCCCTTGTGCTCTTTTTCTCTTTCTTCCATTTCTTTGTCAAATTTCTCTCGTTACAAAAGATGATGTAATGCGAAAAGCTGTGAAGCGAGCCAGGACGCGTGGAGCCCAAACTTTGCAAGCCCAGGACCCCAATATAATGCAGGGCTCAGGAAAATGGAAACCAGTTTGCATTATGCCCGGACGTAAACCAGGTCGAAGAACCCGACCTCCTTTAGAGATTAATCAGCGTAAAGAGAGACACAACCTCAAGGAGAGAGACCGCAGGTAGGGCTGCTGTTTAATGCAGAGGTATCCGGTCCTATCCGAAAAAAGCCAACAAAAAGGCAAATATTATGTTGTGAGATATACTGAGTCATTTGGATCAGTTTCTGAACTTTTCAGGACAAGTTTCAGGACTAAGACGCTGTACTGATTTTCAGGAGGAGAATTCGGCTGTGTTGCGATGAGCTGAACATGTTGGTGCCGTTCTGCTACGCAGAGACTGACAAAGCTACAACTCTTCAGTGGACAACCGCCTATCTCAAATATATCAGAGAGGTCTACGGAGACTCCCTCAAACAGGTCCAGGGTCTACATTATAGCAAATCAATTCCTTATTCTGTCTTATACAAATGATTACACGAACCACTACGCATAGTGTGGTTATGTTACACTATAGTACACACAGTATATACAATATATACACACTCATAGCATTGTGTTATTCATGCAGTTATCCAGTCAGCAAATCATGTGGCATCAGCACGGTGTGTAAAATCATGCAGATACAGGTCAAGAGCTTCAGTTAAGGTTGACATCAAACATCAGAATGAAGAAAAAAATGGGATTGAATTGGAAAAAGATTGTAGGTAACGGTCCATCCTTGCATCCTCTGTACTGTAGCTTCAGATTCCTGTGCTTGGTTTGACAAGAGCATAACCGATTGTGGTCTTCTGCTGTTGTAGCTCATCTGGCTTAAGATCTGAGATGCTTTTCTGCTCACCACGGTTGTAAAGAGTGGTTATTTGAGATGCTGTATCCTGGATTTTGAGTGTTGATACAGTCCAGTATTTTAATATAGTTCTCTATATATTTTGATGGATTGAAAGATTTTTTTGATGTGCTCTTCTGCTTCAGGGCTTCCAAAACACGTTCTGCGGGAAAACCGGCGTTCGGATCAAGCCGAGCTGTGCTAATGATGTCACCGAGTGTGAAAACTCGGCACCAAACGAGTGACTTATCTCCGTACACCTGTATAGCTATAGTCAGATCTTGCATTAGAACAAATTTTCCATTAGTCATGGCTATAATCCTTTTCATTTTGCTTTAATTAATACTTACACTTACAATTTGACCTTTTATTTATTTATGTATGTATTTATTTATTTATTTATTGATGATACACTCTTTGATTTATTGTTTGATTTATTTTTTATATAAGAAGATAATTGGCTACATTAGAGTCTACATTGTGAAAAAGGTAGGAGAAATGAAAACCTTTGCTCTCCTAATGTACATTTCATATTTTCCTGATCAAACATGTGCATTTTATATTCTTATATTCATGCTGTCACATATATAGTTTAGTTTAGCCCATAACTTACTCATAACATTGGTTCTATCTTTCTTCCCAGCTACAGATTAGATCAGGTTCTGCCTACAGTCGTTTTTATAAAACCTGACAATTGTGCGTGTTTATAGTAAACCTTTATAAGCTCCTGTGCAAATATCAAACCATAGATGGCGCCGTTTTTCCGTAAAACAATTCCGCAGCACAATTTAAGTCGAAAGCTTTGTCATATAGTTAAGTTTTCTAACTATATAATTTGTTTATTATTAAGGTTTTAATGAAGATTCCTGGTTGCAGGAATTAAACCAGCAGCTTGTATTTCAGTGCAAATATTTATAAATACTCATTATTACAAAAGAAAAAAAAAACAAAAAAACTTCACTGTACTGTAACTTCTTCTGTTTGAATAAATGGTTATGTATTATGCATTTCTTTTTCTTTTTTTCTCTCTCTCCACGTGAATGCTAATAGACTAGACGTCTAAGAGAAGAGTGACGTTTTTACTGAAAAGTGGCTTTATTCAGTATTTATTTCTTACAACACGGTGCTGTAGAGTCTCACTGTACATACAACAGTCACCCACACATAATAAATAGTATTTAAAGTCATGGATATTTAATAGTTTACAGCACCAGTACATAGTGGGATGTGTTGGAAATTTCAGACAAGTGAAAACTCCGGCAGATTTTAATCATACAGTAACAGTTCGTCAAGCATCTGATGTTGCTTGATGCTTTCAGGGTTGTTTTTATTTTATGTCAAATTGGGATTTGTTTTCAAACATAAATTGTTTTAAATGAAAAAAAAAATAGCTGAAACAATACAAAAAGATTGACAATTGACTTAAAAAACATATTGAAAACTTGGAAAAGACTATTTGTGCAGTAATATACAAAATTATTCACCATACTGAGGGATGCTCCGGTATCAGAGCTGATGCGTTCTCGTTTTCTCTGACAGATTTTGAGGATAAATTTGTTCTTTCCAGTCCAAAAGAACCACGATGTACAAAGCTTCTCTCTTTTCTGTGTGTTTTTTTTTTTTCTTCATTACAGTCAAGAAAGTCACAGTTGTTGCTTTACAGGATTCTGTACACAGAGATTTTATGCTAACAGACACTGTAGAAAAGAGTAACTCTGACCACTTTTCACCATTTCAGTAATTTTTTCTTTCTTTCTTTCTTTTTTTTTTTTTTTAACACATCTACACAAATTGGTACTTCAAGCTCTTGCTTTTTTTTTTTAGATTTTCATTGGTCAAGTCTCGGCTTGAAGTCTCTCATCTCGCTTGTTCCTGTTCATCCTATTCAACATTTGCAGTTCTTTAAAACACTCCAAAGATGCTCCTTCTTTTTTGATTTCTCACCCCTCCCCCAAATCTTTTTTTTTTTATATCTTGCTTGTTCTTGGTTCCTTGGGGTGCAGGTGTGTTTTTAAAAGACGAAGGCGTCGATGTTTAATGGTTTTTAGGGTTGGATGATTTCCCATGAGGCGCCGCGCCCTGGCACGCTGTTGTGTCGCAGATTCCCGGAGGTCCTTGATGCCCCGTTCTGCCCGCCCTGCCCGGTTCTCCAGGCTCACCTGGATCTCCAGGTGCACCATCACGTCCATCTTTAACAATGCCGTGTACTCCTTGGAGACCTGTAAGGCAGACAGAGGGTGAGTATTTTTTCTGAAGAAAGAAAACACATTGATGATGCACTGTATATGTGACAGCAAAGTGGTGATCCGAATGGTGAAAACTTTCACTAATTCAGTTGTTAAATATGATGTGAGATTGGATCGTCAGACCTAGGTAACTGATGATAAAATTCTATACACAGCTCTGCGATCCATTATTTAACTGAGTAACTGGCTTTGTAGAGTAATTTTTTAAATTTGTTTTTAAGTTCCAAATTATTTTTTAGTACCATTTTTATACTGTCTTGTGGAGAGCTAACTTGGGGGTAATTTCAAGGGAAGAAAGAAAGAATGGAAGTGGCTACATGGTGATGGTGAGGAAGAAATAAAAAGGAAGGTAAACGAAAGAAAGGCAGAGTTCAAGACAGAAGTTCAAGAGTTCAAGACAGAAAGAAAAATAAACAATGAAAAGACAGAAGGCATGAAGACAAGACAGGCAGAAGGCACAGAGGTAAGAGAGGAAGAAGACAAGTAGGAAAGAAGGCAAGAAAGAAAGAAGGCACAAAGACGACAAAAAAATCAAGGCAAAAAGAAGGGAATACAAAGAAAGAAAGAAACAAAGAAGACGTGAAGGCAAGAAAGAGAAGAAATGAAGGTAAGACAGAAAGAAGGCCAAGACAGAAAGAAGAAAAGACAATGAAAGAAAGAACATGTCTTCTGTAATTCAGCTTGTTTTAAAGGAGAATGTAATTTTGTTAAATGCCATTGCAAAACTAAAGGTTGTGATGGTTACGGTTAGGAGGAGCAGCAGCAGGGTTAACACTAATGTCCAAGTACAACTTGATTTATTAGAAAGACCGCTAAACTAAGTCAGTATGGATTATAAGCCTAACTTATTAACATTTGAGCATTTCCTCCTGGTCTGGAAAGACAGACTGTTTGGAAATGATTGTGTTTAATGTTGACACAATATCAGTCCTACCTGGTTCTCCTTGGTCTCCAACTGGCCCGTCAATGGCTTTTCCAACAGATCCCTTATCGCCCTGTTCACCAGAATCACCTACAAGAATTTGATCAGAACATGAAGTGTCTCATCAGTTCTGTAAATCGCTTAAAATTAGATTTTTTTAAAAGGGACTTTGTGCATTTCTGTCAATACAGAATACATGAAAAACGCTCTTCTTTCGCCTCACCTCTAGGACCAGGATCGCCGAGATCTCCTGGAAGTCCTCTGTATCCTGGGGGACCACGAGCTCCAGGAAGTCCCATCGCTCCTGCTTCTCCTTGTTTTCCAGGAAGTCCAGCCGGACCCGGTCGCCCCACAGCTCCCGGAGATAACGGTCTCCTCAGGTGAGCAGCCAGCTGGGCAATCTGGTCTGAGATGGCAGGTTTGACAGCATTACTAGCATATTAGCTAGCTCACACTATTCCTAAAGTTAGTTAATCCTAGTGGACACTATTGCGTACTATCTTACGTATTAAGTTTCAATCGAGTAGAACATGCTAAAGCTAGCTTTTAATCAACGTGCTAGTCAATGGTATTAGCGAGTATCGTATATAATTCCCATCTCACCATCGATCATTGCGCCACACAGTTCTCTGATATGTTGCTCGCTGGCCAGATTTCCCTAAAAGAAACACCATTAAAAGAAATATTCCCAATAGAACTTCTATAGCATTGCAAGCTACGTTAAGAAACGTTAATGCAGATCTACATTAAAAGTGTAACTATGTAATAAAAAAAAATTAGAGCTTGATTAGCTACTTACATGAACACCAGCCTTTCCGGCGACACCAGGAGGGCCCGGTTCTCCATGGAAGCCCATCAAACCAGGTTTTCCAGGTAGCCCTCTTGCTCCGGTCTCCCCCTGTGGCCCTGTTATTCCTTTAGGACCCAGCTCGCCACGTTTCCCGGACTAAAATATAAAATAAAGATGACTTAAAAAAAAAAAAATATAGTAATCATTCATTATATAGTCTATATAGTGTGTGTGTCAGATCACGTAATGATGATGAATATTATTATTATTATTATTATTATTATCTAATTAATTATTATAATCATATTGTTCCTGTAAAGTCCAAAGAACATTTTGTTCTTTTAAATTAAACTAAACTGATCATCATTATTTATTTTTTATTAATACTAAAATGACCATAATTTATTACAATTAAGCATTCAATTTACTTTTACATTCTAAATATAAACACAATTAGATTCTATAAATAAATGAATGAATAAATAAATGGAAGCATGCATAAATTATTTATAAGCTTATATATTTAGACAGTTTTACTTTGTCTAAATTTCACATCACACAAGTAAATTTCAAATTTCTTACAACGGCGTGGTCTGAAGTGCGTTATTCCGCTTATACTGCAGCGATTTTACCAACATTACAATAATGAATTAATTAGAGACATATTGAATTTTTTACTGTTTATATTTACATGTAATTTTGGACCATCTGTGAGACAAATTAATTCCTCGTTTCACTGAAGCTATAAACAGTCGGTCCCTCAAAGCTTCTCTTTTCTTCTCTCTCGACAAAAAAAAACGTATCTTGTCATTTTACTATGAAACCAGAAAGAGTGAACTCCTGTCCTGAAGACTTTCCTGGATCAGGAAAATTTACCGTCACCAAGCGCTGACACTGGAGACTCCTTCCATAAATGTTAAACAAACATCTCCTAACAAAATAAACTTCACCAAATCAACAATTACATGTTTTACTTTATTAAACAGCAGCATGTTTTTTTTGTTTGTTTTTTTAAAATACGTTTATTATCAGATCGTGTGAGATATTATATGAGCATCCGCCGTATATGAGCTGTTACTATAGAAACGATAACGTACTAGAACAAGCGCATTAATATAAACCTTTCGTTTATTTTCCGAGCCGCGCGGTTATATAAAATGAATCCACACCTTCTGACCCATCAGATTCGAGGATTCAACCGTGCTGAGGTATTTTTTTTCTTTATCATAATATTCCATCACATCCATCATTAATAAACTTATATGAATTCATACTCACCTCTCCTTTTTGGCCGGAAGGACCGAATGGACCCTGAAAGGAAAAGATGTTCATTTTAAACTAGTGTATTTTATACCCAAGCATCATCAGTACTCAGATAAACCTCTCTCTCTCTCTCTCTCTCCCTCCCTCCCTCTCTGTCTCTCTCTGTCTCTCTCTCTCTTTTTATATTAATATATATATATATATATATATATATATATATATATATATATATATATATATATATTTTTTTTTTTTTTTTAAATTTTTGTTGTTTTTTTTTAAATGTGCATTTTTTTCTGTATGGTGAATCATAAATATTTTATTTGTTGTATA
>CM074989.1:2067968-2094636 GCA_037576825.1 Pangasius krempfi
TCTCTCTCTCTCTCTCTCTATTTATATATATATATATATATATATATATATATATATATATATATATATATATATATTTTTTTTTTTAATACATACTGTTTCTCCGTTCTCTCCAGGCAGGCCGTCACTTCCAGCCATTCCCTAAACAAAACAAAAAAGGCAGGCAGGTGGCACGTGCATAACACACACACACACACACACACACACACACACACACACACACACACACACACACACCAAATATATAAGGTGACACAGATGCACTGTTGAAAAGAAAAAAGAAAAAAAAAGAAAGTGCAAAATTAAGGAGAAAAATTCTTACAATGTCGCCTTTTGGTCCTGAAGCTCCTGTTGGTCCCTGTGAGAGAGTGATCGAATCAAAGAGAGGCAGATGGATTAATTCATATTTGTGTGTGTGTGTGTGTCTCCAGGCTGTGGCGCTCTATAAGGCCAGGCTTTGTTATTTTCCCCGCTCCCTGCACAGCAGCTGAACAGGAGCTGCCTTTGTTAGATGCCTCGTCTAAAATTTTTATGAAAACATGGCACAGTTCAACCCGGTTTAGAGACACGGTGTCCTCCTGTGCTGGTTTATTCAATGTGTATATGCGTTTTCATGAAGAAAAGTGTGAAGAAAATTATTTTTTGGTTATATATGTTTGGGACGGCATGCTGTATGGTTTTTAAAGCAGTCATATCTCTGTATAATTCCTTCAGCAGTTATCAAATTCATTAGATTAGATTCATTTGAGTATAATAACTTTTGAGTCATGCAAGAGAAAAAGTCTGGGATAAGAGTACAGCTGGAATTCCTCCTTCCTCCTTAATATATTCCACCCAAATGTACACTATATGGATGTTTTATTCATGTACAATACTTTACGGATCTGCTGACTGCAGTCCATAACTGGAAATGGAAAGGGCCATGCTGACCAGACAAAGCACCTTTTGGGGTTTTTAAGCACCTTGTTACACACTCCTGTATGTGTCCAGTTAAAAGCTAAAGCTCATACTAAAAGCTCATATTAAGATAAACAACTTGGGATGGAAATATGTGATGTGTAAGTTCTTTTATAGATTCACTACTCAAATCTTAAATGATTAATCAGATCAAGAGCTACATTAAGTTAAAACTGATTCTTAAATTACATGTTGGATATAGAAATAGTCATAATACGCATTTATTTCTTGACTTTTTTAAAAGAATTAACTTTTGAACTTGTGATCCCATAAGTCAATAAAAAGTAAATTAGTAAAATAAATAAATAAATTTTAAACAGCAACAAATAAACAAAGTAAGCAACCAAACAGATGTTTGTGGATTCAATCCAACACGTACTATGGGAATTTTTCTAAGCTTTTTGTGTTATGTTTAAAAAAAAAAAAAAAAAAAAAAACGCAACCAATTCACAAAACCATGAAACCTTTTCTGACTTTCTCAGGCACAGTTGTGCTGAGAAATTTAAATCGCCATTTTACAGTTTTTTGACCTATAACATTTCTAAAAGCTCTCGAAAATTTTAACAAAAATTGACCCTCTTCTCATTTAATTTCACCAAAATGTTCCAAGAGTAATGTCTGATTATATAAAATATTATATGTCATTAAATAAAATGTGTTTTTCTGTTTTTGTGCGTTATGCATCTTCACTTACCCTGTCTCCAAAGTCTCCTCTGAGTCCAGTTGGGCCCGGAAGACCGGGATCTCCAATATCACCTTTAATTCCCTGTTATTCACAACACAGGACTGTTATTATAACGACACTGAACTCATTTCTGAACGCATGCTAACTCTGAGGACACACAGACGAATTAACGTGTATGCTAACTTTACGAGAAATATTTTGGACTGTATTTACTGTATTTTAAACTCTAAAATGTTCCAACTTGTGAAGGGTTAAAATCTTTATCTTTATTGTTCTATGCACTGTGTATTAATTGACTGCTTGACTAAATTATAGTTGTTTATAAAATTTATATTCTTTTCTGTTTTTTTTGAGTTGGTATAATATTGTTTTGATGCTAACCTGGAATCCTTTGACTCCCTGAGGTCCTGGATTTCCAATTAGGCCGATGCCTCCCTGCAAAATTACCACAAGATATGAATCAAAAACATTAAGTACTAAAGGAATGAGTTACATGACATGGAAACTCCATTTTTTATATGATTAGAACATAATGGTTAACCAGCATGAGTACTCAAATAGCCAAGCCTACTCTAATAACTAACTGCTGGCGTTAGGAACTGCTAACTGAAACCAGTGCCGTACCGATAGCCACTAAGAGCAAGTAAACAACACCAGAACTGATGTAGCTTAGCATCTTAGAACCAACATCAATACTAGGAATTAATCCATACTAAATTTTTTCAGACTAAATACAAATATTTTAGTACTGAAATGACTAATCTACTGAGTAGTAATCAATCGGAACCATTATGGACCATTTCATTTAGCTCTGTTTGTGTTGGTTGCTGCCATGTGCTGCTAGCAATGATCTCCTCGTGCTGAGTTTTATGTTTAAAACTCATGCTGTTTAAACAATAGGGAGTGTGAGATCGGCTGACCTGAGCAGTATCAGCGCATGTGGTCAATAAAAATTAGCGCAGCAAAGTGTAGACGCTGAAGAGCGAAGGGGAAAGGAAGCGCACGTGTCTCAGTGCTCGCTGAATTGAAGTTCTCTCACACATGACGGTTTCTCTGCACGCTCGCTGATCCTGCTCCACACTTGCGAATAAGCATTTCACACTTCTTTTTAATGACCACGCTTGCTGATAATGCTCTGTACACTCAGGGCTTTTTTTTTTTGTTTTTTTTCAGGTTACTTGTAGGAAGGTGCTGTAGTTCTGTTGTCTTTTCACAGAGCAAAGAGTTTGTAATCTGCTTTGCTTCGATTGGCATCATTAATAATGAATTACATCCATACATTACATGTCATTCTGTGTCGTCTGGTCATTAGAGTAACAGTGTACACTAGATTTACGTCACATGGTAACAGAGCAAGTAAACGAGCACGTTATTGGACCAGGATCGGTATCGATACATCCCCAAACAATACATTTATTCAGTTATGGATGCATTTCTTCCTTTGATAAAAACTAAATGTATGCAATATTTGTAGTAAAAGGTTTTGTGAGTAAATTCTGCTCATGCTACATTGACATGAAAATAAAGAAAATGGTCATCTGTTAAAACACATACGCTAAGCTGTAATGTTAGAACTGAATGAGAAGCGTACACAAAAATAGTGTCTACAAAAAGTGTGTACAGGGTTAATTTCAGTACCGTACCAGAGGAACACTGAACTACATGGCCTTGTCATGATTTTCCAACAACAATTAATTACATGTAACAGTCGCAGTAAACATAATATTTGAAGCAGAATGGGAGAGAACTTGTAAAAGCTGACTCACAGCTCAGTCAGAATTCTCACGGTTTGTCACCCTGCCCTCTCTTTGAAACATATCATTTGTTCTACAGTTCACTCGTATGTCTGTAAATGCCGTTCTGAACATTTCTCATGATATTACAGTTATTGTAATCTTTTGTTGCTTAGCAACTCCTGACCTGTATGAACCTCCACTCATGAGCCATCATGAGCTATTGTTTTATTCAGATAAATAAGCAGAGACCCTGCTGGAGCAATAACTTTGTTCTTCCCGCCTGCTGCTATTCATCTAATTTCTGAACAGAATTTCGCATGCCGCAGGAGACGAGATACAATTAAAATCATGGTTTAAAGAATTTGCCCTTGTAGTTTTCTGATTCAGAATTTCTATCAGGATGTATGATACTTGTACTTAGTCTGACAAAGAAATAGAAAATAGGTGATGCAGTGGTTTGTGTCTTTCAGGAAGCAGGAAATGGACTTTGACAGAAAGGCCAAGTTAAATTTTTGTTTAGTATTATAGCTTCAGTCAAACTGTGTAAAATGTAACAGGAAAACTTATAACGCATACTATAAACACTACACACATTGTACATCTCTTAGCTGCAAATATATTTAACTGAACTTATTGTTTATTTTAGGCAATTCCTCACAACACAGAAAACTAAACGCTAATATCAAAACTTATTGTCTACTTAGGTGTATATTTTGTACAATTATATTTAACTGTGGGATATTTGCAATTTAAATAAATTGCACAAGTTTTGGGAGCAATCACAGAAAACATGACTCAACTATACATACTTCATCCAGACAGGTACGAAGGGACTTGTTTTTAATTAACGTCACGTTAAGATCCTTGTACTTAAAACATTCATTTCAATTGTAATATTTTCCTATACAATTTTACTATTTACTATTTTATAATGTACTTACAGCGATGCCTCTGGGTCCAGCTTCACCTCTTTCTCCTGGAATACCAATCTCACCCTGTTAGAGGAGGCAAGAAAAAAAGTCATTCTTGGATTTAAAACAATGTATTTTTCATTATCTTACTACCGCAATGTTATCTTCTAGCTCATAATAAGAATTAGTTAACTACATAGTAAAAACTACATTGAAAAAAAAGTAGATATTTAAAAAATAACTACATAATAAAAGAAATTTTATATAAAACTCCATAGCTATATAAAATAACTATATAAAACTGAACAACTACATAATATTCAATAAGTACACAGTAAAACATACTGTAATTACAAACAAAATATAACTATAGAAATTCAACTCAATAACTTCACTGAAAATCTTAACTACATATTAAATAAAATAACTACAAATTAGGACATAATTATATATAGTTACACTATATAAATTCAGCTAAACAAAATAACTATATTGAAAAATGTAACTATGCATTAAAAATAACATTAAAAAAAGAGCATACCAGCATAACTATATAGTAAAAATAAACTATATAAAATGAACTAAGTGATATTGAAAAATGTAACTACATATTAAAAAAATAAGTGTAGTAACTATGTAGTAAAACCTACTGATAGAACTCCATAGTAAAAACACACCCTAATAACTATATTGAAATATGTAACTACAAATACAAAAATTACTACATAAATTCTATAACTAGAAGATATATACATAGTAAAAATACTGAAATAACTACAGTAAAACTCACCATATAAAATCAACTCTATGTTAAAAAAAACTACAAAAAATTAACTACAAAATGACATGGAAAAACATAAATAACTCCACAGTAAAACAAAAAAGTACTAAAATATTTACAAAGTAAAACAACTCTGTATGTAATGAAAACATTACATATAAAACAATGACTGTATAATTAGACACGCAGAACTACGTAGTACAAGATAACTTCAAAACTACAAAAACAACAGAACTATATAAAAGAACTTAACTACATAAACCTTACCAAAGAATTAAATTAAAAAAAAAAGAAATGGAAGAAAACTACATTAACAATAATAATTTGCCTTCAGAGTGTCCCTGTAATAGAGAGCACATTTAATAGATAGCTGTTCTAGTTTCATCAGTTAAACATGACCATGCCTAAGGTGTTCGTCTACAAGCGCCAATCAGATACATACAGGAATACCTGGCTCTCCAGCTGGTCCTGCTTCTCCCATCTTTCCTTGATCACCCTGCATGATGAAAGAGTTTGACACACTCTTAGGTTTTCTCTCATAGAAATTGCAGGCAAATGGTCATGATGGAAGGTACTTAAACTGTGGAATCTTTCATTTCTGAAAATTGTAATGCTAGAAAGTTTACCAAATTCTCTAATATTCTGCAAAAGTCAGTGCAAACAATGATTTAAGAAACTTGATGGATCACAGTGGCATTTAGATGTTTAAATGTTAATTTAATGCAGGGATTGGTGTTTTAAATCTAACTTAATGGCAATTATTTGGTTAGATTCGAAGGTACATTTTATCTGGTTATAAGGTAACATAATAGATACCATATTATGATGATATGCCACTATTTTGTATTCACATCTCCGATTGCTTACGCTCAAATAAGTGACGTAGCTAGCTGTGGAGATCTTTGTCATTCTATAAAATCTTTTCCAAGCAGTTCTTAAGAGTGTATCTATCTTCCCAATACAAGGTCGAAGTCACCCATAGCTAATTTTCTTGTCCAAATGTGATTTTTTTGGGTTTTTTTTTTTAAACATATAAGCCTTTACTATGCAGTCCTGGAACTGAAATATATCTAGTGCATGGCTGAGGCTGAAACTATTCTGAGTCATATGGATGCTCACATAGATGGACACTGTAAAGCGTTAATCATGAAGATTTTGCTGTATTTTTTTTTTTTTTAAAGCATCGCAGCATCCCTACTTGCGGCACTCAGTTCTTATGGCATAGAATTGTTCATAATATCTGCAAAAACATTTGCCCTTTTCCCCTTTTCCCACCCTACATCTCAAAAAGATCTGAAACTAGTCCAAAAATATTTGACCATAGGAATAGGAGGATTTGTTTTCCTTTTTTTTTTTGTTTTGCTTATTTTGTTTTTCCAGTGTTAGCACGGGAATCAATGTCACCATGGTGCGCACGCATTTCAACACAATGGTTTTGTACGTCATAGATGCACTCTCTGCACTTACACTTTCCCTTTGTTTGTCTTTGCCTACGTTTTTGGAAATTGGTTAGATGTAATTCTGATTTTTTTTCTTTAAAATAAGATCTTGGAGGTTGTGGACTATTTTTAAACTAGCCCAAAAAACACCACCTGTGGACCTGGTTTTTATTTATTTATTTATTTATTTATTTATTTAAAATACCCAAAACCTTGTTCTAAACCTATCCCAATTTCATTGTACAGCAAAAATGGCACTGTTACTCACACCAACTCCTTTGGCACCTTTTACTCCAGCCTTTCCTGGCAAACCCTGGAAAAAAAAACCCACACACACTTACACACTGCTGTGAATAATGTAGTGTGGATGAAACCTTCAAAAATTTACATTTTATCTCGTCATAATATTAATATTAATATCTGACGTGTCTCAATCAGCTGAATACTTACAGGTAAACCGTTAGGCCCTTTCTCTCCAGGAACTCCCAGCCGCCCAGCATCACCCTGACGGAAAGTTAGCAAAAGTTGTTCACAGTATGATACCCAAACTATTTATGACTGTATTCACGAAGAAAAAAAATAAACTTTGCATTCAGGAATTTCAAAAACCATGCTTACTTTTTCACCATCGTATCCCTGAGTTCCATCTTTGCCATCCCTGCCTGGCATGCCCTGTTAGAGAGATGTGTGTTAAATCATATCGCACACTCATATACTACTCTGTTATAATGATATAAAAAATTATCATCACTTACAGGTTCTCCTTTGGGGCCTGGAGGTCCGGGCAGACCTTTAGGACCTATTTTTCCCTGTAGAGAAGAGATCATTTAACGCCAGTAGTACATCAGGGTTATTACTTAACATTTTCATGCAACAGGACATAAACGTGCGGCTTGAGGATGGAGATTTGCTCCTTTAAGTTGATTCATTTTCTTTTGAAATAATTGCGCATCATGTTGAGGTTTATTATCTAGCGTCCATAATGCATCACTTTCCTGCCAAATCTAAACAAACATTGCCGCTATGGTAGACATTTCTTTATGTTTGCAAACAACGATGTTATCCCTTTACATTTGCTTAGATTTTCTTTAATCAGGGCTGTTAATGGGACATGGCATAAGCAATCAAGAGAATGCTTTTAACTGGATGCAGGCAACTTTATTGCTTGTATACAATTGCAGGTTTAGCCTAGCAATCAGCAATTTGCATGTAGGGGCTGCTACTGTTGCTGCTTGTGGGCGTGGCCTTTTACAGTGCTCCTTTTTTTTTTTCCCTTTTTTTTAGGTCCAGTGAGAAACAATAGTAGCCAAAATGTACATTTTACAGCGTGCTATATGTTTTATACACACCATTTTGTTTAAACAGTATTTAAGTTTGATTTACATGTTATGTGCTTGGTTTCATACTAGCTTCGTTGGCAGATTAGCAAATTAAGCTGACTATCCTAGCTATACACACTCACCAGATTTCTGCTACTTCCTTCCAAGCTTTAGTTTTATACGTAATGTCTCTATACACATTTAATGAGAGGTCGAATATGACAGGATAAGATGGACCATGGTCCTAAGGGTTTTCTTTTTTCATTTTTGTGCATCAAACAGTAAACTAATCAGAGGTAGGAACTAAAGTTGTGAGTGAGGAACCGATGAAATGTTGGACCGCACATGCCGTAGGATTGGTCAAGAGGCAGAGTTTTTGCTGATCGTTTGGACTTGTCGCTTTGCTGCGTCATACTTAGTTTGTTTAGAAGTGATAAAGGCTCGATTCAAATGTCACTTGTCGTGCCGTTGCATTGCTGCTGAAATCGTGGCTCCGTGTTGCGTACGTATATGAATAACAAGGATTGCCTGCCGCAATATAGGTGTTATTACAGGTGTGTGTAGGCGTCCATGGTTCTGCTCTAAAACTCTGTAGTGCTTAAAGTTCAGATATTCATTTATGAAACAACTGTAATACTTTGAAGCCTACTTCTAAAGTGAATAGCTTTTATTCTTAGTAATTCTTAGTAATTTCAGAACAACACTGAAACACTGAGTAGAGAAAAGTAACTTAGCCATTTCAAAATCTTGTAGCACCTAGAAGTGATGTCATTACCTATACTAGTATGGCGCAACACTGATCGCATTACTATTTAGGATATCTGTATCACAGCTTATCGTCAAGTGAAACATGCTGTCGTAAATGCACACTCACAATTTCTCCTTTAGGTCCTTTAAAACCCACAGGTCCTTTCTCTCCGGGGTCGCCCTGGAATTATCAAATGAGAGACACAGAGCTCTTTTATTGTTGAGACTCGTTCCTTGAGTGCACGTTAAAATCAGTGAATAATCAATGAATAATCTGGAGGACAGTTAAGATGTCGAGGTTATGGAGATACTCACTGTTTTTCCAATGATACCAGGAATACCAGGCTTGCCCCGGAAACCTGGCAAACCCTGCAGACAGGGAGGGAATGACAGAAAGCCAAATGTGAATAATGATCATTTATGCTGTCTTGAAGATAACGATGAAGAGGTAAAATTGCTCACTCTGTCTCCAACAGCTCCCACCGGACCTGGAAGTCCTCTCAAACCTCGAGGCCCCTGAAAAAAATTCCCCCACAAACCTGGTGAATTAATCAGTGATTTCAGCTCCACATCCCTCAATACAGTGTCTGCGATGTACTGCAGTGCTTGGAATGCAGTATTTATTTTTATTTCACCAAAATTTACTTCAGCTAAAGCCAATCTACACAGATTTCCTCACTGTGCTTCTCTCTTTGAATAGAAAAGGAAAGTTTCTCCATTTTTTTGGACCCCCGATCCTCTTTAAATTCTGTTTTCTTAGAGGAAAAATAGCATATGCTTCATTGTATAAGTAGGGGATAGAAAACAACGGGGCATGCTGTAACAGAAAAATAATCAACAGTTGGCTTGATACATTGGACGTGACGTCATTTTATTCTTTCTATAACAGCACGTCCTGAAGTGTTTTATTCCTCTTATACAACATTTTATAATTCAACTCTTTAATTTATTAATGAATGACATGTCATGCTTTTTAACCATTTATAGTTACATTTAATGTTGAGAAACGTCCATGAGAAAAGTTAGTTCCTGTCCAGCTATAAACAGTCATTCCCTCACCAGCCTTTTTTTTTTTCTCTCTCTTGAAGTTAATAAGACAAAACGCACAGCTTGTTGTGTTACTGAAAAACTGCAAAGTGTAAACTCCGTCTGGAAGACCTTCCCGCTGACACTGGAGACTCCTTCCATAAATGTTAAATACACATCCTCGTACAGCAAACTACCTATTTATAGCTGTTACTATAGAAACGATGACACATTAGAATAAGCGCATTAGTATGAGTCTGATTTTAATTACAGCTGGCACTTTTGTCAGAGCTGTTATAGAAAAATAATCAACACTTTCTGACCAATCAGTTTCGAGAATTCAACAGCACTGTGGTATATAGCACATTAACAGCACTTCAGCTCAAATTCTGTAGTGTTTGTCCCAATAGTGGTGCTGTAGTTTCTTTGTGAAAGCCTGGAGAATATCTCTAAATCCATCCTTAACAACGTTTGTTAGCTGTTGCCATGGTGACGCTAATTTCCACACGTTAGGTTATAGCACCATGCTAATGTACGTGTACTGAGGATCATTTCATATATATGTTAATGCAAAAAAAACAAAAACAAAACATAACTTACAGATGGCTGATCCTTTTTCAAGTATTATGATGAACCATTTCCACAGAAATAGAATATTAGCTTATGAACTTTAGGCTGATATTAATATCTGTAGCTGAAATGAAATGAGCATCATATGTGCACAGAACCTATAGGATGGATCGCTCACCTGTAGGCCAACAGTTCCTGGGATTCCAGGGGGCCCGGGTGGGCCTTGCTCACCCTGTACCGAAAATGCAGAGACAGTTACACACAAACGCACACTATCAGTACAGAGGATGTGATAAAATACAGTATCATCCAATATATACAGCCATCACGCCATCATCTAATCAAATATATCAAACGAAATACCGAATAAATATCCCATCATGCACCAGTCTTACCTTCTCTCCATCTTTCCCTGGCTCTCCTTTGTCTCCTTTGTGTCCTGTGTGTCCCTAAAAGGTTATAGAAAGCCTTAGTAATAGTAATAATGGTAGCAGCAATTAGTTTCAGAGAATCAGTAAAGCAAATATAATCGTGTAGCAACTGATCAGTTACCTTGAAACCTGGCATTCCAGGAGGCCCTGGGGGTCCCGATGGACAGAGAGCGGGACACTGAAATAAGAAAATTGAAGCTTTTAGCAAGTTTATACAATTTTTTTTTTTAACAGAAAGTTTGAAATTGTAACAGCAAAATTCAGTTGATAATAATGACTATAAATCAAATAAAATGATCAATAATTTAACTGTTTAAATGATGGATATTTCTAAAGTGCGTCAATGTGCTAACTTGTTTTTATAAAAAAAATACTTTAGGGATTTGATTTGGAAATCCCTAGAAAAATAATAGAAAAATAATCCAGTCAAAGCAGTAACGAGGCTTATGTGAAAACTTCAAGCGTGGAAATGATGAACTTGCCTACTATTATGAAATGTTTAGAGGATATGGACCAACAATTTTAGACAGCTTAGACAAAATATTTTATTTTGTCTATTTATATTTATTTTAGTTAATTTAGTTCATGTAATAAATTAAGTCTGTTTAGATTATTAATTTTTCCATCAGTTTTGACTAGCAATTTTTTTTTAACTTGTCTGTTTAGACTCTTTTCTTAGTCTTTTTTTTATTTATTTTTTTTAGTTTGTTTAGACTAACAGTTATTAGTTTGTTTAGATTAAGATTTTTAATACGGAATTCAAAGATACATATTTTAAAACTATATAATATTGAAATATTATCAATTATTGGAATAAATTCAACACAACATGATACATTTGGCATGAATCGTGTAGTTTATAGAACTTACCAGTAAATCTCCATTTCCCTCAGGAAGTGCTCCAGGTAGTCCCTAAAAACAGACGACAAAGAATGCGTTACACTTTTTAAAAACCCGAACAAAACACACTGTTACTAATCGAAGGTCAACTCTCAGTCTAATTTAAACAAATTTTTCCTTTACTCTATTTTCAGTTGTCTTTAGCAGTCTTAATCAGAAATATGGTGGATTCATTTATTCACTATAATATCGGTTATGCATAAAAAGTGAATATTAATCTAAATTTCATGGATGTTCCTGGGTTTAGGTGTCAGGTGGAGTACTTACAGGCGGCCCATCTGGACCTGGAGGACCTGGAAGTCCTGGAAGACCTTCTGGTCCCTAAAGAGAGGCAGACAAAGTCATAATTAAAATCAACAGGAAGTGACTAACTTTCTTTGAGATGCTAAGTGCCTTTCAGCAAGCATGTAAATCAATAAAGCTAAGCTGATGAACAGATATTAAATAGCGAACACTAAAATCCAGTGCGTAAAAGTCCATAAAGTTCTCCTCTTTATCATTACTCCAATGAATAATAACACCAAAATTTTAATTTCATCCTTGCATACTTCATTTTTTTAGAACTGATTAATAGTCATTTTTAATAATATGGTAAACAGCAAAAAAAGAGAACTTAAAAAAGGCTAAAATAAACAGCTATAACACATTAGAATCACAATCCTGAAACTTTTGAAGGAACAGTTCAGCCACAAAAATTAATGTAATGTACGCAAAATACGTTAAAGATTTTATTCTGACATGTAGTCAATCAGCCAAACGGTTCTGCATTTAAAGTTTGCTTCTTTAGTTTGGAGCTACGTAGCTAATCTAGCCGATAATTCGTGAAAGTTTCTAGCGTTCGTTTTTGGTGTTGTGTAAAATGCAGGTCTAAATCATCACACACTCTTAAAACACACCATTTGGCTCATTTTAATGAAATATACACGTCAAATTAAAGCCATCATCATCATCCCAATCATGTCCATCCTACAATTCTGCTTTCACACCTCCTAACTGCTGATTCGGCTTAGAGCTGGAGCTACGACTGTTTTTATGGATATTGTTTGCGTTTTTTTTCCCCCTTTCTCCATGTTTATAGATAAAAGTGTGTCAGACACCACATCAGCAAGTCTGTCTGAGACACTGAACACCTCCACAAAGGTGACTGAGGTGATGAGCGTCATGATCATTTAGACATGATTCCTGTAGGTTTTAGCATTTAGACCACTTCTTATAACATCCAATTAGATATTTCTAAATGCTATCTTCCATCTTTTCTATCTACAAGTCCAACATTCCTCTTTTCTAATTCCTCTTTCTATAACCCTGACTTTTCCTGGACATCGCCTGCCCTCTGTGTTGCTGTTTGAAGAAGATTAAAAGACTCACTGGGGGTCCCTGAGGTCCTACACCACCAGGTAATCCATTAGCTCCAGACAGCCCCTGAGATGACACACACACACACACACACACACACACACACACACACACACAGGTTATTAAGTCTATTTTGCCATTTCGGTGTCATTCGTAGTATGAACTGATAATCAGTGACAGGAGTAACAGTCAAGTGTACTTACAGGAGCTCCAGATCTCCCTCTGCCCTAAGAGACACACACACAGGTTTATGATGTTATTAACTAAAGAACATCAGCCAGTTTAATAATAATGAAATGCATAAAAGATTATTATTGTTATTATCATAAATGAGGGATAAATTAAATAAAGGAAATAATAATAATGAAACAATGTGTTATGCTGAAGGAACATATAATCCTGGAAACCCAATGTCCTAGGAACATGGGGCTCAAGGAATATGGAGTCCTGATGATATAGGGCCCTAGAAATATAGGCCTCTGGGAACCTAGAGCACCGAGCACATTGGCCCTGGGAATACCGGGAATATTGAACCTTGGGAACATTAATCCTGGGGAACATTAATCCTGGGGAATATTAATCCTGGGGAATACAGGGCCCTGGGAACATTAATCCAAGGGAACACAGGGAATATTTTATATATAACTCTGGGAATATTAACCCTGGGGAATACAGGGCCCTCAAAATACTAATCCTGGGGAATACAGGGCCCTGGGAATATTAGTCCTGTGGAATATAGGGCCCTGGGAACATTATTGCCTCCCAGAATATTACTCCCTGTGAATATAAAGCCTTGGGAATATAAGGCCCCAGGAAGATTAATACCTGGGAACATTAATCCCTGGTAGTATAGGGCCTGGGAACATTATTCCATGTAAATATAGGGCCTGGGACCATTCAACCATGTGAATATAGGGCCCTGGGAACATTAATCCCCAGCAATATAGGGCCATGGAAACCCAGGAATATCAAGCCCTGGGGAAATGTACAGCTTTGGGAATGAGGCCCTGGCAATACAATGTAGATACACTAAATAGTTCATTGTATAAGCCTAAGATTAACAGGTATTTTGTCTAATTTGTCTTATGTACAGTATTTGGTATTTTAATATCGTAATATTTCATATTCTCTAATTTAATTAATTTGCATATGATGTGTGGAGTATTTTATGCTACAGTTTTAGTACGTAATAAAACAGTAAGTAAGAATGGTGATGATGTTAAACACAGTGAGAAGGTATTTGCCATGAGTTGTTAAAGGTATTTATCTTTACAATAGTGTATAGTTTCCTAAACCGAGGCCTTAGCTATAATCTTTACGTTAACCCTTGGAACGGATCTGCTCATAAAAGCACAGAAGATGGCCAAGTTATAGCACCTGCTAGATCCCAAACAAACACATTTAATAAGGAATATTCATCATGGTTGTATTGTTTCGAGGTGCACTTACAGGAGGTCCAGGTGGTCCAGAAGGTCCTTGATCGCCCTACAAAAACACAAATATATCATTAAAGATAAAATCCTCACCTTAATGCATAATGTGTAATGTCTAAAATGAGGTCAGGTCTGTTTTTCTTTTGATTCTATTCATGTACGTGTGAGCATTATGATAAAATATTGAGTCTCTAGTATAAAAAAAATGTGGTTAGCAAGTTCACGTAGATAAAGCTGTGCTGTGGGAGTGTGGCGCTTGTCTGAAATTGGAAGTAGGGTTTCCTGTAATAAAAAAATAAACTGATAGCTAATCAAGTCAAGCATCATCACTCTAATATTATGGAAGGGTTTCTAGATTGGATTGTGAGTTTTTAAACAGTTTAAAAACTTCCTAGTTGACTATATAAAGCATTCCCCACCCACCCCCACCACCATTTTTTTCTCTTTCGTCAATCAGGCAAAGACAAGTTTGGTGTCTGAAGTTTGCTTCTCTAGTTTTTCCACTGGAGCTACACGACCAAAAGCATCTAACAAGTAATGGAAGACTGTTTCACCCAAAATCTCAAACCACTTGCTGATCACGTGCTGATCTGTGGTTTAGTACACAGAGGGACTTCCTGTCATCTATAAGCATGAACTAAACATCACTGTGTTGCTGAACATTGTAACGTTATGGGGTCGGCCATCTTGGACAACCGGAACCATTTTGTCTTTATGTCCCCTAGACCTCGGCTCCCAAAGTTTAAAGGTGGAATTGTGGCAGCAGTCTGGAACTTGTGTTGAAAATAATACAAATCTTTCTTTGACCTTAAATGAGTAAATACTACGTACTTTGTAATTCCACAAAAAAAATGTTTATTTGAGATTCATATGGTGGTAGGAATGTGTGAAGCAAGCACGTAAGGATTGGTATTTGGGAAACATGTCATTGCCCAAATATGAGGAAGATATATATGTTGGTTTGCCAAACAATTTTTAATAAAGGGAGGAAAAATATAAATTAGAAAAATCTAAAATGAAATAGTCTTTAATGCATTCTTGCTCATGCTAGCATGAGCGCACACACGCACACACACACACACACGCACACACATACATTCAGCTGTGTTTGATCTGACTGTGTGGTGTGAGCAAGGAGTAAACTAGTTTAATTTACATTCTGGTGCTATGCTAACACTCGGTGGTATTCTGCTTGTGTACACTAATGCTGCGTTCAACTTAACTCCGAAGTTGAACTCGGAATTACGTCATTTTGGAAAAAAGGATGCCTCCATGAAAGCCGCTCTTTTGCTAACAACAAACTAGTGAGCTAACATTAGTGATATGAATAAGCTTTAACGTTCATAATGTATTTGTCTTTTTTAAAAAAAAACAGACTGTTCATATTATATTCATGTTATAGGTTTATCCAAACAATGTGACTGTATGTTGATTAATATAAAGCAAATACGACTACAACCTCATTTAATGTAGATAAATGCCACTTTTACGGTGTGAGCAGCCATGTTGATATGATGTCATATCCTGATCTTGGGGTAAAAGACACCTTTTCTACTTTCCAAGTAGGAATTTCAATTTGTAGAAGTGTTTTCTTGGTTTTTTTTTCTTCTCCTAGTTGAAAATGTTGGTAACATAGCATAACCTCACAGGTTAATATTGTGTTTTCATCTTCTCTAAAGCCGTCTTAAGCTTTCTGAGCTCCACATTCCTGACTGGATTAAGAGTGCAGGCGTCCAGAGGGATTCGACTAAACAAATTCATCAGCTGACTGCTCGTTAAAAAAAAAAAAAAAAAAAAAAAGCTATGAGTGAGGGGGACAAATCTCAGGTCTGACTTTCCTCCACACACACACACACACACACACACACACACACACAGAGAGAGAGAGAGAGAGAGAGAGAGAGAGAGAGAGTGACCTCGGGATCCACTTTGAATAACATTGAGTTAGCTTTGCAGGAGGTTAAATGATGCTGACACTTTCCTCGTCTTTGATAAAATGCGAATGGGAAAATGTTTTGTGTTCTTGCACCAGAATAAGCATCATTATGGCATACACAGTACCAATTCAAAGTCTGGACATTTATAGAATATAGGTTTTAGGCTTTTCTTAAATTTTCATACACACATTGACTGATTTATTAGGTATACTGATCTAATAATTAATAAAATGAACCGGCTTCATTGATGGAAAGGGTAGAAGGGGGGGCCAATACATTCTGCAGAATGTGACCTGTATGACAGATGTAGCTGATAACTCGGTTTATTTTAGATCCATGATATTTTTGCACTTTTTTTGCAGCTTTATTAGGAGATTCTCACATGCTGAACACCACCACCAAATTGTTTTGTTATTTAAATGAGACGTAGACAACAACGTCACTTCACTATTTATATTCATCTGAGAAACATTTCAGAAATAATGTTTTAAAATCTTTCAAACTCTAGCAACTAAGGATCAAAGTGGCTGCAGTTGTCCAATGTCATGTCTGAATTCGTTCCTTGTTTACTATAAAGTGCGCCATGTTATTACCCATAGTGCACCATAAATCTACTGTACAACCGATACACACCAATTCTGCACTAAAGATTATTTACTACAGTAGTTAACGTGAACTTCAGCATTACATTATGATATGAACAAATTAGCTAACATTGTATTCATTAATTTAAAAAAAAAGCTAAAAGTAAATGGGGAAGAATTCAGAAATTCTGAGTTTTAATGTTCGAACCTGCAGTTCAGTAAATTATCAACATTTACAACATGCTGTAATTTAACTTCTGCTAATTTATGGGAATTTTTAGTCTTGGATTGAATAAACAGTCAATGCAGGTGAATTTTTATTAGCATTTAAACAAACATTACTTAATACATGTGTTAATTTACTTTGTTTACATTACTAATGATTTATTAATGGTGAAGTTCATGGTTTGTTCATGGTAATTAATGCAGGAAAAATTGTAAGTTAAGGCAACTCTTTCAGCGTCACTTATCAGGCTGGATACAAAAGCATCTGATTTTGCATGTAAATGTAAATAACAGGTGTTTAATGACCACTAAAACCAACAGGAATGTGTTAGTGATTACAGAAAATCATTAGCTAATTTGTAACGTAACGTTCTGTTCATTCAGTTCATTTCAATCGAATTTTATTTGTATAGCGCTTTTAACAATTGCCATTGTCACAAAGCAGCTTTACAGAAATATATAAAGTCAGGATATAAATATTAAATTTATAAATTTATCCCTAATCAGCAAGCCAGAGGCGACAGTGATGAGGAAAAACTCCCTGAGGTGATATGAGGAAGAAAGCGGGAGAGGAACCAGACTCAGAAGGGAACCCGTCCTCATCTGGGTGACACCGGATAGGGCGATTTATCTAATAGCGGGCCACGAGAATGTATTTCTGGAGCACTCACTAGTATTTCTACATCAATTCTTAAATAATATAGTGTTCTATAGAGAGCTGTAGTACATAGTGAATGAGTGAGTGAGCGACAGATTTCAGACACGCTGCAGGTTGGCCATCCAGGTGTATTTACACAGTGGACTTTTCTTCATGTTTATAGAGGACAGGAAGTCACACTGTGTCCTGAAGTACATGAGCCACAAGTTTGTGTCACATCAATGAAGAACTGTATGTAGTTTGAGGCAAGATTTTTGTACTTCATTAGCTACTTTTAGCCTCTTAGTTGAAGTGCAAAAATTTAATCGAATATACTTTGGCTAATCTACTATCTAATCTAAACTAATCTACTGCAGAACCAATTCAGGGATTACTGTGATACACCGATGAGCCCAAACATTATGACCATCTGCCTAATATGCTGTTGGTCCTCCGTGTGCAACCAAAACACCAAAACCCACGGAGGCATGGACTCTACAAGACCTCTGAAGATGCCCTGTGGTGTCTGGCACCAAGACGTTAGCAGCAGAGCCTTTAAGAGCTGCAAGTTGTGAGGTAGAGCTGCCGAGGATCGGACATCTTGTTCCAGCACATCCAAAAGAAAAAAACTCGATTGGATCGAGATGTGGGGAAATCAACGTTATTTGCTTCATCTGTGAGCGTTCATAACATTTTGGCTCCTCGGTGTATCAGGGTCTGTTAATTTACTTTAATGTACTGTAAATTTACATCATGTGACAATAGACTAAAATCAGTTATTCATCTGATGTTTTTATTTAGAATAAAATGACTCGTTAATCTAATAATTAGCTGCCAAAAATATCTGAACATACATAATAATCTAACATAATTATAACGCGTATATGATTTTGATTTTGCATTATAGATCTAAAGTTATGTTATTTAATAGTAATTTAAAAATGTAATTTAAGCTTTTTACACACACACTTGGGGAACCCTTCCCTTAAATGTTCTATGCAGAACCCTGTCACAGGGTTTTACTTCCATGTTTATTCACAGTGTTACATCTGAAAACCTTCTCCTGCAGGCTGTAATTGTATTTATGTTATTATGTATTTATGTTATTATGTAAAGTTTGTCTTAAATAACCATAAAACTCAATGGTGCGTTGACGCAGTGGTACTTACGACTTGTCCTGGAGGTCCGTCCTTCCCCTGAGGCCCATCAGGACCTGGCAAACCCTTAAAAAAAGGACGAAACGCATCATTTACTCTTCATCCAATCATAGAACAGTTACAAATGCTATCTTTTAAACCTCTTAACAATCCTATTTCTTGAGCAAGTTAGAATAAAACATCGAGTCATGTTGATAATTTCACTGATAAATGTCAAGACGTGCACATCCAGCTAATAAAGCATATGCAGTAAGTGTTGTTCAGGTGTAGAAAAGTGAACGTCTCCTAAACTCTAACCGATATTAATAGTTTTATATCTTTTTGAGACACTTGTATTAAGATTTTTGGTTGACCTTTAAGAAATGTGTTGAAGTTAATTACCCTAGAGTGAGAAAATCTAAGCAAGAAACAGCTCTAAGTCTAAGAAATGTTTATTTATTTATTTTTTTTTATAAAAAGTGGATGACCAAGTGCACTTGTCTAAATACAACAATTTAAGGATTTGATGGAACACCTATAGCACCAATATTGGGTGCAGTCTTTATAAAACCTCCATATGTTCCCAAACTTTTCACCAGCAGTGTGCAATTTGGAATATTGTATCATAAAGTACAATATAATTCCAAAGTAAATAAAATTAACATTAGAAAAAACTCTTTTTTCCCCCCACAAACAAGCGTTATCTTCTTGGTAAAATGTGTCAATATGTGTATGTTTCTTACTATATACAAGAATTATACAAAAATAAATATAAAATCCCAGTGAAAAGAAGTGAATTTTTATGTAGTTCCAGATAATTTTATTACTTAAGATAAAAGTTTGTACACCCCTGCTCACAGAAGAGCTTTGCTTTTACTATGTTTAACTATTTTACCATAATAATGAAGACATTAACCAAAAGAGGTATTAAACAAACAAAAACACAATTTTATATACACACACACACACACACACACACACATACACACACACACACAAATTATGATAAGCCCACCAACAGAAATGTCATTATATCAGATTAACATCATAAAATTTATATTAAGCCCACTAAAGTCATTATATCACATTAACATCATCTTAACCAACATCTTTTGAGTTATTTATGTACATGTAAACTTTGTCGGAGGATTAAACTGCTAAAGTTAACAAAGATCCAACATAAACATCCAATTTCTCAAACAGGCTAAATCTGTCGAACGCTGTATCAGCCTAAAGCCCTAAACCTTATTATCCAGTAAGTACACACACACACACACACACACACACACACACACACACAAAACGTAAACAGTGCTATAATATTAAAAGCATAAGGAATTTTTTCAGTAAAACCTGATTTTCTGACTTACGTCTATTCCAGGAAGTCCAGGCAGTCCAGGTTTTCCCGGCACCCCTGGGATTCCAGCTTTCCCTTTAGGTCCCTAAAGACAAAAATCAGCCCAAAACACACAAACACGCCATCAAACCTCATCAGAGACAATGCAGGACAGGATCAGGGCAGTGAAGTGGGGCATTTATAAATGACCTGACGTAACCTTCAGGTAAATTTTAAACAGCAAAAGTTATACATATAGTTTACTGTATCTTTTTAACTTATTTAGCATCTTTTACTTATAGTATTTAAACTATAATATATTACTTATAGTTCATAGCACCTCGTGTGAACCCGGATTATTTCCACCTTCAGTAAATTTACTGTAAAATAGTTTAAAATATTGTACTAGAATAAGTATAAAATCATAGAATGAATGCCATTTATCAAAGCTAAGAAAGGAATGTGTTGGTTTTGCAGAAATAAAAGAAAAGGGGAAAAAAAATGTTAAAAATAAAAATGTGTGGTGATGTAATCACCTGTGAATCCATTTAAACACACTTGGTGTTGGTGTGTGTTTATTGTTGTATTGTAAAGGTTATAAATACTCACAGCCTTCCCAGGAAGTCCGGACGGTCCTTGCTTTCCCTGCAGAGGAAGCAAAATGTAAACGATCATTTCATTTTTTTTCTCCCAAATACAACACTCATAGTACAGTATGCCGCTTTAAGACGTCACTAATCTCTAGACTAGACGTTTATTCTATTGTTTTATATCATCAGAGACTCTTGAAAGAAACTTGACCGTTTCTTTCATAGGGAATGAATGTGACTGTCAACTTTCCCACAATTCCCTCGGTGGGAATTTATCCCTTTTTTAGATAACGATAAATCCTGGTTTTTTTCCATTGAGCCCAGCCTTTAATGAAACTCTAATCCATGCATGTAAAATAACTTCTATACAGTTCATTTCAGAATTGTTCTGTCTCTCCTTTTTTATTCGTCTAGCTCAAGAACATCAACGACTAAAGAAATCCTGAATATATGTAGAGATTCAGAAGTCCTATAATTCATCAACACGATGCTGAAACTGATGAATAAATTAGAGTAAAAGCACAAACTAAACTAAGACTCTAGATATCTGATGTCTACCAAACAAAAGCACTGGCTAAAACAAACAACATTGGCTAAATATCAATATCTCTATATGTATATATTTTAATATAAATCTATAACAGTCAGAAGTCCATCATGTGCATTAAGGTAGTAATAAGAGGCAAGTTATCCATGATGATCAGATTGTATCTGAAGTTTCATATTAATTATTAACACACGTACATGTACAAATACAGCATACAGGAGCTTAAAAGGCATGTTTTATCTAAAAAAGGAAAGCAAAGAGCTTGGATATAATTTAATATTTTATCAGGCCAGCTCCATGTATTAATGATTTATGATTAATGATTATCTAACAATGTCTTAGCATCTTTTAAAAGTTCTACCTGTGTTATAAAGTCTAAACTTTATCAGACATGGGGATTTTAAAGATTACATTGTTTCAGAGGAATTTAAATCAGTACTCACTGGTCGAGAGTGAAAATTGGCAGTGTCATGGAGCTAAAGATCTGATGGGAAAATCTAACTTTGATATTTTATGACGTATAGACGCATCCTGTAACAAGACAAATTGGCTAATTTATACAAATATCCCACAAATACTACTAAATACCTTTTTATTTGCTTAGTTACGTAACAGGTGAGTGTTACTGCACCATAAAATATAAGAGCCAATCATGATCAAGTATGCAAATGCAGGTTGAGTGAGTATATGAATCTTTACACCAGTGACACAGGGGAAGGTGAAGGGGTGGGACATGTAGAGTTTAAGGGGTGTTTCCAAGTTGCTTAATTCTAGAGTCTGAATTTCTTAATGAGGGTAAAAGTGGAGGCAGTTCTCCTTTTTTAAAAAAAAATTTGTCTAATAAAAAATTTCGGTGGTCTTAACAACATTTTTAGTTTAGACTTCTAGAGAAAAACTGCTTTATGTACGACATCCGTGGTCCAAAAGGCAGAATTTTTCATTTTCATAACTGTGATTAATGATTTGGAACAAAGAATGACACACAAGTCAGAAATATTTATATTTATAGCTACAAACTGAAGCAGGAGGTGGAAGGGTAGATGGAGTGAAGGGGGTAGGAGGCTAGGTGTAGGGAATAGGGGTAACATTAGAAGGCCCTGTTTGATTTTCGAGGCTGTATGAATGAGTTCTCTGTCTGTTCCAGTCTGCCACGCTACACCGCTACTCTGCTTCCCATTTACTTAGGAAACAGGCCGTGTTTTCTTAGTAAACTAACCTGCGTTTTCCGCAGTTTTGCACTTCTGTGATTGTTCATTTAAACATTAAACGTTCAGCATTTAACATGCAAATAAAGCAGCACATGCTGTAGGCGGGATTGGGAGTTAATGGGAGTGTTGTATGGTAATCAGTAGGGGTGTGGCGATAAGACAAAAAAATATCATGATACTTTAAGACATTTTTACAAAAGACTATACGCCTCATGGTATTTAGGTTTGCTAGCAAACTGTGAGCAGTTTTGCAAATAAATAAAGAAAAAAAACTCATTAAAAAGTTCATTAATACTTTAATTTAACATCCGGAAGAAATGTATTTAACATTGAAAAGGAAGCAAAAACACAAAACACCTTTAATATTCAGTAAAAAAAAAAATTTAAAATTGAACATCTAATCAGCTGCTTCCAGTCAGAGTTTTGTAAAAAAAATAAATAAATAAAATAATAATAATAAAAAAAGTTAATAATATACTTGTAATAAAAATAGTGACTGCCAACGATATCTCTGAAAAGTATCACGATACTGATATTATATCATACTGTTCAGCCTTAGTATTGAAAATATTTCATGATATTTATGTACTTTTATTAATTTCTAAAATTATTTTAAAAGTTTTTAAATCATTTACAATTTTAATATACTGTAAAAAATGTTAACATCTACTCAGCTGCTTCCAATCAGAGTTTTTAAACTGTAATAAAAATAGTGATGATACCTGTGATTCGTCCGAAAAGTGTTTCGTGGCATTGCGACAATTTATTCCGATATCGGTAACATATCGTCATAATGCTCAGTAAAGTATGACAAGTTAGTAATGATGGACGTCACGATATATAACATGCATAAAACATTTGAAAGTGAAAAAGGAGGAGAAAAAAATAAATTCTGTACACAATGTGACCATTTTACTAGTTTAAAAAATAAAAAGCTAAAAATATCTACTCAGTTGCTTCCAGGGTTTTAAATTATAATTAAAAATTGTAACGACACCTTCATAAGGTGTCACCTTCATTCATACTGTTGATATTATATCATCATATTGCTGATCCCTAATCAGCAGTCAAATGTGAAGAGAAAATCAATAATCAACACTAGGGCAGAAACAGGATGATGAAGTCACAGTATGATCATGTTACAAGCCAGTATAATATTTTTTGTTAGTAAGTAGTTACAGTATATTAGGTCACAGAAAGTTTTTAAAATTCTACTCATGCAGAAACGCTTTGGAAAAGTCGTCTGCCCTGTTTTAGAGATTTTGTAGCATATTTGCGTTCATGCATAATGTAAAATATATGCAAACCAGTGTGTCATAACCTTAATGCTATATAGCGATATAACATCATACCCGTATCTCATCACATCGCTAATTTGTTAAACGATTTGACCACTCACTATTTACCTTCTGCAAATATCACTCCAAAAATAAAGTGTCAAGCATGAAATTTGAGATGTGAGACGCATCACTCGATAGCTCCACCCATCAGTGACGCTGGAATTAATAAGGTGCTGCAGGTTCAAAGGTGGAGCTTTGATTTCTGTAATAAATCCTGCATCGATACACAAATAATCCCAGTAATAGAGTAGCCATTCACCGCTAACAAGAAGACGTGGAGTTCGCATTTACATTTTACTCTACACTCTTAAAGACTCCTTAATAATGAGATGTACTGAATTAGATTATTTCATATAATCCCATTATTATACCAGGCTGATCATGAGTGTATAATCTAAGATGACAGTTTAGGAAGTGAGAGGACATTTAAAAATTGAATATTTAAATAACAAAAAAAAAAAGTATGCAACTTAATTCTGGGCAAAACCAGGTTATTCATAAGAAATAGTAAATGAGCTTTAAGCCATTTTGAACACATTATCAAACCTGAATTTTTTTTTTTTGGTTGTAATTGTAATCTTATATCAAAACTTCGTGATCAATAAACTGTGGTCATAATCTGTATGCTTTAGTATTTTCAGAAATCTTCAGTTCACTCACATCAATGCCATCTTTCCCCGGGGGTCCTGGTAGTCCTGGAGGTCCAGGTGGTCCACGAGATCCAGGTAACTGAAACACAAACACACACACACACACACACACAATATACTTCATTTTATATGTGTATATGTATAGATCTATATGTATATACAAGGACCCATTCACATCTATACACACCTTTATACATGACATGCATGTAAATCATTTATCTGGAAAGCTATCAATATGCTTTACAGTCTTATCATATATTTTAAACAAAATTATATTCAATTTGGAAATAAAATATACACATTTAGTCATTAAGAAATATCTCATTTTCATATTTTCATGCAACCGCAAATACAAACTCAAGATTATCTCCGATAACAAGACTGTATTCATTCTGAGCGCTGGGAGGTCAGCGGTCCACACTCAGGTATTTCAGCAGCGGAGAAGCTACGTATGGAACAAAGGTGGCATTGTGAGGAGGACGCTAACCTCCCGAGCTCGGCATTCCTCAGCCAGACTTCACAAAGTTCACAGTAACGTGAAAAGAGTTCTTCATTGACAAAGCCAATAGGTCAATACTGTACAGCCACACACTGCTAAACACATTAAACATTCCAGTCTACTACAGAGTGCAAATTAATCATATATTATTAGTAGAATAGAGAGAGGTGAATTTTCCCTACTGTGTGTGGTTCTAGAAATGCAATTTAAGCCATAATGAGCCATTCAGTGTTTTAGTGTGTTGGCTCAACATCTAAAATCTAATAATCAACGATTTAATGCGTATAGCGCCCTCTAAAACACGTCAGGTTAAGCTAACGCCTATAAACATGCACACAAGCAGCAGTAATAGAGTTATTAAAGTGTAATGAGAAAAGAGGATTTAAATGGGTCTAAATTCATGGAGGATTCATGGAAAGTGAGTTCAAGAGTCTAGAAACTGTTTTATGCCAGTCATCATAACTAAAATTATACATTTTATTAATATCACACATCGCAATGCGTCATAAATGTGTCGAGAGATATACTACACAAACTGCCAAAATCGTCTCTTCAAACTTATACATAGAATATTATTCTTTCACTTCATTCAACTGTATGAGATACTGAGTGCAAGAACGACTTTAGCATGGACTATCGATCATCTGTTACAACAGAACTGTCCAATAAAGTGCTCTCACATCACTGTGAAGTCGAGCGCGTTATACTTTAATCCGTAACGAGGTCAGCGACTGGGTTACGTCATGACCAGAAGCAAACTTCTCTCTCAATCCACATTTTTAGAGTTAAGACAAGACCCCCAGCATGTTCGTTCTTCACCACAGACCTTCAGCATCTCTCAAAATCTACATTACCGCACAATTCCATACACACCTGAGCGAGGGATGATGCCAAAAGCTGGCAGAGGAAAAGAAACCCCAGAGCTGAGAACATGGCCATGACTCTCGTCCGTTCCCTCAGCTGGAAGAAGACGAGTGGATCCCCCGAGTTCCTATTAACACGCTTTCTCCACACGAACGCAGTGCTCCTGAGTGCCTTTCCCTGCTGATTCCAGATAAACCGGAGCCTCCAGCCCAAAGGGGGGAGGGATGGACAGACAGGGTGAAGGAGAGGAGAGAAAGGGCGGAGGTGGGCAGTAAAGAGAAGCTGAACGAGTGGGAGGCATCGAGGAGGCTGTGAAGCCGTGTGGAGCGAATAGGGAGAGTGAAACCTGAGATTTCTTTGGGCTGCTGGTGGTGGTAGTGGTGGTGATTGGGGTGTGTGGAAGAAGGGGTCCAAATTATAACACATCCATGAAAACAAGAATTAAACTAATAAACTTACAGACGCTTGTAACAGACATCTGAGTCATTCCTGTTATGTGATGCCTTTAAAAAAAAAAAAGGTTTATAGTTTTACGCTAAACCTGAATATACCTACAGTGCCTTGCAAAAGTATTCATACCCACTGAACTTTTCCACATTTTGTCACGTTATAATCACATACAAAAATGTATTTTATTGGGATTTTGTGTGATAGACCAACACAAAGTGGCACATAATTGTAAAGTGGAAGGAAAATGATAAATGGTGTCCAAAATGTTTTACAAATAAATATCTAAAAAGTGTGACATGCATTTGTATTCAGCCCCCTTTACTCTGATACCCCTAACTAAAATCCAGTGGAACCAATTGCCTTCAGAAGTCACC
>CM074989.1:2114027-2124894 GCA_037576825.1 Pangasius krempfi
TTCCCATAGCGTTTCGTGACGCAGCGTCTCGTTCCCTCGGGGAACCAGGGTTACATACGTAACCTGGAGACGTTTTCGCCGAATGACTGGAGTTTTGTCAGGTAGGATGAGGTTTTTCCAGATGGACCTGATTTTTCCCAGATAAAACTAAGTTTCCATGATCAAATTACGCTTTTCCAGGTGAAGTTTTCCTAGATCAAAATAAATTTTCCCAAATTGAATTGCGTTTCCCCAGAACAAATAGAGTTTTCTCAGATTGTACAGATTTTTCCCAGATCGAATTAAGTTTTCCTATGAGGGATCCAAAGCAGTCCAATGTAATTCTTTTTGAACTGCTGGGGGATGTGTTTTTCTCAAGTTCATCTCACAGGAGCTCGATATCAAACTCCCACTACTTGACGTCAGCCAGTGGATTCCCACTTTTATTCTGCTGTCGTTCATAGAGTTTCTCCTCACCACTGTGGCATGTCAAGGGTTCAGACGCAGATTTCTGTACAACGGCGTTGTGACACACAAAATTAATAAAAAGCGATTAAATGAGAGAACTGAAATGTGTAACACATCAGTCAACAGGGCGAGTTGTGTTGGTTGTTGGTGATCTGATATGACCGCAAAGTATTTTAAAACGTTTTCTGGATCTCTGCTTCATTCCGGGATCGAGCGCATCCTACAGCACTATGGGTACTTTTAGACGAAACATTTATTTCAGTCTGAAAAAAAGCACAGCTATTGTTTTTGGCGTATCTATAGAAGAGGTTCCTTAAAAAGAAACACAGTATCAGGTCATTCTGAGGTTTAAAAAAAATAGTTTCAGCTGCTGATTTATTTGTGGCATGATACAGAGTGTCCTTTAATTCAGTACTGGTGTTCAAATGGATTTTGTACTGATTTACCATCCATACCGTACAGATGTGTAGGAACATGTATTTGTACACTGTACTCCAAATAAATATTTATTTCTGCATAAACGGGTTAATAAAATCGACATAAAAATGTATTATATATTAATGCACCGTCAAATTCACTTCTAATGTAAAAGCTCCAGCTATGAGACGTAAAACATGTCATGTCTGATCGCTTTGCGCTTTCTCTGTAACATGACACGTTGCTTTTTTATCTTATTAACTTCAAGATAAAAAGCCAGGGAACGACTGTTTGGAGCTGCTGTAATGCAAGGGGATCTTCCGCAACATTAAAGGTAACTATAACCGGATAAAAATATAACGTGTCGTTCTTTAAGAAATAAAATCGGTTTTCGTGTCATGGTTATGCCGGAAAATCGGCTCTGGACTACATCACCCATCAGCCCTAGCACATCACACGACCCTGTCACATGACTCACCAAGCACTCACACCTGCGTCGTGTTAACTATAATCAGCACTTAAGTCCTGGCTTCTGTCTCTTCGGTTTCTTGGTCAAGCTTCTGTTGCTGTCGTCTTCGTGTGGCGTCGTGTGGTCCGCAGCCACGGTTATTGTTTATGTTCTCTGGTCTAGTTCTGAGTCCTATTTTCATGGATTTGTCTTCACTCTGCACATATCTTTAATAAGATCTGCATCAACTGCATCCGCCTTCTCCTTCATTACGTGATGAAGGAGACAAATCACAGTGGTTTATGTACAATAAAACAACAATAAAACAAAAATATAATATAATATAATATAATATAATATTTCTAGGGAAAAATCACAAATATAATCAAATCTATGTAAGATTATGATGAAATCAATACAGCATACGGTTATAAAACTTGCCTTTTTTTTTAAATTTTCAATAAAAAAATATTTCAAACTTGAAATTTTCTTGGGTCTTTATAGAGAAAAAAAAAATCCTGAAATAAGAAAAAATGATCTGCCAGTACATTAAAAGTCCATTTCAAGCTAGAAATTATACACAGAAATTGGTGTAGTAATCCTATATTTGTTTTATTATAACCTCATAATGAGAAATATTAAATAAATGACACTCTTTTCACTTGATCCTTTATAGTAAAAACACTTTACCCATTATAATAAATAAAATTGTTTTAAAGAATTTGTAACATGTTAACTGTAGTAACTTTTGCTTATGAGATTTGCACAAAGTGTAAGCGCGTGTGTGTGTGTGTGTGTGTGTGTGTGTGTGTTTAACCTCTTTATGAAAACATTAATAAGAAATGGTGTTCACGTTACATAAGCATTATATAAGCATTAAATAAATGGTGATGAATTACCCATAATGCACTGGAGGCAGTACTCAGATGGAACATTCAGGAGAGCCTTTAATATAATCATTTTGGCTCATATGTACAAATAAAAGACGTTTTTAATGAATTTTTACTTCAATGTAAAAAAAAAAATGCAATAAATAAATATATACTTTAATAAATGTAAAATATTTAGTAGTTTAATGTTTTACTGTATTATTAATGTATTACTGAAGTGGTGGAGTAAAGAAAAACCGATATTTACATATAAACCTCGACTAGACTTTAAATCCCCCCGTTTCCATGGCAACAAACAGATATGGTATTTGTAGCAAGGAACAAAGCGAGAGAGAGAGAGAGAGAGAGAGATAGAGAGAGAGATAGAGAGAGAGAGACCGGATTTCTTTTCCACTTTGGTCAGGTTATCTGAGCTCTGAGCTTTGAGGAAAGTGGACTTTAATTCGGTCAGATTTCGGCTTTTGTCTGGACGCTTCGCTTTGTTTTGAACAGCTGAGAGAGAGATTCAGCTGAGAGATTCTCCTTTAAAGAATCTCCGTCTTATTGAAAAAGGGTGTGCGATTTGTGCTAATGCGTTTAGCATCCAGCGCTAGACATAAGTCAGTGCTAGATTAAAGCCTGTGTGGTGGGAGGGACGGGAACACTGTGCTCCTTTTCTTGTCATGATTATGTGCTCTAATAAAGATGCTGAAGATCGATCTGAAATGAGATAAACAAAACACAATTAAAGGAAGAATCTGATTAAAAAAAAAAAAGTAACGTATACTCTTATCCTCCTCTTCTCCTATGCAAAATGTAAGTAATAAAGAATGAGATGCTGCAGGACTTAGCCAGTGGCATTTGTATGAATAGATGCAATAAGAAGTGCATCATGCCAAGCTAACTTCCAGATAAGTTGCTGAAGATAACCGCAGCAGTCATTATTTAAAGCTTCTTGTGTAACTGAAAGAGTTACATCATGTTGCAGAGAGCGACATGACTGCAACTCAGACATCATCAAGCAGCGGTGAAGTTCAGTGCAAAGAAATGGCTTCTCTATGACTAATATACAGAACTCGTCATACTCTCCACCACTTCCGAACCTCCTGCTTCCTCTTTTCCTTCCCTTCTTATTTCCTCTCTCTCCTGGGTCTCCTAGTTCTCTTGAGTTTCACATCATACTGTATGTATGCGTTTATTTTAAAAAAAAAACAAAGAAGAAAAGAAATTCGCACCTGAGATGTCTATCAGTGCCTTACATGGGAGAGTCTTCAGAACAGAGGAGTTTTTTCTTTTCTTTTTTTTTTTTGAGGTTTCTTGGTTTTTAATCTTAGTAACTTCAAGAGAGAGAGAAAAAGAGAGGCTGGTGAGGGAACGACTGTTTATAGCTGATGTTCTACAACATTTACATTAACATTGTAACTGAAAACAGATAAAAATGGTGTCGTTCTTTAATAGATAATAAATTGTAATCATTGGCAAATTGCGGTTGTATAAGAGGAATAAAAGACTTGTAGGTACATTGTAGGTCTGCTTTATCACACCACTGCATCGTTGACACTGAGTGTTTTATTCCATAGACAGAGAAATAAAATATTCAGATGTTTTCTAAGATCATAAGCTCTTACTTATCTTGAATTAGTTATCACAGCTTAACATAGGCTACCTGTAGTTCCTTTTTAAAAGACAGTCAGCAAATAGCAAATAATATATATTTTTAGTGCTTATTGTTAATTGACATTTTAAGTCTATTAGAAGTCAGACATTTTAGCCAACTTTGGAGCTCTATTTCTGGCTAAAATGGCACTTCAGATGCTGCCATGGAGCACATTATGCTTCAATCGATCATTTTCAAATTGACTGGCCAACCTCGGTGTGCTCTGCTGGCCTTGACCTCTGTCCTCACCTTCTTTGTAAGCAAATGCGAGCAGCACTCAGCAATAGCTGCCAACGCTAGTGCTAGTTTGAAAGCTGAGTGTATGACTGTGAGTTGAGGTAATTATTTTCCATAACACTCAGAGACTCAGCAGCTTCTGTCTCCTGTTCCTCACTTTCTTACTCACTCGCCCACTCCCTGCCTCGACTTCTCTCTCTCTCTGTCTGTTTCTCCGTGTCTGTCTCCCTTTCTGTCTCTCTTTCTGTCTTAGCCTTACATCAAATCACTCAGTGTCTCTCACTGTCCCTCTCAGTGTCTATCTCTGTACCTCCCATTGTCTCTCTCTGTACCTCTCAGTGTCTCTCTCAGTGTCTCGCTCTGTCCCTCTCAGTGTCTCTCTCTGTCCCTCTCAGTGTCTCTCTCTGTCTCTCTCTTTATGTTGCTGTCTCTCTCAGTGTTTTTTGTCTCTCTCAGAGTTTTTCTCATAGTGTTTCTCTCTGCCCATCTCAGTGTCTCTCTCAGTGTCTCTCTCTGTCCCTCTCAATGTCTCTCTCAGTGTTTCTCTCTGTTCCTGTCTCTGTGTTTCTCTCTGCCCATCTCAGTGTCTCTCTCAGTGTCTCTCTCTGTCTTTCTCAGTGTCTCTCTCAGTGTCTCTCTCTGTCCCTCTCAATGTCTCTCTCAGTGTTTCTCTCTGTTCCTGTCTCTGTGTTTCTCTCTGCCCATCTCAGTGTCTCTCTCAGTGTCTCTCTCTGTCTTTCTCAGTGTCTCTCTCAGTGTCTCTCTCTCTGTCCCTCTTAATGTCTCTCTCAGTGTTTTTCTCAGAGTGTCTCTCTCTGTCCCTCTCCGTCATTCTCAGTGTTTCAGTATCTCTCTCTCTCTGTCACTCTTAATATCTCTATCAGTATCTCGCTCAGTCTTTCTCTTTATGTTGCTGTCTCTCTCAGTGTTTTTCTCTCACCGTTCCTCTCTGTCTCCTGTGACACTGTCTTTCTCTCACAGTATCACTTTCTCACTCTCTCTTTCTCTCCTTTTCTTTTCTCTCAGATTCTTTAATCGTTTCCTTTTAAATGCTAAGAGGCCTCATTCTGCTAACGCTTTAGTAAAATTATTGTTATTATTACTACAAACGGATCAACAAAATAAACACAATTAAACTGATTCTCTAATGAATCTGTCTCGAAACACTTCCACAATGCTGCCAGACATCATTAGACATCATTTAAGGCAGAATTAATCTTCATGTAAAAAAATACAGTTCGAATAGGAATGATATTTCCTAAATCACTTCGAAAACACATTTCTGCGCAGTGTGGATTCGGACATGCAGTTTGTACAGTGCTAAACTGGTGGCTATAAGCTTCCATTCCTTCGCTTTGTAGCTTCGGTACAAAAATGACACTTTAGTCAGCAAACGTTTCTGATTGACTACATTTGTGATAAGTGGAACACTGTGTACGTCGATTTTATTTAAACACCGCAGGAGTTAAGTCAGCACTATCAGATTTAAGGGATGTGTGTGTGTGTGATGTCATTTTTTTATTTGGGCTCAATGGTTTGCTCAGTGTGTGTCCCTGTAGACCTGCAGCTCTTTCACTGAGATCAGATTCTTCTCAGACACGTCTGGACACACTCCCACACACACAGACACACTCCCACACACTCCCACACACACAGACACACTCCCACACACTCAGACACACTCCCAAACACTCCCACACACTCAGGCACACTCCCAACAGTCCCACACACTTGGACACACTCAGATACACTCCCACACACTTAGACACACTCCCAAACACTTCCACACACTCTCAAACATTCCCACACACTCAGACACACTCCCAACACTCCCACACACTTGGACAACCTCCCAAACACTTAGACATACTCCCAAACACTCCCACTCACGCACACACTCCCAAACACTCCCATACACTCGGACACACTCCCACACACTTAGACAAACTCCCAAACACTCCCACACACTTGGACACTCTCCCACACACTTAGACACACTCCCACACACTCCCACACACACACTCAGGCACACTCCCACACACTCAGACACACTCCCAAACACTCCTACACACTCCCACACCCCAGACACACTCCCAAACACTCCCACACACTCAGACACACTCCAAAACACTACCACACACTCAGACACACTCCCAAACACTCAGACACACACTCTGGCACACTCCCACACACTCAGACACACACTCAGGCACACTCCCACACACTCAGACACACTACCAAACACTCAGACACACACTCTGGCACACTCCCACACACTCAGACACACTCCCAAACACTCCCAAACACTCAGACACACACTCTGGCACACTCCCACACACTCAGACACACTCCCAAACACTCAGACACACACTCAGACACACTCCCAAACACTCAGACACACACTCAGACACACTCCCACACACTCAGAAACACACTCCCAAACAATCAGACACACTCCCACACACTCAGACACACTACCAAACACTCCCACATACTCAGACACACTGAGATTACCCATCCGTGGGCGTTTTTTAAAGAGCAGCAGTCGCAGTGTGCTGGGTTTGGTGGCTGTGTGCAGGTGGATGTCTTTTTGATGGACTGTTTGTGAGCTTTAATGACACTTTGATCCGCCTGGCTGTCTCCTCCTGCACACTGCTGAAATCTTATTTTCACTGCTTTATGGCTCTGTCTCTCTCTCAAGAGGAACAGAGCGACACAAATTGATGGATCGGCTCATTAGTGTAGCATTGTTTCTCTGTTAATGGCTGTGATGTATTTAGTAAGTTCGGAGCAGGTTGCAGTACACACACAGGACCTGATATTACGATAAATATGGAATAAAACACATCTTGTGCTGTTATAGTAAATTATTCAATGAAGGGATGGTTTGATGAAACAAAGTTACAACACAGACGTTGATTATTTTCCTATAATACTGTTAATGATAAAGTCACTTTAATACTGTTGTGTATTTGTGTTTTTGGCCATTCTTGGTGTGTGTCTTTTATATTTTTACACTTTTATACTCAGATTGTATATAATTACTATTTTAAGTATTATGTCTCCTATCCTTTGCTGCTGTAACAATGCAAATCTCCCCATTGGGCGACGAATAAAGGATTATCTTATTTTATCTTATCTTATCTTATCTTATCTTATAGCAGCACATCCTGAAGTGTTTTATTCCTCTTATACCACAGCACTTCATACCTCATACTTTTTTTTATCCGATTATAGTTACATTTAATGCTGTAGAATGTCCGTGAAACAAGTTAGTTCCTGTTCTCACTTACATTATAACAGCTATAAACAGTTGTTCCCTCACCAGCCTCTCTTTAATCTCTCTCTTGAAGTTAATAAGACTTACCAATGTTTACCACAAAGCATAAACTCCTCTGTCCAAGTCCCTGTGAATGAGCTGTTACTATAGAAACGATAACGTATTAGAACAGGTGTGTTAATATAAAACTGTGATTTGCAGCTGCTGTTATAGAAAATCAATGAATACCCTCTGACCAATTAGAATCCAGAATTCAGCAGTACTGTGGTATAGCAACAAAATAGAAAATCTGTCAAAACAAATAGGTGCTAATTACACTGTAACCTACATTGATTTAATATCTCGCTATCACACTCGTTATCTTGTAGATCGTTAACTAGCTGAGCGGAGCTTCTGCCATAAATAATGCAGTGTTTGACTTGAGGTTGCACCTGGTAATTCCCCACCTCCAATCAGTAAATGCCAACAACAACAACAACAACAACAACAACAACAAACGCTGCCTTAATCTGAAATTCCAACTCGTCAACTTGCGGTATTCTTCTCAACTACAAGCTCCTTCCGCATTTACGGAAGTGACATCAAATCAACATGGCCGCTCACAACGTCAGAAATAAACACAGTGGCACTTCTTTCCTTTAAACGAGTTAAGGTCTGTATACAAATATTTGCTTTAGATCAATCAACATACAGACACATTTGCTTAAATCTAAAACACTGACTATACAGTTCACTCTTTTGAGGAGGAAAATATGCATCACTCCTCACAGTTAGCTTGTTAGCTTGTTGATAACAAAACACGAACAAGGAGGCGTCCATGTTTTTTTCCACTTCACAAGTCAAATGCGCTGACGTTGAATATGACGTCATACCAACCTGCGAATGGGCTTCTTGCACTCAGGGCTGTGACGTATTTCCGTTTTGAAATAGCTCGACTCTCGCGTCTCCGGCAGTCTGATGTCTTTCTCCAGCTTACTAAAAGGAGCTTTGCAAGCGTTTGTGCATAAATTATGAATGTCACCGGGTGTAAAATAGCGCCGTCGCCATTATAGCAGACGAGCCGGAAACAGAAATGCCATTTTGGTTGTAAGTGTTGTTTGTGCAAATAGCCCATTACCACTTACTAGGCAAGACGAACGCAATGTTTGTATAGGCGCATTGCATTCTGGGACTTTGGGTCCAGCATTTGCACCAGCATCGCCACTACAGCTACGATTTCTCATTAATATGACTTTAAAGTTGTTTTGCTGGAAAATGATGAGTGAGAAAAGTGATTTTGTTTTTAGGAGCTAACAGCAAAACCTGAGCTGTTTGAGATCGTTGAATATTTTCTCCTATTGAATGCCATTGTAGCTGCGCTATAGCAACAACAATGTCCTCCTGTGACATCAGAGCGACACACAACTGCTAACTTCTCGCAGGAATAATGAAAATACAGCACCAACCAATAAATCTGCACCTGAATCACTATCACAAATGGTTCATATTTGGATAGAAATATATTCAGTGTGTTTCAAGGTGGAGGTTTGCTTTAAGTGGTATCACAGAATGTTAGTCCAAATGAGAAGGATTTTTAATCTCTAGGGAAAAGACTGTCTTGTCTTGTGTCCTCTACGCAAAAGTGGCTAATGTTCAGTGAACACCTACAGCATTTATGTCCATCCTGCTGGATTCTTTATGCAACATCAACCTGACCTAAAAAAGTCATTCCTCTCCTCCATCATGCTTCCTCCTCAACTGTTAAACATGAAGGCGTGCAACACCTTCGTCTTTTTTTTTTTGTCGCTGTAGATGTTAATTCTTCACTTTCAGCAGGAGTTCATTTCACACTGAAGTCTGGGTTTATTTTTAATTAGTTTGAGGGGAAATACTAAGTAGGGATGCTGTTACTAAGCAACTTGTTTTGCTAAATCGACTCTCTCTCTCTCTCTCTCTCTGGAAGGAGTGTATGTGTGTGTGCGCGCGTGCGCGTGTGTGCAACACCTTTGCCTCTGCTACTACAGCAGGATTTATTCCGCGTGACACTCCGACACTCCACGAACAGCGAGTGATGCTTGTTTTCCGTGCATTTCCGGTTTTCCGAGTAGGCTAAATGACATGCATGTGGAGAAAGGTAAGAGCACGTCATACACACACATGGAGGTGTGTGAAGGTATCTCTCACTCTCATGCTCATGCGCGCGTGCACTTTTTTTTTATTTTTTATTTTTATTATTACTGATTTGTGTGTGTGTGTGTGTGTGTGTGTGTGTGTGTGGATATTTTCAGGGTTTTGGAGGTTTCTCTCTGTGTGTGTGTGTGTGTGTGTGTGTTTCATAATGATGTAAAGGCACAAGGTGATCTGTGATCGAGTGTGTCAGATTTCTGGATTTTCTGCGATATTTTGCTACACACACACACACACACACACACACACATGCAAACTGAGGAGACAGGAAAATCAGGAGGAAATGGGAATCAGAGAAGAATTGTGCGCGCGTGCTGCGTTTATGAACGTTTCCGACATCTTGAGCGTATTTCTCATTTGATTAGATTTTCTCGACTTTACTGAGTGATTCTTAAAGCCACCATCTTATTATGCATGCAAAATCGATCCTCCCTTTATTTTCTTCTCTCTCTCTTTATTCCTGATTGCTTCAGTACTGTACAAGGCACAAATGCTCCTACACTGCATATAAAATTACACTTATTAAAAAATAAAAACCTTTGCATGTTGTTGTGCAAATGTTAAAAGCGACTAATCGATTCATTGTTAAATGTGTTGCAGCTCGTGCTCCGTTTCTGAAACACTTGCGACACCCTGAGCTTATTTTTTCTTATTTTAGTTTCTTCTCTCTTGACTTTATTGGGTGTAACTGTGTTTCCTGAAGGCACAAAGATCCGATTATGCGCACAGAATCGATTAATATCTCTTATATTCTTCTTTCCAACTCTATTCTATACGCCATATAATGTTTTTTTAGAAAAAGAAAAAGCCCACCTCAGCATGTTTTTCTGGTGTGCACAACTGAAAACAGCTCATCAACTAATCGATGATTTGGTGGAATTATGCTCCTTTTGGAGTCCTTGCTGACGTCTGCATATTATTTATATGTAACTTTCATGTGTTATTTTCTTTTTCTGAGTGAAATTGTCTTTACTGAAGGCAGTAAGATCATATTACTTGTCTAAATGAGCTCATGTTTCATGGCTGGTTGATTAATCGATTATTTGATTATCGATTATTCGAGCTCGACTATGTTATTTAATCGATCTTATGTCTAAAATGCCAAATGTCAGACATTTTCTTCTCTCCCCACTTTATTCCAGATTGCTTCAGTACTGTATAAGGCACAAATAAGACCATATATCTACATAGAGTGTAGGATTATTTGTGCCTTATACACTATTGAAGCAATATTCAATACTGTAGAATAGTCAATAGTTATATATACACACTGCCCTCCAAAAGTTTGGAAACGCCTGAACAAAATAGGTTTTTGGGCAATATCAGCATAAATCCTCTTTAGTTAG
>CM074989.1:2131538-2142220 GCA_037576825.1 Pangasius krempfi
TGAAGGAGGTGTGGTCTTATGCCTGTCAGTCACACTGAAGGAGGTGTGGCCTCTGTGCCTGTCAGTCACAATGAAAGAGGCGTAGCATCTGTGACTGTCAGTCACAGTGAAAGAGGTGTGGCCTTTAGGCCATTAAGTCACAGGGAAGGAGGTGTGGCCTCTGTACCTGACAGTCTCAATGGAGGAGGTGTGGCCTCTGTGACTTTTAGTCACAGTGAAAGAGGTGTAGCCTCTAGGATTGGCAGTTACACTGAATGAGGTGTGGCCTCTCTGACAGTTAGTCTTAATGGAGGACATATGGCCTCTGTGCCTGTCAGTTAAAGTAAAGGAGGTGTGGCCAGTGTACCTGTAATTACAGTAAAGGAGGCGTGGACCTTTGTGCCTGTCAGTCCCTGAAAAGAAGGCATGGCCTTTGTGCCTGACAGTTCCAGTGAAGGAGGCGTGGCCTCAGTACCTGTCAGTCTCTGTGGAAAAGGTGTGGCCTTTGTGAGTCCCTGTAAAAGGGAGTGGCCTCTGTGCTTATTAGTTATAGTGAATGAGGCATGGCTTCTCTGCCTGTCTTTCTCAGTAAAGGAGGTGTGGCTTTGTGCCTGTCAGTTATAATAAAGGAGATAAAGGAGGTGTGGCTTTGTTCCTGTCAGTCTCAGTGGAGGAGGCCTGTAAGTCCCAGTGAAGATGTGCAGTATAGTGTCTCAGGATGAGAAAAAAAACAAAACACACAAAAATCTCTAAAACCCATTCAAAATGTTCAAAATGCAAAAATGTTTTATTTCACGTTAGAAAAACTTCAAGCCACCAGAACCATCAGTTTTACTGACAAGTGACCTTTTCCTGCATCCGGCAAAGTCCACGGTCTCTCTGACTGTTAATCACTTTACATACTCCTACACTGTATATTTTTAGAAACCTCAGCCATGACTGTTTCATTTTATCTGCAAAGGAACACCGGAAGTGATTGATAATAATCTCTAAACTACAGAACATAATGGCAGATATTCATGTTTAACTGACTGCTTATGTTTTTTTGCATGCGGTGAAGTAAAATACACGGCCATGTGATGGGACGCAGTGGAAGTCTCGAAAAAAAGAAAACCACGTCCATTTTCTGCATGAAAATAAAGAGAACGCTCTTAAACATGGTTTCATTCCGAGAACCTCTGTGTCTAAGTGGTTAAAAGATGTAAAAGAAAATGAAGAGGTCATGCTAACATACTGAATAAAAACACAATAATGTTTAAAACACAATATTATGTAGATAAGAAGGAATTAAAAAATAATTAAGCAAAAAAGCAAATTTACACAATTTTCCACATACATCACATCAATCAGCCAAGAAATGCTTGATGTCCAAGGTTTTTCTTCTTCTTTTTTTTCCACTGGAAAATGTAGATAACGAGTACTGGAGTCTAACTTAGCTGAAATCTTTTCTAGAAATATGTTTCCAAATCTCCATGTACTTGTTTCCAACACTGTAATCTCCTTTTTAATAAACAACTTTGCAAAACAGATTTGTAAACTTATTATTTGCATCATTTAGTTAAAACTTCTAGTTTTTTTTTTTTTTTTAATGTCCAACTACGCCTTTAATGTTTGGGTGGCGGGGCTCTGAGTGCTTACTTTGTATGAAATATAATTAAATTTCTTTTGAGTTACTGAAATTTCTATGATTTTGTACAGTTTGCTCTCAGTGTGTGAAGGCATCTTTATTTTGCATGTATAAAATAAATTATGGTCAAAACTTCATTACATTTACATTTATTGATTTGGCAAATTTACAAATGTGACACTGCAGTGTCTTGTGCCATTTAGATAAAATTGCTCGATAAATACGTAAAATACATCGTATTTGTTCAGAATAGCACGCATGTAATTCAAGCCATTGCTTTTCACAGTGAATTTTCTTTTCACAACGGTTTCCTTATCAGTTCAGTGACACTGAAATACCTCTGAGTGACTTTATTTGAGAGTGAGCATGCAGGGATGAAGTGTGTTGTTTAGCAATTGTAGCTTGAAATCAGGTCTGAGTACCTGATCATGCGTTTTTGCCACCTCAGTAAATAGTTCAGTAAAGTGGTGCTTTGTACACTATTAGAAAATGTACAACCCTTAAGGCCGGTTTATACCTGATGCATGACTTTGTGTGTGTGCACAAGCGGCAGCAACGTGAGCGGGATTGTTCACACACTCGCCTGTGTATCTTTTATGCATCTAGAGGATTTAATGCTTTACCACTAGATGGCACATCAGAGCCAAAACATCCCTGGATTCCAAGTCGAACTGTAACGTTTAGTGATTTCATGCACAGTGATTGTTGACGAACGCTGTTAAAACTTTCCACCGTCATCGTGATGGTTGTCATGAGCTGTGGCGCAAATGTAAAACGCTGCCCAACATGCAAAATGGGGCAGTCGTGGTCTAATGGGGCAGTCGTGGCCCCATTAGAGAGTCAGACTTGTAACCTGAAGGTGAACCTGAAGGTCGTGGGTTCGAGTCTCAGGTCCGGTAGGGATTGTAGGTGGGGGGAGTGAATGACCAGTGCTCTCTTCCACCCTCAATACCACGACTGAGGTGAGAAAGGCACTGAACCCCCAACTGCTCTGGGTGTGTGTTCACAACCGAAAAAACAGCAAAAAAAGGCTACCCACTGCTCCGGGTGTGTGTATGTGTATGTGTATGTGTATGTGTGTGTGCACGTGTGCGCACTTGGATGGGTTAAATGCAGAGCACAAATTCTGAGTATGGGTCACCATACTTGGCCACAAGTCACTTCACTGTCACTTCACTTTCCAAAGTATTTAATAATCTAGAAAATCCAGGAGACCTGTACGCAAAACCGACTTTCCATAGGGTTTTTGAAGGTTACATGAGAAGCTTTTAAAATTCAAAGACTAACTGTAATAGGAAAAGCGGTTAGCATCAGTACTCAGTGACAGTGACAATAGTAAATAAGTATGCACTAGTTTAGTCACTTATGGACACAGCATCACATAGTGCTGTACTGCCCTAACGGTTTACATTGGTATCACACCACACAGACTCGTTGTGCTAATTTCTGAGAACGTGCACAAGCAGCGCTCCAACCAACCACAGGATAACTGTAGCAGCCATCTTCTGTAGTCAAAAGCAAGCATACTCCAGCTGGTATGGGTTCTTCAGTTGACACTTCATGGTATAACTCTACAACTGAAGAAGGGGTTCCAGGTAGAACTCTTAGTTATCCAAAGAATTAAAGAAGGTATCAAGTATCCAAGACAATTTAGCTAAATGTTAAACCCAAACAGTTAAATGTTAAAAATGTTAAATCTTAAGGTTCTAGATATTGAGAAAAAAATACCATACCACACTCTTATCCAGTTAATACACACACTCTTATACAAATAAGGTTTCCGAGGGTTCTTTAAGGGTTTGTTGTAAAATGAAGTGTTCTTAGCTTCCAAAAAAGGGGATATACTTAGTTGTAGGGTTCTACACTGAACCCTAAATGAACCCTAAACAACAGGATGTTTCCCTTTCATAAAAGGCTCCAAGTAGAACCCATTTAGAAAGCTCGTACCCTTAATGACCCCCTTGAGCAACCCTTTTTTTCTATCTATCCTAGGTTCTACATTTTCTAAAGAGCGTTCTAAAGTGTCTATGTCAACAGGCATAAAAAAAATCAATGAGAAATAATCTCTGTCTCTTTTTCGTTCCTGATCTTGTGTGCTTTACACTCTGATAACGCCAAACGATCTTTTCCTGCAGGGTTTAGGTCAACAGTTCAGCTGAACGAAGGAATGACGTTCTCCACGTTCCTCTGAGCATTTTTGTTTGGAATAGCATATCTGTGCTTTCTGTTGTTTGGAGATTATTAATGAAACTTGCTTATACATTCCTTGTGTTTGAGTTACAGGCCACATCGTTATACTCACAGCTCCGGGGTCGCTGGTTTGATCCTGAGCTCGGGTTACGGTCTGTGTCGAGCTCCAGATGTTCTCCTTGTATCCGTGTGGCTTTCCTCCAGGTTCTCCAGTTCTCCGTCCAAAAACTGGCGACTGAACGTTTTCCCTAAACGCCACTGTAACTGCATTAGCAATAACAACGTCCCTCTGTGACATCAGCGCAACACACAACCACTAACCTCTCACTGGAATAATGAAAATACAGCATCAAGTAGCACATTAGCACCAGAATCGCTAAACAGACCACAAATCTTTCAACATGTTTCAGGGTGTTAACGAGCTTCTTTTGTTTTTTTTTTAAGATGGTACAGCGTCAGATTTTCCCTTCACAAACCGAACTTGATCAGTTACTGATTTGCCTACAAAGCTAATTCATTCTAAGTTATATTTATTATTATTATTATTATTATTGCAATGTTCTTTATTTAACCAATATTTATGATAGTTTTAAGTGTTTTATTCTTCTTGTACCACAGTAACTTGGCAAAGATCAGAGTTTATAATAGATTATAATTTATTTAAAAACGACGTTATACTTTTTATCCTTCTGTCAGGAATGGTAGAAGTGCAGTAGTTCAGAAAAACGTTTATTTACAGTGAGATAAATGAAACACGAAGACTGTAAAATGAAGGAGAAACAGTGAGGCTAGACGACAACATGAACACCATACGAATAAAGGTGCCGACGACTAGAGCCCGACCGGGAGCGCTATACAGTACGTGACTTAAATACCTGGAACAACTAGACAACAACTTGATTCAGGTGCTCTTGGTCATGTGACATGGTGTGAGCAGTGAGCATGTGACATGCAATGGCTTATGGGTGCTGTAGTCCATCGAAGTATTGGCGCTACTGTGACACCTTCATACTTTTTTATACTTCTTAAACTCCTCTATCTTGAAAATCTTCCCATGGCAAGAAACCAATAAAAGGCAAATCTAGTTGTTCTAATTAGCATTCGTTTAAATTCATTTAAGTTTAGTCAGGTTTTTTTATTTTGCTGGTGACATTTTACACCTTTCTCACCTATGTAAGGGAACACGTGTTAAACTCCCACGCCTTAAACTCTATACACATGCCGTATTGATTAACACAAACTTCATTCCAACATACAGTACAATCCAAATTCTAATGAATCTGTTAGAGCAGTGACGTCCAGGCTTATCCGGAAAGGGCCGGTGTGGGTGCAGGTTTTCATTCCAACCAAGCAGAAGCCACACCTGAGTTTATTAAACGCTAAGATCAGCTGATTAAACAGGTGGAATTGATCGGAATGAAAACCTGCACCCATACTGGCTCTTTGTGGATAAGTTTGGACACCCCTGTGTTACGGTTATAATATAATATGGGCAGAACTCCAATCACAATTAAGAATTCATACTGGAGAGTAAAAGATGATTATTACAAGACTGCAAATTACTCCATTCATCTGGAACAGTTATTATATCCTTCAGAACGATTTCTGCACTAATTTATGCAAACGATCTGCTACGAAGTGACGCATGATTGATCAGAAACACACCTTCATTTTCTCAGTGCGGGGGAAAGAGAGAAACAAATGAAAGAGAAGACGATCTGTTCATTATGATCATGTACAGTAAGTACTCATTTCTCAGCGCTGTTAGAGGTTTGACGAGAAACACAGCTCTTTTTGATTTGAGACGATCACGAAGACCGTCAGCTTTTCCGTGGAGAGTAAAGAAGGCTGGAACAAACTGTTGTTAAAAAGAAGAATGACACCACCACAGATTTCTGTTTCTCTTCCTGATGGTTTTGGACGTAAGGAATGAGACACTCCATGTCATGCTGTTAGAGGAAAATAATCTTATTTCCCTATAACATAACAGCACACCCTGAATAATTTATTCCAATTTTCCAGCAATTTAATTTATTGATGAATGACATCATACTTTTTATCTGTTTATAGTTATGTACATTTAATGTTGTGGAACATCTGGAAACAAATCAGTTCCGGTTCTCACTCAGGTTGTAGCAGCAGCTATAAACAGCCGCTCCTTCACCAACCTCTCTTTTTAGTCTCTCTTGAAATTAATAAGACAAAAAACACACAGCCTGTCATGTTCCCTAGAAACTGCGGAAAACCTACTGACCCTTACAGAATGCTGACACTGGAGACTCCTTCCACCAAGGTTAAATAACTCCTTAAAGCAAACGTCACCATATCAACAATTACACATGTTTTTCTTTGTTAGGTAACAGCACAGTTTTTATTCTGTTCATTAGAAGGCTTAGATTTTGTGGAGCGTCTACCGTACAAGTTCCCCTGAGTGAGCTGTTACTATAGAAACGATAACATATTAGAACAAGCTCGTAAATATAAACCTGCTGTTATTAATGTAATTAATCAACACCTTCTGACCAATCAGAGTTGAGAATTGAACAACACTGTGGTGTAATGGTGTCTAAAGCTTAATGATGGTGTTTCGTGTTTTCATTAAGGGTCCTAATTGTTTAACTTTTGACCTGAGACTGATTCCAGACGTGTTTAGCGGTTTCGTTTTGGTGCTAGTGGTCTTTAATGGTGGCCTCGTGTAAAAGACTTTGGTTTAATGGTGATTTCATAGACATTATTATTATTATTTTTGACATTTTCACATTGGAATGTGTGCACAGAAACCAGAGGGCACTGATATATTCATGAAGCATCCATGGAAGTGGAGGCTATTTCATTAAAACCTCATGCATTCAGAGGTTAGACTTCAGAAATAATACAGAATTATTTAGAGAAATTTGCATTTTGACATTCAGTGCACAAGTGCAAAAGTTTGCATCCCCTTAAAACCAACTGAAGACAAAGAAATGTAATTTAGAGAAACAAGATATTTATTGTTTTTATTGTAGTAAGAGACCAGAATATAAATCGTATCAGCAGCCACCGCTCTCTAAAAAAATAAATCACAAAATGACATCTTCAAATCAGGGCTGGAGACCAAGAAAGTCATACCAAAACTTTTCAAATTATTTTTCTGATTTTTTTTTTGTTATGCTTTGGATTGTCGGCATGTTGCATGATTTAGCCTTTAAAAAAAAAAAAAAAAAAAACATTCTCTAATTTTTTTTTGAGTTGCAATATAATGGCCAGTAATGAAAACTCTCATTTTTTTAACTAGAGACACACTAGAGAATAAAACTAAAGAATACTTCATGGATACATCTATTATATAGGTTTACATAACACATATAGGGCTTTAATTAGAACTTAATAGCTGAAGCTGAACTGGAAACCATTAAAACCATTAGATCGTAATTGGAAAATCATGAAACTATTAAGTTTAACTCCGAATATAGTGGCCGGATCGGATAGACCGCCAATTTGCACACAGTTCATTAAGTGTCATGTGACCGTAAGTTTGTGATGTCATTGTCGTTAATCACGTACAGATTTAAATTCAATAGAATAGAAACAAATAGAAGTTTATAACATAGTGATTCCTACTGTTTCCTCTATGACCTGGATTTAACATGAGTTAAAATGCTTAGCATTCATGAAGCCATTTCTTCCCTTCTACTCTTTGGCTCAAATCCAGAAAGGTCTGCCTTTCTCTGAGGCTGTAGCTCCCTCTGGTGGCGAATCACTCTGATCCTCAGAAATCTGCATTTAAGACGTGACAAAACCTCAAATGTGATTTAAGATCTCGAGTACGTGGTGATGGTTCATGATGCATGTTAGCATGTGCGAAAGCTCATCATCAGAGCCGTCAGCGATTCCATCCGTGTGAAATGTGCTCCCCTGCCTCGTTCAGGCCAAGCCGAGGCTCATGCACATGCCGATGCCGGAGCCGATGCTGAGGTCGGCCTGATTCTTTTTCAGATTATAACGCGACATGAGGTGTACAGTCAAACGAGAGCCCACACCTCGAGCTCATTAATTATAAAATCTTCCTCTGAGGACAACACGTCGTTATTGAAGGTTTCACATCGCTGACTGCGGCCCCGGAGCAGATCGCCGTGCAGCCACAGACCGAACCGGCCTCTGTGAGGAAACACAGGAATCACAGGAAAACGTTACACGCACTGCATCATGTATTATTGTGTTAACTTCAGTAGTGTGAAGATAATTTTCCTTACAGTCCTCCTCCAAACAGCAGAGAGTCCACGCTTCCTTTAATGAAGTAGGAGTTAATGCCTGTCCATTTGTACACCTAAAAACACACACATTCATGTTAAACACAAGCTTTATGAGGACGTTTACACTGCTCTCAAAACAGAAGAGAGAAAGAGATGTGTGTTTACAATAATTTGGTTAGTTATTAATATTATACATTACTATTAAAAGTACTAATGCTATGTAATAGGGCAGTGGTGGCTCAACAGTTAAGGCTCTGGTAAACTGATCAGAAGGTCAGGGGTTCAAGATCCTGCACCACCAAGCTGCCAATGTTGGGCCCTTGAGCAAGGCCCTTAACCCTCTCTGCTCCAGGGGCGCTGTATCATGGCTGACCCTGCGCTCTGACCCCAGCTTCCTAACAAGCTGGGATATGCGGAGGAACGAATTTCACTGTGATGTAAAGTATATGTGACAAATAAATGCTTCTTCTAAGGACAGGGGTTTTTGAGAGGAAGAGAGAGGAAGAAAAAAAGGTCAAAGAGAGAGAGAGAGAGAGAGAGAGAGAGAGAAAAGCATGAAACGCACCTGTAGATGTGGAGAAAATGAGAACAGGAAGGTCTGTCCTGTGCCGTAGTAGGTGGAGCTAACTCTGAGAGGGGCGGAGCAAACAGCACCAAATACCTGCAATAGACAATAATAATATAATAAATATGAATAAATATGACTACCACAACATAATATAATAAATAATAATAACATGATTATTATGATTATGATTATTATTATGATTATTATTATTATTATTATTATTATTATTATTATTAATTCACTTATATATAGTGTAAAAACTGTAAATTATTTAAATGTAACAACCCCAAAAAGGGGGAGGGTGTGGTGAAGAAAAAACAATTTTTATGAAAAAAGTTTTTTTAAATATTGTATTCATAAAGGGAGATATTTACTTTTCAATATCTAAAAATACACAACTGGACCATTTCTTTGACTTAAAGATTTAATAAAGAAACATCTGCCAAGCCCAAGAGATTGGATTTAAATTGTCCTAAGGGTGTGAAAACTTTTGCACTCAGCTGTATAGAAGTAAACATGTGCAGATGTGAGTCAAGCTGTAGGGTTTTTTTCCCTCAGTGTGTGCATATTTCCTCAGTTTGTGTGTGAGTGTGTGTGAGTGTGTGTGTGTGTGAGTGAGTGTGTGTGTGTGTGTGTGTGAGTGTGTGTGTTAGGCTCACCCGTCCGTACGTGTCTTTAACGAGGACGATCATGCAGGTGTCCAGCTTGTTGGTGGTTCTGTACAGCGTCCTCAGACTGCTGCCGTGGCTCTGAGTGCGATACGTTAACATCCACTCACACAGCCTTAATGTAGCAGGGAGCGAGTGAGAGAGCTACACACACACACACACACACACACACACATTAGTATCAGCAATCATATCAATCATACAGTATATGCATATCTAATAATCATTTAATGAGTAATTATTGTATAAAATTTAGATGTGTAAGGAATAAAACACTCCGTGTTGTGCTTTAATAGAAAAGTAATCAACGACGGTGTGGTGTGATGAAGCGGAGTCACTGTTACCACCCTATAGTTGATTATTTTCCTACAACAGCACATCCTGAAGTGTTTTATTCCTCTTATATGACAGCAAGTTGCCAGGGAGAGCTGCTGTTATCGGAAATAAATCAATCAAAACCTTCTGACCAATCACGATCCAGAATTTATAATAATAATAATAATAATAATAATAACCTGCTGTATCTGCGTGACACTCAGCACTTTGCTGTGCTCAGACGTGATGTTCGAGGTGATTCCCTCGAGCCCGAGCAGACGGGGGACGTCCCAGACGGCGCACTGGTTTTCCAGCTTCTGTCCATCCACGCACTCGTCCTCCACCTCCACCATGTGGAAGTCTTCATCGTCATTATCCTCGTCTTCAACGCTTCCCTCAAACCAGATGGAGCACGATTCCCCTTTACTGAGACGGCTCATCTGTAACACGGGACGAGAGAAGAGACTGAATAAATCACTCATTTATTCTCTCTTTCTCTCCACCATCTTCCTCATCATCATCATCATCATCATCTTTCTCTCTCTCTCTCTGTCCATCATCACACATTCTTCTCACTCCATCTTTTTCTCTGTCACTCTCTCCATGGTTCGTTTTTTTTTCTCTTTTAGCATCCCTCTCTCTGTCTTCCTCTCCGTCATTGCACGCTTTCACTGTCTCTTTCTTTTTCTGTCTCCCTGTCCATCATCCCAAACTCTTCTTAGTCCATCTTTCTCTCATGTCTCTCTTTTTCCTTCTCTCCACCTCTCCCTCTTTTCTCCTCTCTTCATTATCTGTCTTTCTCTCTTTCTCTCCATCCATCGGTCTCTGTCATTTTCCCTTTCACCCCATCTTTTTCATCGGTCTTTCTTTCCATCATCTCGTACATCTACTCATTTTTCTCTTTTTTTCCTTATCTCCACCTCACCTTCTTTTCCTCTCTCTTCACATTCTCTCCATCTCTCTCTTTTTTTTTGTTCCCTCTCCCTTCCTCTTTCTCTCTCTTTTTCATCTCTCTTGCTCTCTCCACCATTTCACACCCTGCTCTGTTCATTTCTCTCTCACTCTCAATTTTGCTCTCTTTCTCTATTCTTTTCTTTCTCTCT
>CM074989.1:2149128-2159798 GCA_037576825.1 Pangasius krempfi
ACAAACAAGCAGCGACCGAAGGCAGAAAGACCCACAAACAAGCAGTGACCGAAGGCAGAAAGACCCACAAACAAGCAGCGACCGAAGGCAGAAAGACCCACAAACAAGCAGTGACCGAAGGCAGAAAGACCCACAAACAAGCAGCGACCGAAGGCAGAAAGACCCACAAACAAGCAGTGACCGAAGGCAGAAAGACCCACAAACAAGCAGCGACCGAAGGCAGAAAGACCCACAAACAAGCAGTGACCGAAGGCAGAAAGACCCACAAACAAGCACCGACCGAAGGCAGAAAGACCCACAAACAAGCAGCGACCGAAGGCAGAAAGACCCACAAACAAGCAGCGACCGAAGGCGGCTGCAGTAAAGCAGCAGAGCAGCTCAAGGGAGGAACCTCAGCTTTGGTGATGTCCATGGGTTCCAGACTTCAGCCTTGCAGTCACTGACTGCAAAAGCTTTGCATCTAAGTCTTAAATAAAAGAATTAAAAATGGCTGGTTAATGCAATATTTTTGTTAAACGGCTTGAATTAAAGCGGAAAGTCTACACTTCAGTGACATCTCGATTGCTTCATTTCAAATCCACTGCGGTGCGTACAGAGGCCAAATTTATTAAATACTATTTTATTAAATATTAAAATTGTGTCACTGTCCAGATACTTGTGTACCTGACTGTATGTGTGTGTGTGTATGTGTGTGTGTGTGAGAGAGAGAGACAGAGTGTGTGTGTGAGTGTACACTGTACATCGAATTGCTCCTGATATCATGTTTTCTGCCTTGTGTGCGCTGTTGCACACTGCAGTGTGTATTGATCTGACAGATCTACAGCATTGACTCAGCTGCCCTATTACACCCCCCCCATCTCACACACCCACACACACACGTATACACACACTTTAATCAGTCCCTGCACACAGAGCGATTACTGCCTGTGTGTGTTGCTCAAAATGACAAAACCCACTATACTGTGGAAAAGCTTGTCGGTGAACCAATACATGCCAGAGGATGCTGTGTGTGTGTGTGTGTGTGTGTGTTTGTGTGTGTCTCTGAAGATAAATGTGATAGTATGTTGCCCTGTCTGCATGTACCTGTAGCGTATATGTGACTAAGCACGTTTCTCCATGAGTGTGTGTGTGTGTGTGTGTGTGTGTGTGTATTGTGATGATAAATTACTCAGTTTATTCCTGTATATGTAGTAAAAGTATTGGCACACTTAGTGATTGTATAAAATAAATATTACACACGATGAGTCAACATGTTCTTTTACAAAAATCATTTTCAGTATTAATATAGAGGAATTCTTATGGGGCAAAATTATTGGCGCCCCTGGGGGACATTTAAAATAGTCAAGATTTGTAAAAGTGAGTAAGTTTTCCGACACTGGAAACAGTCCCCGTTCTCACTTATGTTATGTAAGTTATAAACTGTTGTTCCCTCATGAGCCTCACTTCTTCCTCTGTCTTACAGTTAATAAGACAAAAAACACATCTTGTCGAGTTACTGAGAAACCATGACCCGTAAACTCCTCTGTCCTGAAGACAAACCATGTGGTATAAGATGAATACTCTCTGATATACACTCTCTCGAAATACTCAATTTTAGAGCGTGTTTAGCCTATTTCTCTATTTGTTTATTTATATATTATTATTATTTTAGCAGTTGCAGCTGCACTTGCAATTAAAGGAATCCTGAATTCACGCCTACTTCCTGCGTCCTCATCCACAATCCTCTACAAGAGATTCAACCACATTAGACAACATTACAGGAAGAATCCCAGCGCTGTCCAGGCCTCAACGCATTTTAACTGTAGGGGTGCCAATAACTTTGAAATCAGCGTTTTTTTCAGGAAAAAATGGGCTACTTATGAAAAAGTTTGAAAAATGTTTGAAAATTAAAACAATATGTCACCCAAATACCCACCCACCCATAGGATTAAGCTCAAAATATCACTGGATGTTTTGTTAATTTAATATATTCACCATAACCAAATGTTATAAAGGGTGCCAATAATTCTGTAAGTGTGTTTGTGTCCTTTGGATGTGGTGATGGTTTAAAATGACAAAAACACCACCAGTATTTTTAATTCTTATCACGCTCATATACCACAGCACTGCAGAATTCTCGATTGTGATTGGTCAGAAGGTGTTGATTACTTTTCTAGAACAGCAGCTCTGACAGTAGCGCAGGTTTATATTAATGCGCTCGCTCTGATACGTTATCGTTTCTATAGTAACAGCTCATTCACAGGGACTCGTACAGTGGATTCTCCACATAAGCGTGTTAAAAACGTGTGTAACCATTGATATGGTGAAGTTTTTTTTGTAAGGAGAAATGTCTTTATTTAACATTTATGGAAGGAGTCTCCAGTATCAGAGCTTTGTAACAGTCAGAGGTAAAGCTGTAACTTTAAGTTTGTCGAATCTTCAGGACAGAGGAGTTTACGCTTTTCTCTGTAACTGGACATGCAGAGTGTTTTTTTCTTATTAACTTCAAGAGAGAGAAAAAAAATGAGGCTGGCGAGGGAACTATAATGGAAGTGAGAAAAGGACCTGACTTGTTTCTTAGAGGCTCCATAACATTTAAAGTATATCTTTTTCTTTATTTAATAAAGCAAATGAGGAATAAAACACTTTGAGATGTGTTGTTATTGCAAAGTAATCAACTTCAGGGTGGGAAAAGTAGCTCCGCTTCATGTCTGGAACACGTCAGGAGACACTTTCGTGTAAAATAAGTAGGAAGAAGGATGTCACGGAGCAGAAAAATGGTGTTACTGCATTTGGTATAGCAAAAAGAAGCCGTTAAAATTGCTAGAGTGTTGTAAACAGGTCTATATCTAACAGGATACACTTGTGGGATTATTTAGAACAGCAGGTGAAACACTAAAAGCAGATAAATCCCACAAACTCTAAGTCGGCTAAATTTGACAGGAAGTATTTCAAGACGCTGGTAGAACCCGTACCATGAACAAAGGAAGAAATGACACTTGCGGCTAATTTTTGACCTGGTAGCTTGTCTTTAAAGCCTAGTGCACAGTACATGATTGAAGCCCTGATTTTCCAGTGGCCAACTAATTTTTCCCACAATAATGAGAAACAGCCAATGAGAGTCAAAGATGATATCAAATTTTTCTGCTGTCACGTGCAGCAGATCCCTGAATCCAGTTTATCCTCCATTTATTTGTGTGGGAGTGTGACGGCAAAATGTAAGCACAATAATATCACTGCTTTAAGTATCGATTTGGCATGCTATAGCCAAATGGTTGTTAGGAACAGCAAAAGTTAAAACTATTACGACTCCTGGTGGTGCACAGTATAAATATAGATACACTTTTTGCACTGTACCTCCAGTTCTCTTTGCAGAACAGACAGTCCTCTCTGCTTACATCTCCCCAGCCAATCATTCCTCTACATTTTTCTCTTATTTCTCTTTTTTTCTTGTTTCTGTACAAACTAGGGACAAAGTCACATAGTCACATGATGGACAGCTCTCACGGTTATTTTCATGAGAAAACAGGGCTCTCTATATAAAAAAAGATGGTGCTGTGTGCCAGCCTCGTCTGCGAGCGTGACGTGAACACCAAACGAAAGATCACAAGCTATGAAACCCATGGTGTGCGAAAGGGTCAGAAATTCAGAGATTTTGGTTTAAAAGGCACTGAGATGTGATTCATGTATAAAGATGCTCCACTTGACTCGAGACGTGACCTTGTGTGTCCCAGTGCATGTGCTGGCATTTACTTGTGAAAGATATGACATGACCAATTGCTCCTGATAAGAAAGGTTTCATTAGGAGATCAATAATCGATGGCGGTGCACAGATAAGATGGCCGTGTGTGTGTGTGTGTGTGTGTGTGTGTGTACACACCACTGAGCCCTGCTGACCTTTGCTTTGTCCTTCTGTTGACTCTGCTCAGCTTATATAAGATAAATCTACGTGTCACTGAAACATGCTGTTTGTGAAACATCCCTTTGTCTATAGCATCTTTTTTTGTTATATAATGTTGTATAGTCACAACTCCCCGACGCAGCAATGACGCTCATTATCAGATTTATTCATTACACAATGTGGTTCTCCTGAACAGAAACACCCTGTACTAGCGTTAGTTTGGGATTTATGACGATTTAAGATGTGTCTAAAGATATTTTTCAGACAAAAAAACATAAAAAGGACATGAATTAATTTATAGTCGGTAATTAAAGAAGTATAAATATGTGAAAATGACTACAAATCATGAGCAAAATTATAAAATACAAAAAAAAAAAAGGCAAGAAATCTGATTTGGGTGGATTTTTCACCTTTGGGGACTTGAGAGAGTTCAGAGAGTTGTTATATAAGGAATAAACCACTCAGTGTCATGCTGTTATAGAAAAATAATCATTGGTGAGGTGGTGTGATGAAGCGGAGTTACTGTTACCACCCTGCAGTTGATTATCTGTCTATAACAGCATGTCCTGAAGTGTTTTATTCCACTTACACCTCGGCAATAGGCCAACAAATTTTTTTTTTTTAATTGTCGTCTTCAGCTAAACAAACAAACAAACAAACAAGCAAGCAAGCAAGCAAGCAAATAACAAATTGTTATTTACAAAATGCGTGCGTGTGTGTGTGTGTGTGTGTGTGTGTGTGTGAGAGAGAGAGGGATTTGGGAAGTGTGAGGTGCTAAATTACCTTCTGTGACTTTCTCTATATACGTATATACAGTGTATTTGTGTGTTTGTGTGTATGTGTGTGTGTGTGCGCGCGCGCGTGTGTGTGTGTGTGTGTGTGTGCGTGAGGGATTTGGGAAGTGTGAGGTGCTAAATTACCCTCTGCGACTTTCTCTATATATGTATATACAGTGTATTTGTGTGTTTGTGTGTGCGTGTGTGTGCGTGTGTGTGTGTGTGTGTGTGTGCGTGAGGGATTTGGGAAGTGTGAGGTGCTAAATTACCCTCTGTGACTTTCTCTATATATGTATATACAGTGTATTTGTGTGTGTGTGTGTGTGTGTGTGCATTGCTGAAGATTACATGAGGGACTCGGACACCTGTTAGGCCTGTATTTAGAATCGTATCTGATGAAACCTTCCGCAAGTTTTACGTCGTCCTCCCAGAACGGAGATGGCGAGACGAGAGAGATGATGAAACGTATCCTCGCATCTCCACAATGAGAGATAGATAGATAGAGAAAGAGATAGCGAGAGAGAGAGAGAGAGAGAGAGAGAGAGAGAGAGAGATAAACTCATTTCCAGAGCATTTAAGTGAGAAAAATCATGCCATTCCAACAGAGTGCTGTTTAAACACAGCCTGTATTGAGTCAGTGATGGAGGGAGAGACGTCACATTTACTCTCGTCTACTGTAAAATATGTTGTTGCTCTTTGGACTTCTACTTTACAGAGTGTGTAAACTAAGCAACTGAATACTTGTGTATGCCTTTTCAGAGCTTCTTCCCTTTGTAAATGAACTTTCACTAGCATACAAATGACATTTATTTTTTCATATGAGGAGGAGAAAAGAAAAACAGAGGCTTCTCCAATCTGTAATTAATTACTCATGGCAGAAGACAAAAGAGCTGCAAGGCAAATGGTGGCCAGGCTTTTAAATCTCTCTCTCTCTCTCTCTCTCTCTCTCTCTCTCTCATTGCCAGGCAAATAATCAACAACAGAGTTGTGTGATGAAGCAAAGTTACCAGGATTATTTTCCTGTAACAGCATGTTTTGACGGGCTCACACTGGAGACTCCTTCCGCAAATGTTAAATAAACATCTCTTGACAGAAAAATCAACATATGAACAATTTTGAAAAATCCGTTTATGTGGAACATCCACTGTGCATGTCCCTTTGTAAGTTGTTGCTATAGAAACAATAACGTATTAGAAGGAGAGCATTAATATAAACCTGTGATTTGAAGCTGCACTACCGTCAGGGCTGCTGTTATAGACAATTAATCAACACCAGTTACAAGTCCAATTACAATCCAGAATCCAACAGCGCTGTGGTATAAAGTAAGTTCAGTGTTTTTGTTCCACATTGAAAGTGAATGAGGATGAAAGGAAGAAAACTACATCAACAGCCATTGATGTTATTTTCAGCCATTTTTCCATTTATATGACTAGTTTCAGTCTCTAGTAAAGCTCTGGTTCTCTTTTGTTCATCTAAATAAGGAGACTTCATTGGAATAATTTTTTCTTCTTCAGTCCTGGAGTGCTGGATGGCTGCCATTTCCCCCAAAAAGATCTTCACAAGTATAAATAGTTGGTGAAATTCCGACTGGTCTCTGTTAATCTAATTACTCCAGTAAACTTTTCATTAGCAACAGTTTCTGGCAGCAGCGTCGCCTCAGAAAAGTTGCACGAGATGCAACACATAATGATAAAATAAGCACAGATGCTGTCAGAGCGTCTGAGACAAACTCACCATCTGTGACAATTTAACAGAAGAAGCGCTGCGCTTTGAAGCATTTATTATTTTTTTTCAATCTATAAACACTCTTTATACTTTGAACTGTGCCAAGCTGTGCTAAATCTTTGAGGAGTTTTACTCAGGATTGTGACTTTGAAGTGATCATGATTGAAAATTCCATATGTAATCTTTATGCATCTTTAATTTCACGCAGCCATCAACATTTGTCGTTTCGCATGTATCCGTGTGTGTTAATTAGAAGTAGATGACGAGTGGGAGATATCGCCTGTTACGTTATCGGCTCCTGAACGTGTGAAACCTGCAATGAGATTGTGTAGCATAGTGCACTTCTGAAGTGGAATCCCTCAACCTAAAACTATCACGCATTCTTTCATGCAACAGATTATCTGGCAGTTCAAGTGATGCATCAGGCTGTGGTCAGAACCATTAAAACACTGGCTACGTTTATTACAAACACCAAACTACCGCTAGTTAGGACGCCTGTTTGCTCTTCACGGCATGGATTCCACGAGGTGTCGGAAACATTCCTTTGAGATTCTGGTCCATGTAGATGTGCTTATATCTCATAACTGCTGCAGACTTGTTTGCACATTCATGCTGCGGATCTTTTATTCTGTATCCCAAAGGTGCTCTAGTGGATTCAGATCTGGTGACTGGACAAGCCACTGAAGTGCACTTTGTCATGTTCATGGCACCAGTATGAGATGAATTTGTGACATGGCACATTATCAAGCTGTAAGTATTTTTAAAATGGTACATTGTGGCCATAGGTGGATGCACATGGTCAGCGACAATACTCAGAGAAGCTGTGGCATTCACACGGTGCTCGACTGGTATTACGCCGCCCGGCGTGTTTCAAGAAAATATTCCCCACACCATTACACCACCACCACCACCACCAGCCTGAACTGTTGGGCAGGTTGGGTCCATGGATTCATGCTGTTTATGCCAAATTCTGACCCTACCATCTGCATGTTGCAACAGAAATTGAGATTCCTCAGACCAGGCAATGATTTTCCAGTCATCACATGTCCAGTCTGGGTGATCCTGTGTCCACTGTTGCTTCAGATTCCTGTTCTTGGCTGACAGTAGTGGAACCCAATGTGGTCTTCTGCTGTTGTGTATCACTGAGATAACATCCCCCCACCTCCATGACAGAGCAGGGGTGCAGGTCCTCTTAATAAAGCGAATGGTGAGTCTACATAGTCTATATATTCAAGACTCCCGCTGCTTAATGTGCCTTGTATCTGAATCAGGTCATAATTTAACCACATGCATTTATATTTGTAGTGCAATTCATCCCCATTTAGACAGAAATCTGATTGGTGTACTGCCAGGAATATGCATATCAACTTCCTGTATTCCTTGTTTCCATTTTCCTTGTTCTGCACAAATTTTTTTTTTTTTTTTTGCATAAATAATGCACATTTTACATTACATTACACAGTTTTTAATTAAACACAGCTGCATCCGGAGCAAACACGACTACGCTCCACAGATCAATCTGTTTAAACCTCTAATAAGCCGTGGGTTACTTACGTACACCAAATACACGTTTTCAGCTACTCTAGATCTGATCCTCGTACCCAAGATGAATGAAACACACCATGTTGTGCTTTTATAGGAAAATAACGATTGACACAGTGGTGTGATGAAACAAAGTTACTAAGTTACTGTTAGCCCCCTGAAATAGATTATTTTCCCGTAACAGCATTTCCAAAAAAAAAAAAGTGCTTTATTCTTCTTACAACATAGCAATTTATTATTTGTTAAAAGATGACACATCGTACTTTTTTATCCATTTATAGTTGCAATTAATGCTGTGGAATGTTCCTGTTCTCCTTTACGTTATAGCAGCTATAAAGAGTCATTCCCTCACCAGCCTCTTTTGTTTCCTCTCTTGAAGTTAATAAGACAAAAAACACTTGTCATGTTACCAAGAAACCACAAAGTATAAACCCCTCTGTCCTAAATATGTCAAAAAATCTGAAAGTTGCAGCTATATTTTTGACTGTAACAAAGCACTGACACTGGAGACTCCTTCCTTAAATAAACATCTCCTAAAAGAAAACTTCACCATATCAACAATTCCACGTGCAAGTCCCTGTGAATGAGCTGTTACTATAGCAATGATAACGTATTAGAACGAGAGCATTCATATAAACCTGTGATTTCCAGCTGAACCAATTTCTGACCAATCAGAATCTACAAGTCAGCAATGCCGTGATATAATTTGCTGAAAAGATTATATAAAACCGGGACAGTAAAAGGATACTGATCTGAATATCAGATATGGTTTTATGGCTATTTATTTCATGGTAAAACATGTACACTCCTAACACCTGATATTGATTCAGATGCAAGACTGTGTTATGTGTTTCTATCATTTGGTTACTGATTTATATTATACTCATTATTAGCACTGAACTGACACATAGTTGTAAATATGGACTGAAACCCATTCTCAGTAATGGAAGCGTGGCATGTTCAATAATTTACAGTTATAATCATGTTATTAATGTTATATAAGCTAACAGACAATTAAATAGCTTCATTTAGATTAGACTGACACAAGTTGCATGTTTTTTTCTGTTCTCTCTTTGTGTGCATGTTAAAAATGTATCTTAATGTCAGAGTATTGGAAGAGCAATGTGTGCTCTGGCCTAAAGGGGGCGCTCGTGCACTTTCATTTGCAACGAGAATTTGTCCCTTCAATTTGATTTTGGCCACAATTAGAAAAAAAAAAAAGGCTCAAAGCTGCAGACTCTTCGACTGAAACTCTGCTCTTTCACTTTCATCCCCATTTTCTCTTTCTTTCAAAAGTGTCACTTTTTATTCACTCTAGTCTGAAGCTCATCTTCATAGAGAGATCCCTACATAGAGAGATCCCTATATAATTATCTCTCCCTCTCTCTCACATGCACACACACACACACACATGTGCACACACACACACACACACGCACAGTATATAAGCATGCATATCCAAATCAGCATGCTAGTTTTTTCATGCTAACCCATAACAGCGCACAAATACAGCATTCATTCGAATATAAATGAACATGCGTACACATCCACACCCACATGTGCACACTACGCACCAAACCGTCACACACATATGAACGTTAAAATGCTCACGAAAAGCACATTTACTAGCATATGTTGGAGGTGACCAAATATGAATACATGGCACCTCATTTATCAAGCTGGATATGAATAGATTTATGCGTAAATCACCCGTACGAATATTGACACAAGAAAATGGGTCTTCTGCAAATTTTGAAAAAAAACAAAACAAACAAACAACAAACCTTCGTATCCTACTCATGCTCCTGAGTGTGTGTGTAAATTTTACGCATAAGCAGACTAACTAAGGTAAACCTCGACTTCAAAATCATATATGATTTCAACTTCAAATCATATATAATCTGCATAGATTACTTTTCTATCTGGAATATACTGCTGAGGTTAAATTGCTTATTTTTTTTACTTGTACAGCATTTAGCAGACGTCCTCATCCAGAGTGACTGAAAGAGGAGCTTTGGAGTCTCGGTCAAAAACACATTATTATTATTATTAATATTTTATATTAATAAATATTTTTATTAGCACAGACGTGAGTCAAAGTAACTTCCACTTGTGTTGGTCATTCATTTCGTGCTCCCAGCTGTCTGTGCACTCGACCTTTTATGGAGTTTTGTGGGCGTCAGTACATGCAAATGAGCTGTGGCAGGCACAAAAACAACATTTTTGTAAATTTGACAAAAAAAAAGTCATGCTAAGAGGAGGGTTTTACTTTCATGAGATATGAATCTCTCAGAACAAAAGACAGCCCGTGTTCATTAATGTACAGCATTCATTCATTCATCCTTAGTAACTGCCTGGTCAGGGTCACAGTGGTTTAAAAACGACTTATAGTTTTTTTTTTCAAATTTTGGGAAATAGAACCAACTAAATTCATTACAAAAAATATCATGAATTCTAGCTGAGACCGATTGTGACTTGGAGTGAAGTTGCAGAGGTTGAGGAACTGTCAGGAATGGAAACGGATACCAGAGTGTGTTAACTTTAATATATAGGAATTGACCCAGAGTTGTGCATCCTGCTGTGATGCCTGAGTGAAAACAGAGCAGCTCACTCAGAAACACTCGAGAACTGCAGGAACCTCTGAGCCTGTGGCCATGTGTGAGACAGAGAGGGTGTAAGAGTATATATATATATATACTGCCCTCCAAAAGTTTGGAAACGCCTGAACAAAATAGGTTTTTGGGCAA
>CM074989.1:2159898-2172272 GCA_037576825.1 Pangasius krempfi
CACAGTGCAACTCCCTCTGACCATCCCTATACTTCTCCATCAACATTCTCAGAGCAAAAATTGCATCTGTTGTGCTCAGACTTAGAATAAAATGACCTCCTTAAAACCTTACGGCTGACAGTTTACCACAGAAACGCTGGCATTATTATCACCTTCACTCGTAAAGGAAATATTTTTTCTTCCCGCCTCATCAACGCTGCTAAGAGTTAACCTTGAAGATGTGTCCAGAATTGTAGGAGAACTTAGCAATGCCAGATTCCAAGCTGACTAAAAGAAACAAATGTCTTCAGAGCGATCGGTGTAAGGTAACGTTAACTGACATTAGCATCGATGGTAAGTAGCTAGAGCTGTGCTTATCTGATATTCTGGACGAATTATTTCATGTTTAGTGCATTTCTGGCATTAATGGCTTTACGACATGATAAAGTTAGTATTGCTGATAGCTAAGGTGAATGTTAGCTAGCTGTATTTCTAGTTAATTGGGAATTGTGACACAAATGGATGCTGTAAGTGCCGTTGTTGTTGTTGTTGTTGTTGTTGTAGCAGAAGTTAACCAGTGAAGAAAGAATCGTTTATTCTTATTGGCTAAAGGCAGCTAGGATGATAAATCATAACACGACAATGATGGCGCGGTTCATTCTGAAGTAATGAAGCCTTTCATTCATTCATTCATTCATTCATTCTCTCTTTTTACTTTATTTTCTTTATCAGCATGTCTTTTTTCCTTCCTTTCTGTTTTTCCTTCCTTTCTGTATTTTTTCCTCTTCATTCATTCATTCATTCATTCATTCATTCATTCATTCACCTGTTCATTCTCTGGTCTCTACTGTCTCTTCATCTCTTCATTCAGTCATTTTTTCTGTTCATTCTTTGTCTTTCATACTTCTCCACTTTCTTTCTATTTTTCCTTCTTTTAGCTTTGTAGACAATCATTCACTCATTTCTCTGTTCATGTTTTGTCTCTCATTTCTCTACTTTCTCATTTTTCTTTCTGTTTTGTGTATCTTTATGTCTCTGCTTTCCTTCTTTGCACCCATTCATTCATTCATTCATCCATTCTCTGTAATTCTTTTTTCCCCTCCCTTCTTGTTTTTCCCTCCGTGCTCATTATCACAAGTACATGGTGCTGTAGCGACTCATGTTTATGTTTGTGTTTATGTTTATGAATCTGGTGTGAAATGAAGTCGTTAGAGAGCGAGCTGTGATTGGTGCTGCTGGTTGACGTCTTGTCAAGGTCACAGATAAATCCTTCAGATGAAGATGTTTTCAATTAAAAATGCTAAACAGCGTTGCTTTAGCGCTGAGCGGTGTTAATTGTGCCGAGCGAGCGACAGTGATGGCCACACGCCGTATTATCAGAGTAATTAACAGCAATCAGGAGAAAGGAGGAAGTTCAGTACACACTGACTGGCAGCTTACATTCTCACTTAATTACACGTTAATGCCATGTTCTTCAACACGTGGGGTTCTGGTAAACACACACACACACACACACACACACACACACACACACACACACACACACACACATCTTTAACACTCACATTTAATGTCCTCTTCTGTCAGATAGTTCATTAATAACTTCAGTCGTTCCACATTCGTTTCTCATACAACCCGTCTCTCATTCTGCCTCCCTCTGCACCCAGTTCTTTCTTTCTTTCTTTCTTTCTTTCTTTCTTTCTTTCTTTCTTTCTCCCTCCTCTCAATTTAAAGAATAATTAATTCATTAATCCTTTCATCCATTCAATAAGTTTCTTTCTTACTTTCTATTTGTCTTTTAACCCATTCATTCATTCATTCATTCATTCGTTCAGTTGTTTTTTTTCTTTTTCCTTTCCTCCATTCTTTCATTTTCCAGTTTAACCATTTAAACATCAATTTGAAAATTTTATGTTCCTATTAATTAATTCATTCATTGATTCATTCAGTCTCAACACAATTTTTTTTCTTTTTCTTTCTTTCTTTCTTTCTTTCTTTCTTTCTTTCTTTCATCAATTTAAGGATACACAGAATTTGTTTTCATATTCATTCATTCATTAAATGACTAACTTTCTTTTTCCCCTTTATTCATTCATTCAGTTAGCGGTTTTTCTTTTTCTTTCCTTTATTCCTTCTTTATTTTATCAGTTCAGTTTTCTTTTATACATGCACAAAATTCGTGTTCATTTTCTTTCTTTCCTTCTTTCTTCAATTTTAACATCAACAGAATTCATGTTACTATTCATTCATTAATTCATTCATTTTATTCTTACTTTTTGCACCCTTTCTTTCTTTCTTTCTTAAATTTTAACACCAACAGGATTCATGTTACTATTCATTCATTCATTCATTCATTTTATTCTTTCTTTCTTTCCGTTTTCACTTTAGACAGACATGACTGTCTCGGGTTTGCATCTGCTCTGTCTGGTTAGGAATTCACTGTAACTGCTCATCATTACTGTGTTCATTATTGTGGCAGGTTGTATGTGGGCTATCGGTGAGTGTGTGTTGTCACGACCCGACCAGTCTAGGGTTGGTAAGGCCGGTGACAAGAATAAAAATTAAGGACTAATTTTACTCCTCCTCTCCTGTCCCAGCTCACAATGACCACAATAATGGCGTTTTCACAAGCTGAAAAGTTTGTTTATTAACTCCTAAATCATCAGTTAGAAGCACATAACTTCAGAAGGGGATCCAGGCCAACATAACAAACCAAAATACAACTAACTTGGGGTTTAGAAAAGTTTAAATTACCTAACCAAAAGAAAATTCCACAAAAGAAATACAAAAGTCTCTGCGCACAATCGCACGCAATACAACACATACACAACACATACAACAATAACAACAACAACAACAACATCAACAACAACAACAACAACAACAATAATAATAATAATAATAATAATAATAATAATAATAATAATAATAACAACAACAACATATATACGTCCGGGGACGTAACAGTGTGAAAAATGTGTGTGTGTGTGTGTGTGTGTGTGTTAGAGAGATGCTCTGACCTTCAGGACGTGTAATAAAAGCATGAATGGAGATTGTGCACAGAGCAGAGTGGAGGTGGGTTTAATAGCACACTGCTTCTAATTCGCTCTGTACTCGAGTAGTGCTATTTTATTGTCCACTTTACAAGTCTTTTAAGAAAGAAATGAGCTGAAAGAAAATCACAAGTGACCTCACACACACTCACACACACACACTTTCTTTCTTTCTTTCTTGGACAGCGGACGCTCCACATACTGGATATGGATTTTAAACCACGTGTATTCATTGATATGGTGTAGGTTTTCTGTAAGGAGTTTATGTGATATTCATGGAAGGAGTCTCCAGTGTCAGTGCTTTGTAACAGTCAGAGGTAAAGCTGCAACTTTAAGTTTTCAGATGTCTTCAGGACACAGGAGTTTACGCTTTGCAGTTTCTCGGTAACCTGAAACTGGTGAGGGAACGACTGTTTATAGCTGCTATAACATAAGTGAGAACAGGAACTAACATGCTTCGTGGGTGTTCCGAAATGTGAAATGTAACTATAAATGGAAAAAAAGCACAAATATTGTACTTTAATTAACAAAAAAAGTAACTGTTGGCAAACTGCTGTGCTATAAGAGGAATAAACCATTTCAGGATGTGCTGTTATAGGAAAAGAAATCATCACTGATGTGGTAACAGTAACTCTATTTTATCACACCACCAAGTCACTGATTATTTTCCTATAACAGAATGATACAGAGTGATTTATTCCTTATCTATAGGTTATATCTACTTCATTATCATAAAGGTGTACATCATTTCACAGATGAATTTTACGAGCCTGTCTGAAACTACTTTAGAGATATTTGTTTTGACGGATCGTGATGTGTTATTTTTTTTGCAGATAAAAAAAAGTTGAAACCCGAAACGATCGCAGATTTCTTAATCCCTCTGCCGTTTCAGGCAGCTGTAGAAGGACAGAAGATTTTCCATGGATTAATGGGCTTTACTTCAGCTCATGGTGTTGTTTTTCTGTCACTGTAATGTCACATTATTGCGATGCTTTGAGATCATATTAAGCAAACGAGGCAGCTGTGTTGCATTTTTCAAGCACAGATGGGTTTATGAATGGCACAGTAACATTATGAATACACAGCAGCCGTACTGCGAGTGTGTATTTCTGTAAATGTGGAACCTGTTGTGCATTAGCATTCGGCTGATGGAAGCGCCGGTGTACAAACTGATGACAGTGTGTGAATTATGCATATTTAGTGCAGGAATGGCAACAGACGTGTGTGTTAAAGTGACTGAGAGCACTACAGGTCTAATATAGTGTGATGTGTACAGCAAGCACTCGTGTGTGTGTTTATTTCTTTGTCAGATAATTGCCCCTTTGAAGGTTGTTCAAGGAAGCCCACTTCCACTTCCTCTTATTTTTAATAGAGGAAGCATTTTTCATTGCTCATCACCCTGAGAACATCATTCTCACAGTGAAGCATGGTTGTGGTAGCACCATATTGAACATAACACTTGAAGTGAAGTGAAGTGACTTGTGGCCAATGGTGACCCATACTTGGAATTTGTGCTCTGCATTTAACCCATCCAAGTGCGCACACACACACAGTAGTGAACACACACACCCGGAGCAGTTTAGCTGCAGCGCCCAGGGAGCAGTTGGGGGATCGGTGCCTTGCTCAAGGGTCTCACCTCAGTCGTGGTATAGAGGAAGAGAGCGCTGGTCATTCACCTACAATCCCTGCCAGACCCGAGAATCGAACCCATGACCTTCGGGTTACAAGTCTGACTCTCAGACCATTAGGCCACGACTGCTCCCCACGTGGCCTCTTTGTTGCTCCTCTGACTAAACCCCTCCTTATCCGGTCACTGACTTCGCCTGGGATGTTCAAAGATTGCAATATTTTTTCTGGATATTTTTCCAGAACTTTGTTTCAGACTTGTTTTGATTGCATCTTGGTCATCATGATGGTTTGTTTAGGTATGTTCATTAACAAAATCTGGCATCTTCCAGGAACAGGTGTATTTATATTGAGATCATGTGACACACTGTTTAAATACCGGTTGACTCCATTTAACTAATTATGTCACTTCTGATGGAAATTGGTGGCACAGGGTTTCATCATCATGGGGTGAATACTTCCTTAATCAAAATCTTGACAATTTTTATTTGTTAATAATTTTTGCACTATATAAACTATATTGATCCCCAAAGCTTCAATACTATGGTAGTTTTGTGTAGATTCATGACATAAACTCTACAAATGGTGAAAAGAATTCAAGTGAGGGGAAATACTTATCCAGGGCACTGTGAAGCATGGTGGTGGTAGCATCATGTTATAGCATCACATTGAGAGTTACACTTGGCTGTGTTTACACCGAAGATGTCTCAGTGTGTCTGAAATCATCATTGAGTTTATTAAGGCTGTAATACTTCATATAAACTGCACCTGGGACTCACTTTGCGTGAAGTGCCACCCAGTTCACAGTTTTAAAAGTTTGTGTAATACATTCATTACCTGAACATTTAGATAAGATCTTCAAAGAGACCCTTGTCCTTCAAATGCAGTGAGAGTTTTTGTATAGGATCATCCAGCTGTCTTAATCGCTGAAGTGCACAGACCTTGTTATAAGATGTTCTCCTGCAAGTGAATCCAATCAATTTAAACATAGTTATAGTTAATGAATTAAATCAGTTAAACCATGTAATTTGTTACCTAAAGGTGGTTTGAGGTATGACCTTTGGTGACCTGGTGTTATACTGACAGAATGATCCAGAACAGTGCTCCAGCACTGTCAGGAACTTGGAGAGGGTAAAATTGTGAGTTTTCTGCCTGTGGCTATGGCTTGATGAACAGCATGAACCAACAATAAGATCCAGTAAGTTTCACAGGAACTTTTCGGTTTGCTTTTCAAAATGCGTGAAACAAGGACGTGCAGAAAACAAGCGTATAGGACTTGGACAGTTGAGACACAACACACATCTAAAAAAAAAAGGCATGCTTATTGTTAGCTTTTTCGTTCCACTATTTCCATGTTCATTTAACCAAACTTGTAATGATACATCCGATAATCTTACCCTTAAATAAGTCCTCATTGTGTCCAAACGTGTTTATCGGATTAGGTTTAAGTGTAGCTAGCTTGTTGGCTTGGTGATTATGTTAGCTAGCTAATCTGGACTTGCGAACACAGATTCGATGATAGATGTGTGAAAACTGCCATATGAACACAAACTATATTCTGCTGCAATGTTTAATTTGCATTCAAATCGAAAATTCTCAATTGAAATTGCAACTTCTTCCTCAGTCATTGCCGGAGTTTCTCCATCTTTCACGTTCCGCTGCCTACGATCCCAATCCCAATCCCACGTCATCCATTACGAACACTTTTCCAATCATATTGAGAGAACACAGGACTAGGAGAACACAAAACTTTGAATTTGAACCTGGGAAATACAGCTACACTTCTATTGCTACTGCCACCTACTAGCCCTTATTACTAGTATTAGCATTCATATTAGCATTAATGTTCGATGGTGTTTTTATACTTGCACTTGGAGTTTGTTTATACCAAGAGTTTGGTAAGTGTGAATGCTCTGCAATCCCAGGAACACATTTCTGGTTAACATGGTAGTCTGGAATTTACTTTAATGCTTGCTTCCTGTTTCACGTTTCACAATACCGTGGAAAGTCATGTTGCAGATGAAAAATATGGATTGAAGAAAGAAATGGCGTTCTTCTTCAGTTCATCGCCCATGGCTCTGTGCAATAATTGACACAAAGTATGATTTTTCTTTTTCTTAATTCATTTTTCCTTCTTTTGTGTACTTTTGCCCTGCCGGCAAACTGCCACCCAGCACATATACAACAGTATAATAAACCAATAAACCCCAATACACTGGAAGTATATTCAGCATCTTTCCAGAGCTTTCGGACCTCCACAACGTATTTTTATACCCCTCCAATCTGCCTTTTTTCACCCCAGAGAGTTACATACAAAAGGATAGAATTTGAATGCTCTTAATGAAACTCATAAAAAGGCAAACTAGTCTTGCTTTTTTTTTTTTTTTTTTTTTTTGCTGAGGAGATAGACAGATCAGCTTTATTATTCTCCCTCTCTCTCTTTCTTCATTGCTCCTTCCGTCCTTCCGAGCCCCTTTGTTCCTTCTCGCCGAGTACAACTTCTTCCCTTCTCCTGGAAACAGGAGGAAATAAAGAGTCCCTTTGTTGCACGGTGGAAAATATCATGCATTAAGAAAGGCCATTTTAAGAAAGTGTAGCTGTGCCAGAATTTGAATGGGGTGAAAGAAGAAGATAAAAGTGTGTAGGCGGAGATAAAAATTCATTAAATTCGCCCTATTCTGCAGCCGTTTTGAAGGGGGAATGGATGATGTGCAGAAAAAAAGCGCATAGAACTTTGACACAACACACATCTAAAAAAGAAACAAGCATGGATTTAGAAATCACAAACTTGACGTTTATTGTTAGTTTTATTGTTCCACACTTTGCTTATATGGGTCTTCGAAACAATCGAGACAGTTTGGTTCGACAACCTGTAGTTTAGCAAACGTAGTATGTAAATATTTGTTATATTTCAGGACTCTTCTGTTTTATTTGTCTTTATTTTGCGTGAACAGGCAGTTTTGGAAAAACACAAAAGTTGACACCGGTCGCTTTAAACATTCACACTATCATCAGCTGTGTACTAACTCACTTCCGGGTTATCGAACTCACCTGATTCCCATCACTTCCTCATTTACAGGCAACATATAAACACTAGTTTCCAGCTAGTCTTTGCAAAGTCTTGCCTTTTTCATCATTTGCAATTCTGAGCCCTTTGCCATTTTGTCTTGGACATCCTGGTATTTTGGTTCTTGGACAACTTATCATGTTTGCTGCTTTTTTTTTTTCTTCAAATTTGCTTACTGTTTGTTTGCATTTTGGTGTTTTGACCTGGCATGTTTCTGACTACGATTCAGTGCTGTTCTGTTCACTAAACTCTACACTTGGACCGTACGTTTCAGTTTATACCTGGAAAATGTAAGGTTGCGTTTTTTTTTTTTTTATTGAGCAGTGGAGCCTCTTAAAGTAGACTGATCAGGATTATAAAATCATTTTAATTAGGTCAGATAAAACAGTTCTGAGTAAGATGTACATGCCATAAAGTGTGGTTATTAAGGAATTTTTAAAGGAATCAAAATCATAGTCATTAAAAAAAACCAAATAGACCAACAGGCCAGAAGCAGAAGATGTACCACTACATGTTATAACATGCAATACTTTCCCTCTCTCTCTCTCTCTCTTATCTCATTCTCTTGTCTCTTTTTGTCTCTGTCTTATTCAGAACATGTTCAGAACTCTTCACACATCTCCCGGCAGCAGCCTTGCGATTTAGACAGGCTCTGTATGATATGTCGTGAGAGATCATATCTTATCAGAGCCGATGGTGCATGGCCTGTCACGTTGACAGTGCATTTTCACTCTCACTCTGTCCACCGTCCAGCAGTCGTCCCACTGCTTCAGCAGCTCCTGTTTCTCGCTGGGTTCATCTTGAACAAAGCCATTTCAAATATTGCCGTTTTTATAGATGGTCATTAAATTGAAAGTCCCTTAACAGCATGTTTCTGTCTGAGATGAGAATCAGCCGTGACCGGGCAGCGTGGCTCAGTGGTTAGGGCTGTGAAGGTTGTGAGTTTAAATCCCTGTACTGAGAAGTTGACATCGTGCCCATGAGTTAGGGCCTTAACCCTCTGCTGCTCAGCTCAATTTAAAGTCACTTTGGATAAAAGTGTGTGCCAAATGAGCAAATATAAATGAATGGTCAAATTGTGTATTTCTCCTTCCAAGATGATGCAATGTCAATTTTAATACCAATGCATGAAATTTGTATTAATAACATTTAAAACAACCAACATTTCATTACAGTACAATTTAAATCTGCTTTCATTTAATCATGAGAGTGTGTTAGCTGTGAGAAACTGCAGAGGCCATGCCTCCTTCACTGAAACTGATGAAGGCCACGCCTCCTTTACTGTAACTGGCAGACATAGAGGCCACACCTCCTTCACTACAACTGGTGGCCATGCCTCCTTCACCGAGGCTAACAGACACAGATGCCACACCTCCTTCACTGTAAATGCATTTCATCTACAGTGAGACTGAAAGGTACAGATGCTACACCTCCTTTGTAGAAACCGATAGAAAAAAGCACATCTCATTCCCTGGGACTGCGACACAGAGACCACACCTCCATTACTGAGGCTGACAGGTACACAAGCCATGCCTCCTTCACTGAGACCAACAGGCATAGGGACCACACCTCCTTCACTGAGAGTGAGGAACATATTCCACACCTTCTTCACTGAGAGTGAGGAACAGAAGCCACACCTCCTTCACTGAGAATGAAGAACAGAAGCCACACCTCCTTCACTGAGAGTGAGGAACAGAAGCCACACCTCCTTCACTGAGAATGAGGAAGAGAAGCCACATCTCCTTCACTGAGAGTGAGGAAGAGAAGCCACATCTCCTTCACTGAGAGTGAGGAAGAGAAGCCACATCTCCTTCACTGAGAGTGAGGAACAGAAGCCACACCTCCTTCACTGAGAGTGAGGAAGAAAATGCCACACCTCCTTCACTGAGAGTGAGGAAGAGAAGCCACACCTCCTTCACAGAGACTGAAAAGCACAGAAGCCACACCTCCCCCACTGAGACCAACAGGCATAGAGACCACACACCCTTCACTGAGAGTGAGGAACATATTCCACACCTTCTTCACTGAGAGTGAGGAACATATTCCACACCTCCTTCACTGAGAGTGAGGAACATATTCCACACCTCCTTCACTGAGAGTGAGGAACATATTCCACACCTCCTTCACTGAGAATGAGGAACATATTCCACACCTCCTTCACTGAGAGTGAGGAACAGAAGCCACACCTCCTTCACTGAGACTGATAGGCAGAGAAGCCATGCTTCTTTAACTGAGATTGAGGAACAGAAGCCACACCTCCTTCAATGTAACTGACAGACACAGAAACCACACCTTCACTGAGACTGAAATTCAGTGAATATGGAAATGGAAACACCCACTGCCCTACAACCTGTAATAAATCGGTGTTCTATGGGTTGCATTTGCATACTGTAACCTGATTGGCTGTTATCTTTTATAACGTAATAACACTTGTCTGCCATCAATTCAACCTTAACTGAGATAGTCCAGGTTGCTATTCAGCCTTTCCTTTTTTCGTTTTCTGATCAGTTTTTACACCCAAATTCATTCCTAACAGGATTTAATGGTTATGTTTTTCCATAACTTATAACTTTTCATAAATTTAACACACTGTTCACTGATGGAATTTGTGACAGAGAAATGAAAAGTAACCCCTGTAACAATTACGTAAAGAGTTTTAAAGATGTTAATTTATTTTCAGGGATTTATTTCTATTATTCCCGAGTTTATGAAGCACGTCTCAAGGGAATTATACTCTGAAAATCATGACTATATTTTTTTGCCTTTCCAACTTACAGTCTGTTTTAAGATCGCCCACTAGTCATTCATATTCATAAACAGAAAAATAATTTACATGGCTTGTTTAAATTCCAGTAAAACTGGAGCACAAAATATAAAATATTCAAATATGAAAAGGTGGAAAACCTTAAACCGGTGAGTTTATGGTGGGGTTTTTAATCACCGGTGGCCAACTTTATTGTCGGACCTGGCAGTCAGTAAGATAACGTTATCTTCCTCTGGTAAATTAGCTCGCTAACAGCCTGCTCAGTGTTTTCACAAACTCCCAAAATCCATGAAAAAGCCCATTTTTTAAAAACTCAGTATTGAAAAGTGCTGTATAGATGATGCAGTCTAATATGTTTCCAAAACAGAATAATAGACAAAGGATTAAAAATAAAAACCAAACATACTGTCTGCTTTAGACTGTGTATCATGCTCAGAGAAAGTCACCAATGATGCTGTGAATTTCAGTGTGTTCATGTGGAAATTCGCTTTCTAAAGTAAATGCATTGCTGTTGTGCGTCTAATGAATGACTAATGGGCAGCTAATGTACGTCTCTGGATGAGTGTATAAAGGACTTCTGGATCCCGTTTTCTGTCCAAGTCGCCTGTGTTTCTGAGAGCCGCTGCATCGCATTGCGCTGTTTTAGGAGCTGTGGAGTGAATCACGGCTAATGACAGCTAATGGCATCTCGAAATGTTGACACAGAACATTTTAGCCAAGCACTCTTGTACCAAGTGCGCATAATAGTCCCGCATATTGCAAATTAGCATAACATCTGGGGCTGTAATGGCTTCCTAAGTGCTGTTGTGCCCATATCAGGTTACTGGCTTTGTTAAGGCTTTTCATTTCGCCTTCATTTTTTTTTTTTTTTTTTTATTAAAAAAAGAAAAACTGTGCAGACATTTGGACAGATTAGTTAGCTGTGCTGGAAAGTGTTTAATTGCCAAAGCGCTTTGTTTGGAGAGGCGTAATTTAACGGGTCGTGGAGTCCACTTTATGAAATGCTGCTGATCGAGAAAATTATGGAAACTCATCAACAACAACAGCAGCGTCTTCGATCAAGAAGTGCTGCGGTTTTCTCCCTGAACAGAGCAAAAGGCCAGCTATGTTTCTGACAATTTAATTAACACTAGCGTTTGGGCATCACAGGGTCATGATTTTATAGCTTATACTTCGCAAAAATGTGCTTTCTTCCATTTAATTTTTCATGTCCAATATGCAGTGATTAATTGGTATTATTGTATAATGTGACAAGAATATTTGAAATCGCTATACCGTTAATGTTACGCCACAGTGGTCTGGATAATGACGTCACCAAAAAAATTCCAGCTCTGTCAACATAGGGCCATATTCACAGTAGAGTTAAGCGCATATAATGAGGCATTAATACAGATGAACACGTTAACACACATCAGTATTCACACCCAGCTATAACACTACTCAGAATTTGCATCAGTTACGCACAGGAGATTAAGTAAACAGATTTTGACCTTTGGACTTTTTTCCACTGAACAGATGATGGACATAATTAAAAAAAAAATCTTCTTGACAGGATTTTGATAGGTGTATTAAACACAGTTGTGCTAGCTGCATTTTTCAGTAACAAATAGATGTTCTCAACAGATAGCTAGCTAACAATATCAACGTAATTTTCACAGACAGAAAAAATAAACTATATGGCCAAAAGTATGTGGACACCTGACCGTCACACCCATATGTGCTTCTTCTCCAAACTGTTGCCACAAAGTCTGAATCACACAATTGTCTAGGATGTCTGTGTACGCTGTAACATAACAATTTCCCTTCATTGGAACTAAGAGGCCCAAACCTGCTCCAGCATGACGACGCCCCTGTGCACAAAGCGAGCTCCATGAAGACATGGTGT
>CM074989.1:2185462-2201715 GCA_037576825.1 Pangasius krempfi
GAGTTCTTCCACTCCAACCTTCACACACCATGTCTTCATGGAGCTCGCTTTATGCACAGGGGCATCGTCATGCTGGAGCAGGTTTGGGCCTCTTAGTTCCAGTGAAGGGAAATTGTAATGCTAGAGCAAACAGAGACACGATATACAACTTGCGTGCTTCCAACCTTATGGTAACAGTTTGGAGAAGAGCCACATATGGGTGTGATGGTCAGGGGTTCACATACTTTTGACCATAGAGTGTATATCTATAACAGAGTGTTTATCTACAACCTGTGTAATATATATACATGCACATGTATACATTTCTTTACAGCGTTTAGAAATTTCTACTAATACTTTCTAAAGTGGTCACTTCTTATACCACAGCGCTGCTGAATTCTTGATTCTGATTGGTCGGAAGTTATTGTTTCTATAATATAGTAATAACTTGTATGGCGGATACTCCACTAATAATAAACAGATTAAAAATGTGTGTGATCATTGATATGGTGAAGTTTTCTGTAAGGAGATGATTTGTTTACTTAGCATTTATGGAAGGAGTCTCCAGTGTCAGAGATAAAGTAGTAACTTTACTTACATTTTCCGACATCGTAGGGACAGAGCAGATTACACTTTGTAGGTCCTCACTAACATAAAAAGCTGTATTTCTTTTTGTTGTATTAACTTCAAGAGAGACAGAAAGAAACAGAGGCTGGTGAAGCAACAACTGTTTATCGCTGCTATAACACAAGTCAGGACTGGGACCACAGCATTAAATTTACCTATAAATGGATAAAAAGTATGTTCTGTTCTCTGACTGAGAAAAAAAAACATTGTAATCATTGGGACATAATAAAGAGTATAAAACACTTCATGACATGCTGTTATAGGAAATGAATCAAGCTCAGGGTGGAAACAGTAACTCTGCTACATCACACATCAGCTTGATGTACTTGGGAAATTTGTGGATATACAGAAAGGGATAAAAAAGAAAAAAAAAGAAAGCTCAAGTCAGAACTCCTTATATTACATGACCAATTGGTTACTAAACCAATAGAAGCTTATTCCATGTATAACACTGTGAGGAAACAACTCCTTAGTAATACACAGCTTATAACGCTTACTTAGGAACCTCATTACGAATGCGTTCATTTTTATGAAAACTGACAAGTTTTTCATAAACACTCATGCATTATTCTGTGGGATTTCATGCTCATCTGCATTGGCATCAGTTTGTCACTTTGTAGACGTCTCAAATAAATTACAATGTAGTTTCCTAAAGTTTTCAAGGCTCCAAGTTAGGTTTTTTTCCCCCCTCTAATATTTTCTGGTATTTTTATTGTAGTTTAATGACACACAGACTTTTCTTCTCGTCTCTGCGTCCCCACTGTTTCTCGTTTTCTGTGCTTCTTTGAAGCACTGTCTTTAATCACATTTACCAGACGGGTCATTTCCTGATTCTCTGTCAGATTTCCATATTTCCCAGCTATTCTCTCTCTCTCTCTCTCTCTCTCTCTCTCGCTCCTTCTCAGAAAAAAAATCCCTTCATCTGCACTACTGAACAAATCTCTGATTTCCGCCACATCCTGCTCTCGACGTAAATATTAATTTCATGCCTTTCAATTTCAATGTGCAAGCCTTTTTTTCTCCAGGTTCGGCCTGCACTATTTCAGCCGGATGGGTTTCAGATGTTTACAGAGGGAAGTCATTAGATTTGCCGCTATGGCAAACACTGTGGCTAATTTCCAGGAAACAGCATTTGTGTTTTAATTTTTGGAGAAGGTGAACTAGGAACACGAGAGAGAGGTTTTTGTTGATCGGCAGGTCTAAGTAGGCACTTGGAACGATGTCAAGGGATTGTGGGGTGTTTGTTCACCGACACTGAACTTATTCAATCAACAATAACAATTGTTTTCTTTATGATTTATATAATCATATCAGGAAATCACAAAAGAAAATGACTAAAATGAGACTCATGGTGTGAATAATGATTAAAAATGAGCCCCATAGTTGCATTTTGCATTCATAAAACATGTTCCAAATTTCTTTATATATGCAATTATTTACAAAGCTACACATCAAAATCCTCAGTGTTGAATGAATTAACACTTACAGCGTTTATATACAGTACAGTATGTCCAATTGGACACAAATTAACAATGAAAGCGTTTATTCAACATGCTAGGTGTTAATTCAGTGCAGGGGATCAGTCAGGACACTGTTGGGTTTCTGTGTGTAGAGTATCGTGACTGTGTTTAGCTGCTGGTGAGCCGGGCGATGGGAAACAGGAGCGGTGTGAACCCCATGCTGCGCAAACAATTCACACCTCTCCACAATAACATTGGTACAGAGATAAAACGGACAGCTTTTGTTTTTTTTTGTTTTTTTCTTTTACAGCTGCCACAATAAAATTATAACATTTAAACCTAGTAGTGTCATGTCCACTGTGGACAAGTCCTCCCCAGACCACCAGAGGGCACCCTCACTCATTGTTTGCACTTCTTCTTTTGTTGTCTGCTCCGTTTCCTTCCTTGATTGTGCTCACCTGTTTTGTGTTTCCCCAAATTAGTTTGCTACTTAAGTTCTGTGTTTTCCTTCCTTAGTTGTGGCGCATTGTGTGTGTTTGGGCCTAGTCGATATGCTTGCTGGTATATTACGTTATCTTTGACCACCATGAGTGGTCTTTTGTTTTCATGTTGAGTTTTCTTTTCTTTGTCTTGCCTTGCTTTGCCTAGCCTCAGTCTAGTTAGGTGTTTTGGCTGTTACAGTTTTTGGGTCCTTTTCCAGTCTTTGCTTTTTTTTTAATTTTTTATTTGTTTTGTTATTAAAGAAATTCTGCATTTGCATCCAACTCCCTGGATTCCCTGCCAGGTAGGCTTAATTCTTAAAGCCTTGAGTCTATTTTTCATTTGAGCCATTACCCACTACTGTGGAGCTGTATAGTGACTTCACAAATAACGTCAATGCTGAACACAGGCCCCCAACCCCAACACAGTGGAAATGACTTTTTTTTTTTTTTTTTTTTGGCATAAAGAGTTGAGCATGTTTGTGAGACATCTGAAATGCTGACATCTGAAATACAGAAATACAGAGAAAAACACAAACACCTACCTGTGGTAGTCATTAGTGTCCAGATTTTAGTCTGGTCCTAAACGATTCTCTTTGCAGATTATCCTGTGGTGTGTAGCTGCCGTGATTTCAATTGTTTTTCATTATTCTTTTGTTCTTTCAGGACATGAAGGATGGATAAATAAATATATAATGAAACATGGGGAAAAAAAAAACCCCAATGCTTTTAATGCATGCTTGTAATTTAGCGTTAAAAATTAATTTTCAGAGCTGTATCCATGAACACTATATCTAATAGTCACCTTGTTCTTATGAGATGTACAACTGAGGCTTTTCCAAGGTTTGATGTTTCAATTTTCTTTGGAAATATTAATGAAAAAATCAACTCTAGACTCTAGTGTATGTGTCCAAACGCAGAAACTATCAACAGAAACCTTATATTTTTATTTTTCTTGTCATCCCACATTCCCTTTTCCCAACACACATGACTTTAGGGTGCTGGTTTCGGAAACACTGCTGTATAGTATCTAATGCAGATACACTATATACTGTACATTCACAGCATGCCTCCTCGCATAATCCTTATGCTAGCATACGCTTGCTTAGCAACTTCATGATTTGCCCTAATTGTGAGAAAAACCTAGCTGTTTTTCCTAAAACCTAGAAAGATAGACTTGTCTGTGATGCTGAATCTTTAACCCCAGATTATTTAATGAAACATTATATTGGACTTTTTACAGTTACATCCCGCAAAGTCTCGCAATCTGTAAATGCCAGGATAAAACCTCCTGTATGAACATCGTTTTAGACGGATCCCTTTTTTCTGGTGTGTGAGACGATCCTCTGGAGCTTTTTATATGGATGGTTAGCGAGCCTATAGACATATGTTCAGTCTCGATTTTTCTGCTGTAGTCAAACAGGAGTTAAACCACTGGGACTCAAACAGTACCAAGACCTTTTTGCTTCCTCTTCTTAGCCACACACTCATCCTGCTTTCTCCAACACTGACACACACACGCACGCACAAACACATCATTTCTTAGTTCCCAGAGGCCTAATTAGAGTTAGCATGTGGCTGTTGAGAGTCGTACGATCCTCGATTCAGCCGTCTGTTTTGTTTGAGCGTTTGATCACGGGACGTTTTTGATTTTCAGAGTCTGTCTGAGCCACTTTGTGTGTGTGTGTGTGTGTGTGTGTGTGTGTGTGTGTGTGTAATAGTGTATGTAGAGGGTTTAAAATCCAAATTCAAATGTTTTAAAACCTCAGATTACACTCTTCATTGTCTAACGCAAGTCTGTTGAAATAGTTTCCTAAACTTTTTGTCTCAAGAAAAAAAAAACGTCCGTCATTAGGGGGCAGTAGAAGCGTGTCCATGAATCGCGGGAAAAGTGATTGGCCGAATAAAACCGTCTTATGCATTCACACACACATTATATAGGTGTATATCACTGTCACTACAGGTGCTTACACTTAGCATTTAGTCCATTTGAACAGAACTCTGGTGTGTCCTGCGCTCAGTTTGGTTCTGTGAGCGGGGGTGGTCTCGGTCCATAATGCAGTTTTCCAAATGGGATTTCTCACAAAAAACATTTGTGCTGATGCCATGGCTTAAATCATCATTATTTTTTTTGTCATGTTGTACATATTTCTCCATGTTATTAAGTAGGAAAAAAAAAAAAAAAAATCAACCATTGCACCTTTAACCCTGATTCAGACTCAGCAAACAGACTAGTAGGTGTGAAAGTGCCTACTAATGGAATTTGTCATTTGTTGAGCTCTCATGGGGATTTTTTTTTTTTGTACGCATAATCACATCAAACTGGAGAATCCTCATCAATCAGGCAAAAAAAAAACCCCGTGTCATCACATCACCCGCATCCTCAACCTCTCAAGAAAGCAAAACTAAAGCGAAGATCTAAATTTGAAATGAGCTAATTCTCTGACTGGCGTCTTGGCTCAGGGTTTTGGCCATGTTAAATATGTATTTTTAATTGTTTGATGAGAGCTGTGCACTTGCAAGGCTGTGGAGTTTAAATAAGAACGTCTGAGCCTGAGGAAGAGCATTCTGTATGAACAGAGTGTTAATTAGAAAACACTGAGCTGCTAATTTGCGAGATGTTTATGCTGGAGCCTCATGAGCCTCAGGGTTAGCATGGACCATCACACACACACACACACACGAGACGTCCTTGAGAGGTTGAGATTGTGGTTTAATCCTGAGGATGAAGGTTTGGAGGGTGTGTTAAGTGTGTGAGAACCTGATTTTGTGTTTCTGCATAAACCTTGCCATACATATAGTACATTTACATACTACACGAGTTCAAGATGTCTTCGCTAATAATAATAAATTGAATTAATTACAGTACCGTCACAGAGGCTTGTTGACTTCCTGCTTTTCCTCACTCCGGCTTTAAACACGCTCCCCGATCATCGCGTCTCTCCTCATTAACGTCGCTTTGTCTCATTACTCGTTACTCAGGGTGCTTTGAAGACAAGACGATCAGGCCAGATATTTGTAGAGTCGTTTCAGATTAAAGTGTTAATGAATGGTGAGTTTAAAAAGCCACTTTAAACCATCATTATTGAGGGGAGTAACGGCTGGACACTTCGCTCCTGAGATTCTTAACATGGAAAAATAAAATCAGTGAGTTCAGCTTCACATAGCCAACGATAGTAGAATTACAGTGTACTGTATGTGCTAGCTCTTTCAAGTGAGGTTCATTTCTGTTGTATTGATTTAAAAAAACACTCAGCCAGAGTTTTAGCTAGTTAGCTAAAGCAAGGCAGAGTCCTAGACATCACAGCGAAAGTATATACACCCTTTTGAGTGTCTAGCTAATGCGGTGTTCATGTTTTTATAGTTGTCTCGTGTCCAAAATTTGCTTTAAAAAACCAAGCTATCAAGACAATTTGAGCAAAAGTACAAGTTCTACTAAGAAAGCTAGCTAAAGTGGCGAAATTAGCATGTTAGCATTGTTACCATCGTGACTTAAAAGATAGACCATTCAGCTCATTAAAAGCCAAGTTATTACCCTATACACACACGAAATTTGGCTCATATTGATTTATAAGGATGTTTACATCAAAGCTTTACACAGATTGCATTTACCGAGCAGTACAGGAGCAATGTCGCTAATTCCACGTCCAGCGACATCCCCTTCACCAGTAATAAATTACTGCATCTTGGAAAAACACTGCGAGTGTTTATTCTGGTGTTGCCCTGTTTCTTGTTACGTTTTTTTGAAGCACAGAGTGATTTTCTTCCTACAGGAGAATTAACTGCCTGTGCTGCACACTTGCTATTTGAGACTGAGATAGGGGCAGAGTGATGGGTATTGGGGGTATGTCTATAAAATGACTGACAAGAGGTCCATCCAAACACAAACAAGTATTCCAGACTGTAATGCAGTTTTCCAAATGACTTTTCTCAGCCACGTAATACATTTGTGCTGATGCGATACCTGTAACCATAATATACTCTACATTTTTATCATGTTGTGCATATTTTTTAGAACAACAAAACTACTACTACTACTATTATTATTATTATTATTATTAGCATTATGTAGCTAAATGGGTCCTGTGACATTCGTTAGTGAACATCGACCGCGATTAAAATCCATCCAGTGAATATCTTCAGATTCGGTTCGAGTATGAATAGTAAGAAGGTCCGACTGCACTGCTGCTGGCTATGACAATGTAGTATTGTATTGAGGACATGAACGTATGTTAAATTTTATTTATAAAGCATATTTAAAACATCTATTGACTAAAGAGCTGTACAAAATGTTATATTTTCTAAAATTGAATTGGCAGTTTTAAATTGACTTGAAATAGACTTTATAAGGAATGCAGAGCAAGGAATAAAGGTATTTCCTTTGAGAATAAGACTTTCAAAATAGGTTTGAATGATAATGAACAATATTAGCTGGTTTTCAGAATAAAAACTTGCAACGAGCCATTTGGGAACCAAAATGAGTCGAATCATTGGTGAGAAAAGCCCCAATTCGCATCACTAGTGGAAATCTGCAGCAGTTTTAATCCAAAGTTTCGGTCTTGATCTTGAATCGATCGTGAATATTCAATAATCAGCCCAAGACACATGAACCGTATCACAGGATATGCATGAGACTATGTGCATGCGTTGCACATGCACTGTGTAATATATCTTTTTATAGTAGCTAATATACTGTACGTTATTTATGATGCATGTGTATAAAATGGAATGATTCCTGAACATATTGACTGAGCCGTGTAGTTCACACCATTTCCAATGCTCTGCTTGTAGCAATAAATAATTCTAATTAGCCTGGAGTCATATGCTCCAAATGTGACTTTCCATTTTCCACTCAAACGAATCAATGGAAATGAATAGTAATTGAACTCAGCGTAATACCCGGTGCTGACTTAACACACGCAGTGCTCATTTGTGACCCTGTGGACTTCTAGGAATGCTGTTAGGTTTTAATTTAACACTGGGGATTTTCTTTTTGAAAATTTCTTTGTGCTATTATGCTCTTAATCATTAACCGGCTCGGTCCCTCAGGGTTTTCTAATAGCGTCGCTGTAAAACGCTAATCTCAGGACACAGTGTGCGCCTCGCTGAATGCTAACTTCTTTTATGTAGAAATGAAGACATCAGGATGTATTTGTGATATTTATAATATTCGCTTATTAAAATGTTTGTACATCTTTTCAGAAATGCCACGCACTTGACTGGCAACACGTCCGATTATGCCGTATTGGTTTCGGGAACCACATCGGACCAGGCTGCGCTCTTTATCTGCCGTAATGGTCATTCATTTATTTTCATGGTGAGGCAGCAATTAAAGCCACTCTTGTTAAATGCACATGGAGCCTTTTAGCCACAACACCTAGTTACGTTCACTTAAACCAAACAAACATTCAGTGGACAAACAGGCTGTAAAAGCTAATAAATAATTCAGGAGAAATAAATCATAGATAAACGAGGCGAGAGACTGTAAGAGGGAATTACATCACTGCAATCTGTTTCAGCAAGGGGAGAGTGCAAAGATAGACATATTGAGAAGTAGACAGATGGACAGATAGATCTACATTACCTAGGATAAGGATTCAGTTTTCCCAGACAGACAGTATCTAGTATAAAGCTTTAATGTTCCTAGACAGACAGACAGACAGACAGATTAATAGATATGTTGTTATGACTTTTCTGTAGCACTTTGAGATTTTCTTTAAAATGTAAAGTGCGTTATAAATAAAATGTATTATTATTATTATTATTATTATTATTATTATTATTATTATTATTATTATATAGTATCTATGATAAAACATTAACTTTCTCAGACAGAAAGATAGCTGTACCATAGATAGATAGATAGATAGATAGAAAGATAGAATCCATAGATAGTATCTATGATAAAGCTTTAACTTTCTCAGATAGACAGACAGGTGTGCCACAGACAGACAGGAAGAAAGACAAACTGACAGAAAGACAGACAGATATACCAATAGCCAGACAAACATACATGCACACAGACAGACAGATATATAGAAAGACAGACAGTATCTAGGATAAAGCTTTAACTCTGACAGACAGACAGACAGACAGATATATAGAAAGACAGACAGTATCTAGGATAAAGCTTTAACAGACAGACAGACAGGCATACCAGTGACCAAACATGACAGACAGACAGGTATGCCAACAGACAGACAGGCATGCACACAGACAGGGGCATGCTGACAGACTGAACTGTGGATAGACAGATGCATAGACAGACAGATAATCATACAGAGTCAGAAATGCTGACATACAGACAGAGAGGCATGGTGCCAGACAGACAGACAGAAAGGCATGGCGGCAGACAGACAGACTTGCTGATACACAGACATATACAGACAGATAGACAGACAGGCATGCTGATAAATAGACAGACAGACAGACAGACATGGTGATAGATAGACATACAGACAGATGGACATACATGCAATCAGTCAAACCCAAAGAGAGAGGCATAGCGACAAGCAGACATGCTGATAGACAGACCGACGCAGACAGACAGAGACGGACCAATAGGCAATAGCCAGACAGGTAGATATGCTGACAAACAGACACATGCGCTGATATCCAGATAGAGGCAGAAAGACAGGTGGATAGATAAAGAGACAGTAAAACAGATAGACAGGTAGATCGATAGATAAACAGATCAATAGACAGACACAGAATAATCGGTTGATAGAGAGACAGAGTGAGAAGTAGATAGATAAAGGGACAGACAGACAAACAGACACTTTGCTTGTGGAACTGATGAGAGACTTTTGTTTCTCAGTGCACTTTACTTTGTGAGCTGCTGCAGTATTCGTCGCCCTCCAGCTTCCTGAGTGAAGTGAGTGAAGTGCACTTCGCTGTTACTCCCTGCACACTCTGTAAAGTGTGTGACGTATCGAACACGTCCAGGACGTTACTCAGTTCCGAGCGGTAGCAGATGGATTACGCAGTAAAGTCCAGCTGTTGTTCATCCGTCACAAAATGGAGGATTTCAGGATTTAATCTACAAACACACCGCCGCTGTCCGAGTCCAGACTCACAGCGGGGTGAAGTGCACAGCATGTAGGACGTCCTGTAATAACCTCCTGAAGCACTTACTGTTCCAACCGGATCAGACTGGAGCTGAAATGTGCTTTTATTGGCTAAATGTCCAGCTGTGACGTGGAGAAATCAATACATCTGTAAAACGGGTGTACAAACTAAACATATACTGTATACAATATACTTTATTTTAGCTATACTGTATATACATGTGCATGCAGCTGCTAGCTCACATTAGCAAGTGTCATTGCTACAGGTGACCGTTCAATTTCTAAGTGTGTGCAACACAGCGATTTTAGCGACATCATAGTGATCACACCATCGTGACAGCGCAACAAGCGAAATTTACACTGAGATTTTCTCAACTTTATGCAAATTAGATATGACACAGTAAAGCGACAAATCCAAACGATTGGCTCACATGATTCCTCAGACCAATCTTAGCGCGCGTGTGGTCCGACATTTCTTTAGTTCAAACGTTCTACTAGTTGTATGCTAGTTGTATACAGTTAGCAAAGAACCTTGTACAAAGCTGAGCATGTAACATGTAAATCAAGCAACCAGTTTTCGCACTGATTAGCATGTGGTTTAATTTTTGATTAACTAGTTAGCTCTAGAAGATATACAGTATAGAGCGACTACCATTTCTCAGCAGAACACAAAAATCCTGGACAGGCCACGCCCACAGGTGACAAACTACAAGCGACATGAGCGACTTCTAAGGCCAACGTAGGGTGAGGTTTATACTTCATTTTGAAAATGTAAAAATAACATTTTGGGGAAATTTGAGAAAAAAAAAAGAAGAAAACCTTTATTTTTTTTAATGGACTGAAATGGTTTAGATATAACTAAAATTCCTTTAGTGTTTCATCAACGAAATCAAGACCGTAACTAAAATATTACTAAACGCTCGTATACTTCCATCAAAGGACTAAAATTAAAACAAACTCTAAATGAAAAACGAACACTGATTTCTACATCTTCATACTTTAAAACAAAGGGCTAATTTAAACAGTACCTTTCCTTGTTGCCTTCCTGGGGCTGGAGCTTCAGGAGTACGTCGTCTATCGTACCTTTAATTTGAATCTTTTACCTGAGACGCTACATGTAAATAGATTACCTTTAATTTATTCTAAAGCCTAATTAATCAGTACAACAATGGCCTTTAAGGTACAATCAACATAAAATATATCGTTTAGTACCTATTTTTTTGAAGGTGAAAAAGAGCAGTCAATTTAAGGCAAAGCAGGCTTGGGCTGTACCACTTGGAACGCAAGGCGGGGTTTTGTTTCTGGCGACTGATTCTGATTTTGTCCACTTAATAACTAGGCTTGATTGTGTGTTGATGAGCAGGAGGCATCGAGAGTCGACGACGCAAATCCGTTTTCATGAATGTAATCGCATTAATCAAGATAAAATATGGTCGACCCCCATGGAATTCTTCTGTAATGAGATGTTTATGTAGCAAATATGGAAGGAGTCTCCAGTGTCAGTGCTTTGTCACAGTCAGAGGTAAAGCTGTAACTTCTTCAGGACAGAAGGGTTTACGTTTTTCAGTTTCTTGGTGCATGTTTTTTTTTGGTCGTATTAATGTTAAAAGATGGATAAATGGATAAAAAGTTCTTGTTCTTTCATAAATTTTCATTCTAACTGTCGGGAAATTGGTGTGATACAAGAGGAACAAAAACTTGAAAAAAAAGATGTAATGTTGTCAGAAAATATTCAAATCAACTTGGTAGCAGACATTCTGCTTCATCACACCACCCTGCCATTGATTATTTTCCCACAACAGCACAACCCGAAGTGTGTTATTCCCCATGTATTTTACCCTTGGTGCCATGTCAGAACCTTTACCGTGACGTGCAGCTGCCGAATAGCGAAAAACGTCCCTCATAAAGAACTTGCCATAAATAGCAGGAAGTTATTAGAGGAATATTCCTCACCGTAATCTCCGGTACGTATTGGCAGCTAATAAAAAACTCCAGGCCATAAAGCGTTGCTGGATTTAATGACTTGAACCCAAGCCAAAGCTTTTTTCCTCCATTCCATTCTGACAATTTTCTACCAGAGGACGGCTTAATGAACGGCGTTATTATTCAGCGTTGTTATGAAAAATGAAAATCCTAAAATAAGTCCCTACCGCTGTGAGAAATATAGGCAAACACTAACACTGTGTTTGCCTTTGGGTCGCATGTTTCTTTTCTTCCGGGAGTTTAGCATGCAGCGCACGCTGCGGTTTAGTGAAAGATTAAGCGAGATCATTTATAAATATTATATAATGACAGTGTGTAAGAGGATTATGGAATTAAAACTCCATATCTCATTAATATCTATGAGTGCAGTTGTTCGCCATTATGCAAAAAACTATGAGTCAGCTAATTAGGAAATGTTGGATTTGACTGCTGGAAAGAGACTCTAATTACAAATCATAAAGAGCTGACCAATAAGAAGGCTCGTCTGAATGCTAATGAACAGCTGAGCTTTTCCAGGAGAGGATTTATTCTTCTGCTTAATACAGGTGATGAGAGAGGACGGGTGAACTTTTTAGGATTTTATGTGAAGAAGCCTAAAGCAGCGAGTGAACAGATCATTCTGGATTTGTCACTGTGCTGGAGTTTTCAGTAAAGAATAAAATCCTCCGTGTCATCCTGTTATAGAAAGAGAATCGACGACAGTGTGGCGTGATGCAACGGAGTCATTGTTACCAACCTGAAGTTGACCGTTTTCCTATAACAGCGTGCCATGAAGTGTTTTATTCCTCTTATTCCACAGCGATTTTTAATTTATTAACAACTGGCATGTCGTACTTTTAACCCGGTGATGTCACCGACTGTTATTTTGGGGTTTTTCTTCACAGCTCTCACAATGTTTCTGTCATCAACTGCCGTTGTTTTCCTAGGCCGATCGCCTCGAGGTCTGGTTGTTAGTACACCAGTGGTTGCTTGCTTTTTCAGGACACTCTATAGTGTTGTATTGGTTATGGCCAACGCTTGTGCAATGTCCCTGATTGATTTTCCATCTTTCCTAGACAGCTCTCTGGTCTTCATGTTGGTTTATCATTTTTAACAACAGATGCAGTCTTCACAGGTGAAATCCAGGGCTCAGACTAAGAGTAGACCTTCAGAGCTATTAATTGTTTAAACAGTCAATCTAACAGGTCACACCTGGGCATCAAGAAACACCTGTCAGTCACATGTTCCAATATTTTAGATCACTTGGGTGAAAAACGGGTGGGTTCAAACAAAATGTGCAACGTTCTAAGTTGTTTAACACATCTAGATGTAAATATCAAGGACTGAAAGCATCAAAATGTGTTCATGTTTTGATCTTGAACCCAAATGTCCTTCAGTGTAAAACAAAATCAGAAGAATTGGCCTTGCTGTTCCAATAATATCGGAGGGGACTTTTGGAGTCTGCCTCAATTTCTCGTCCCAGTTTATTCCCAATAAATAGTGTTCTGGAGTCCTTTGAAGCGAGTGTGTGCAGGTTACTCGGTGCTAAACTCTTAGATATATACTTCAATTAGCCTCGTAGCTTCAGTGGCAAACTAAAGAAGCATGTCTTAGCTGATGGATGGACTACATTTGGAGTAAGCGGACATGGTGCTTCACTTTTGCCTGAGCTGTTCCTTTAAATAATGGACTTGAGGGTCAGCTGAGGAAAACGCTGCATTAATTTTTAATAAGTGGTGAAATAAGGCGGTGTTGCTACTGAACACTCAGGGTCGATTGGGTTCGATTTGGGTTTCGATCGAATTCCTGTGCAGAAGTTTTTCTGTGTATTAGCTCCCTTACTTTTTTTAGTTCACATGGCATGAAGCCAATTCACAGCATTTGTTGCGTGTGAATTTTTCTATTTCATCTGAGGATTTGTCAAACAGCTAATAAATGGATTTGTCTCAGTTTTACATAATTTATTCATGAATAATGAGAATAAACCGAGCAAAGGTTTGCGTTTCATAAACAGAAAGCTCTCAGGAGCGCTTCTGCGAATAAAAAAAAAAAAAAAAACACCCATCTTGGGATTTATTAAGTGGGAGAAATAATTCGGATTCATTTGTTTAACTCCTTTGATGAGGTTTATCAACAGTAATAAGACACATTTAATATTAAATGTATATTATTCTCTTCCTGGAGAGTTTTAAACTTTTTCAGTCTTTGGGTCTTTTCACTTACAGGCCTGAGTGCTCTTTAATAATTATTTTACTGCTACTGCTGGGGTGTTGGTCTTTTTTTTTTTAAGACAGAATGTAATTATTATTAAAAAAAAGTTATTTGTTAAAAAAAGGCAAACGATTTCTTGATGTGTGCTGTTACGTGCTATGTTTAAATTTTGTTTTTAAATTTAGTTTTTTTAAATTGTGTTTTTCTTACACTTCCATTCATTTAAATAACATTTTATATAGTAGTTAATTTATGTACAACATATTTGGTAACAAATGAATAAATAGTTTAAGATTAGATTATGGTTTTGTATTTAATATCACATTCCATTTTGTTATTTATGTAAAGGAAATGCACAACGACAGAGTGGTGTGATGAAGCGGAGTTGCTGTTTTTCCAATAACAACATGCCATGTGAATTTAAGACATTTTTTTTTTATCCATTTAATGTTGGAATGTCTGTGAAACAAGTAAGTTCCTGTTCTCACTTACGCTATAGCAGCTATAAACAGTCGTTCCTTCACCAGCATCTTTTTTTTTTTCTTTCTAGAAATTAATAAGACAATTATAAAGCAGCTTTTCGTGTTCCTGAGGAACCGAAAGCGTAACCTCCTCTGTCCTGAAGTTGACGGACTGTTAAAGCTCTGACACCGGAGACTCCTTCCATAAGTGTTAAATAAATATCTCCTTACAAACTACACAATTACCTGACCGTGACGCAGATTAAACTCTAGCTGTGGAACATAAGTGTTGATGAACAGAAAGCATATAAAGAATTACATTACAAAGTGAAAACGCAGAGTGCATACTCACCCATTAGCAAGCACACACACACACACACACACACACACAGCTGCTTATGTTTTTTTTTATTTTTTTTTTTATACAGATGCATAGATACGGCCTGAGAGATAAATATAAATCTAACTTGGGGGAGAGAGAGAGAGAGAAAGAAGAAGGGGAGAGAGAGAGAGAGAGAGAGAGAGAGAGAGTCCAGTGCAAATGATTAATGAAGGATGTTTTTAATTATGCAAAACAAGCCTTAAAGCAGCATTCTCTCGCTGCCCCTCCTCTCTTTCTCTCTGTATCTCTCTCTCTTTCTCTCTCTCAGTATCTGTCCATGTATCTTCTTCTGTATTTCTGCTACCTCTCTTTTTCTCTCTCTCTCAGCACTGCTGTTAGCTTCACGTGGTGTGTGTGGGAAAAGATTAATTAGTTTTCTAAATGACTGCAGTGATCGAGATGACGTGTGTGTGTGTGTGTGTGTGTGTGTGTGTGTGTGTGTGTGTCTGAGAGTAAGCCCTTATGGTTTCTAGAGCAGCTATGAATCATTCTGTTAAATAAAACAGTCTCTAAAGGCAGTTACAATGTCACGCCAGTAATGTCACAAACTTGCGCAGGACATGTTCTGGCCAGGCTCATTTCTCAGAAGGTGCTGATACTTTTTCTATAAGTGCAGCTCTGACAGTAGCAGCTACAAATCTCAGGTTTATATTAATGCGCTTGCTCTAATACGATCACGTTATTGATGGGCCATCTAAATGTGTGTGTAACTGATGATAACGGAAAGATCCTCTCACACACACACACAATCCCCAGGATGAATTTATCTGCCCCCTCCATCCCTCCTGCTTTTGCTCATTTGTACAGTGTGAACTCGGGGACGAAGCCAATGCGATGAGTCATTCAGTCCAGATCAAATGGAACTGAACACGATCCAAACGCAACACCAATAAAAGTCCAATAAAAGGTCAGGAAGAAACAAACACATGCTGAGATTTGTACGTTACAGCTGCAGGTTTCCCACTGTGCTGGAAACACACGGATAATTGGTGGCGTTAAGTCAACACTTTTATCTTCTCTCTGTTCTATTGAGCATGTTGTTAAGGTCGGACTGAAAGGCTCCTGTGCAGCTACGACAACATCACGCCTCCCTTTTCTTAAATGTCAAAGCCATCTGTCCTTCGCATTGGGTACAATTTTCGTTTTATTTTCCCCATTTCCAGACACAATCGCTTTTATTTCTCATCCAAACGCTGTTACAGAGCTGGAGGTGAACACCTCCGATGTTTAAGACCTTTAAAAAGGATGAGCTCATAGGTTTCTTTTTATCCCAACTGAGTCCAGTGTCCAGTGTCCACAATCACAGACAAGTGACCTATGACACCAATATATCGTATATTTATCAATCTTTCTCAAGGAAAAGCTGTGTGTAAATGTTTTCATGGTCAAACTGAACTAAACAATCCCGTCAGATTGACGAAGGTTTCGCTGAGTTTCTTTGTACCCAGGTGCGCGTGTTCATAAACAGCATTCAACCAATAAATTGCCAAGCTGCCGGTTTACATTTAGCCACGCCCACAAAGGTCAAAATTTACATTTACATTTACAGCATTTGGCAGACGCCCTTATCCAGAGCGACTTACAATAGTGCTTTGAAGTCTATCAAAAATACATTCTGATATTGG
>CM074989.1:2201815-2215367 GCA_037576825.1 Pangasius krempfi
GGGTTAGGAATGGGATGGCACTTAAGTTCATATGTAAGTCAAGGCAGGTGACCGAATACTTTTGGTAATATAGTGTACATTACCCATCAGCCCCAGCACGTCACATGTCACTAATCACTCACATCTGTTTCCTGCTTCACCATTGCTTAAGTTCCAGTTTTTCAGCATCTCATGTTCAAGTGTTTTGCTGTAGTGTTCGTGTGGTGTGTTGGGGGGTGTGTGTGTGTGTGTGTGTGTGTGTATGCTGTTGTGGTGTGTGTGTGTGTATGCTGTTGTGGTGTGTGTGTGTGTGCGCGCCACAGTCTCGCTTGTAGTTGCTTGTAGGTTTTTGCCTTGTTTCCACAGTTCAGGTTTATGGTTCTTGCTTTCACAGGTTTTGGTTGTTGGTTTATACTTCACATAATAAATAATCTGCACTTGCATCTGCCGCCTCTTCTACAACTAATAGTAACAACAATAGAATATAATGTGTAGTGTAATATAAATCATTATAATAAAAGATCTCAGATATTACATTATTCTGAATTTTGATTTCTAGATCTCTCCTGTAACTTAGTCATCATTGATCAGAGAAGGTCTTTAAACCAGCCAGTACTGAGACTACAACCTTCTGGTCCCTGGTGCTGGTCCTCACCCAGTGAGCTACCTACATTAGTTACATTATAAAACTTTCAACTTCTAATTATTAAAACATTATACTACATGATATAGGAGATGAAAGAAAGCAGTATGAAATCCTGTTCAGTTTATTCAAAAACCTTTTTCAAACTTTTTCAAACCTATAAACTGTCCTGCATTAGCTTTCCAATTCCCACAATCCTGTTCAAACCAGCATTACTGGGTCGTCCCGAACTGTGCCAATTTTTATAATTGACTTCAACCTAAAAAGGCTGAATTTAATATTTCTGCGAGATGAAATATATGCAAATACGTGAAGCACTTCTAATTGTGCGCTTAATCAAAGAGCGTATTATTTTTTCCTCAGAAGTGAAATCAAGGCATTTGGCACAAAGCTTACTTTAAGTGAAGAAGTGAACTTTGCTGGATGTCCTAGTTCTACAGACAGTTTGATTTTTTCCTTTAGATGATTGTTTATATTGATCATGATTGAGAGGAAGAGATGATGTTGGAAGTTTTAAAATAATCATATAATATATTGCTATAAATTCTAAAAAAAAAAAAAAAAAAAGACACCACAGGAAAGAGAGAGAGAGTGGGTTTGTTTTTAAAAACACTTTTTAATCCCAAACTTCTCCTAGATGTTATGTCCATCCAAACCGATTCCAGCCGTGAGACTCGCGTCGCCTCCTTCCTCCGTACTGCGCGAGTCATCCAACCTCCATTCGTCCTTCTCTCACCTCCACCTCCACTCGCTTCCTTCTCCTTCTTTCTCCACATGACCCATCATGTTCACGTCCACTCTTAGTGCGCTTAACGCCGCGTTCCCATCAGCCACCACCGAGTGACCTTCATCTCTCAGGGAGAGATGTAAAGGTACAGACATGACCTTTGACCGCTTCTGTTTAGATCCGACATTGACAAGATCCTGCAGCCAATCAGCACCTGTACCTGCCGTGACACAGCAAGCATCGAGGACCAATCACAGGAGGAGCCGCCGTGCCTAATCTCTTAATGCTTCTACAACTTCTTCAAGGTGACCGGTCTCCCTCTCGGAACTTTCGCTTCATTTAAATAGGGGCTCGTTTATCAGATACTCATAACATTACATATTTTTAAAGTTACAAGTTAGGAGACTGGTGGACTGCATTTCAATTTTCTGATTATTTTTCAGTGTATATTACATGGAGAATGAATTCCCTAATTTGTAGCTTCCTCTACATTATGTTGGTGGTGTAGGAGTTAATAAATCAGACTTTTTTTTTATATGCGATCCATGATGTACACTGAATTACCAGCAACGTCCTTCTAGTAAAGTCTATCCACTTGGCGGCCATCTTGGAAATGCTCCAATAACGACTAAAGCTTGTAACTGGGAATTTCTGACCTCCGACCATAGGAAAAACCTATGGCTCTGAGGGTGAAAAAGAAGGGGGTGTGGCCAGACATACACAACATGTGTGTGTGTGTGTGTGTGCGTGTGTGTGTGTGCGTGTGCGTGTGTGTGCGCGTGCGTGCGCGCGTGCGTGCGTGCGTGCGTGCGCGCGCAAGTTACGTCATTGCAGCGGGAAAAAAATGCAGGAAGCTGGTTACGAGTCAGCTGTAGCTTCTAGTCACTAGCATTAGCATTTAGGTTTTTTTAAATTTTTTATTAATTACACATTAACAAAGTTAGGAAGGCTGCAAAACTGTAAATAAACAAAAGTTACTAGCTGTAACTGATCTCACTATAGAATTGAAATAAATTGTATAAACTGCACGTGCATGTGCTCTGTGCTGTACAGCAGCAGAGACACTTATTGAATTCTTGCATAACGAAGTCGCCCTGATAAACAACACACTGTTTCACTTTCTTTCTGTAAACCTCCGTTCAGGTTTAGCGAGCGAAGATGTTCATGACTTTCAGCTGCACGGACAAGCGAAGCTAGGATGCATCAGAGACAGATGTTCTGTTGCTCTGCTCTGCAGTCAGACAGCAGGTTATTAAGGTTCATACAGGACACAAAACGGATGAAAAGGAAAGGCCTAATTATGAAATACAACATAATTTATTTGTATATTCAGTTGTCAGAGCTAGTTTATTCCAGCTTAAGGGAGTTCGTAAGATAAGAACTTTTCTCACATTCACTCAGCAGACCTTCAGACTGCTACCCACACTTTTATTTCATCAAGCAGTGATTATTGCAATGCCCTGGAATTAGCCAGGAATTAGCCAGGAACCAAAAAGAGAGAGCACATTTCACCCGTCTTAGCCTCACTCCACTGATTACCGGTGAAATGCAGAATCGAATTTAAGATTTTATTGCTTGTTGTTAAAGCCTTGCATGGACTCGCCCCATATATATTTCAGATCTCCTCTGCCTTCACTCTTCCCAGCGAACTCTCCGATCCTCTTCTCAGTTGTTACTAACCGTTCCCCAGTCACGATTAAAAACCAAAGGCGATAGGGCCTTTTCTGTGATGGCACCGACGCTTTGGAATAGCTTGCCCTTCTCTATCAGATCCTCCTCTACAATAAACTCATTTAAATCGTTCTTTAAACCGTATTTTTCTCTCAAGCTTATCTATAATCTGCCCTATTTTCTGCCAATGTCTAGCTGCCTATTTTCTGGTCTTCGTTATATCTGCTTTGTCTTCTTATATATATATTTTCATTTTTAATTATATTTCATGTTACAATTTTAATGTGCTCTTTGTTGTTATGCCTGATGTGCAAGCAGTTTGGTCAACGCTCATGTTGTTTTAAATGTGCTATATAAATAAATTGACCTTGACCTTATCGTAAAGCTTCAGACGTGACTTTTTCCCGACGAACATTTACATAAATCATCAGACTTCCATGATAATTGGGATCTATTGCCGATTCCTGATGATGGTCCAAAGCCTATTCCACACTGAAAACAAAAGCTCATGGAATTTACTTCATTCAAATATGTACACCGGTTCCACGTGATCGAACCGAGTTGCACGGAGAGAATTTGTTTTCGTACGTCCAAATACATGATTCAATCGTGTATTTTCAAAGCCCTGAATAAAATCGACCTCCACACTTTCATCTGAACTGAGGATCGAACGCAGATCGCTGGCATTCTGCAGCACCTTGTTAATACTAAATGAACTGATCACGCTCACGCTACATAATTCAGTCTAGTAATTAGCAATTTTAATCAAGTCATGCATAGGCAATGAAATCGCCTTTTGGTAAGAAACTTAATATTTTTGTGAACTATACCTAATATGTTCTTAAATCTGACTGAATCACATATTGACTGACCTTTTTTTTTCAGTGCAGGCTGCTTTTTATCATCCCAGACGTAATCTTTTGACATCATTGACTCCACAAAAAGGGAAAAACCTGTAAATTATGTGTGATGTGTATTAGTAGGTACAGAACATCAAGGAATGTCTGAAGACTATACATTTAATGAGTTAACTCAATAGTAGAGTCATACTTACTAAAAAAATATATTCTAAAATTCCGTAAGTCTCCAAGACTGATAAACTAGTTGCTTTATATTCATACTTTTCCAGATCAGCACTTTTCTAGAGCGCTTATCAGAATGAGAATGAAAAAGAAGGAAAGTCATTTATCAGTCTGGTGAAGTAATATATTGCATTATGCGTCACTATTTACGTTGTATTGACTGTCCTGCTTTACTTCTAATCCTGTACAATGACTACCGATTATCACCGTGTTAGAAGAATGACTCATGACATGATAATTTCATGATGCAGTTTTCAGCCAATAAAACCCCACGGTTCTGAACAACGGTTCTTTTGCGAAACATGATGGCAATATGATGGAATAGAAAACAAACATCGGTGTGTGTACAACGGATTAGAAGCCATTTGCAGGTGGTGAATATCAGCAGTCTGAGATGCTTATCTACAGAGAAACATCACGTTTAGTGCAGTTTAATTTTCTTCATCTTGTTTCATACTTTATTACTGCTCAGCGATGAAGCTCTTATCCGCACGCCTCATCTGCAATTTCACTCAAGCAGAGTTGATTTCTGTTGAATAAATAAACCAAACAAACCTGGAGAGTGAGGAAAAAGATTTCCTGTCGCGTCACCGGGCACCGAGTTTTAGTCTGTAATTACATCTAGAGATATCAGGGATCATTTGTATGCTTTCTGTCTTTCCGGGTCATGGCACCATTTGAAACTTTTTCTTGTGGTGGGGGGGGGGGCAGGATTATAGTTTGAGCTGATTTCGGGCCTTATTTACAAGTATAACATTTCATTTTCACACACGTCAGCATGAGCAGCAGCCGGTAGAACAGCTGCACTGATTTACGTCAGGGTAGCAAAGCTAGCAACGATATGCAGGAGCTGATAATAACATCACATTATCGGTCTACAGTGTCTAATTTGTGTTAGAGTTACAGCAAAACTCCCCCAGAGTCTCATATCCTCATCTCTTTATCCACACTCATCCTCATTTCTGTCAGAGCTGTAATGAGGTGATTGGAGCGGGTTGTTATTAAGATGTAAGACTCACTAATAGCTTATGCTATTCCTAATGCTATGATAATCCTTATTCTATAACCCCCACGTTCCGTTCGGGTCAGAATGAACCAATTTACATGGTAACGAAAATAGATCTGTACAAAAGGACTTTTCTTCATGGATCTTATTGAGCTTGAGTTGATTTATGTAATGAATATGCAATGGTTTTTTTTTTTGTTTTTTTTTTTTGATCCAGAGCCTATTCCAGGAACACTGTGTGTAAGGTGGGAACACAATACACCCTGGCCAACTGAAGTACAATCCAGGACAAAAAAAAACCCCCAAAAACAGTGAACTCTATCATTATATCTGCTCCCTGCCATTTTTAACATGAGTTAGGATTGTGTAAATCTTGTAGTGTGGCTCAGACATTAGACGAAAGGGTTCTTTTTTGGATAGTTGAGGGTTCTTGGTTTTCTAAAGAGGTTCTACTTGGTACTTTTTCTGATAAACACAGATATACACAGAACCTTTAAGGCTTCCTTCCTTATAGTACCTCAAGGATTCGCTGAAGTGTATACACCTGAGAAATTCGCTTGTATATTTGTATATGCTTTCTTCTGGCTCTGCGTGTTTTTTTTTTTTTTTAATTTATTTATTTTTATTATTCCCAGGGGTTTGTTGGTTAGTTTCTCAATAGCCATTTGAAACAAATGCCAGGGAAACAAACTGCCAGGGAAACAAACTCCAAAGAACCCTTGAGGAGCCTTTTTTTCTAAGACACTCAAACTTATTTCCTTTGTATTTCTTGGAACTGCAAACATTTGTTGTACTATACACTTGAGAAATTACTATCACAGATGGAGACTTTCTTTGGTTCTTTCAGAGTTTTTTTGTTGTTGTTGCAATTTTTCTAAGGGTTTGTTGGCTAGTTCCTCAATAGACATTTGAAGAACTATCCAAAGACGATCTTTGGATAGGGAACCACCCAAAGAACCCTTAAGGAATCATTTTTTTTCTAAGAGACACTAAGAGGAAGTTTTTCTTTGTATACACTTGAGAAAGGACCATCACGGGTCTAGACTTTCTTTCTAGTATTTTTTTGATAATTCCCTAAGGGTTTCCTGTATAGTTCCTCAGTAGACATTTGAAGAACTATCTAAAGACCCTTGATAAATAGTTCCTCAAAGGTTTTTTTTTAAAATCAGGAACCATCCAAACCACCATTGGATAATGCCTCAGTGGTTTGTTGAATAGTTAAAGGTTCTTAGCTTTCTAATAGGTTTCTACCTGGAATTTTCACTCTGTTGTTCTACATAGAAGATTTTAGGTTGAAACCTGAAGGACAAACAGAAAAGTGTGCTTGATTAAACCTTTTTTATATGGTTGTGCAGATCCTGTCTAGGAAGAGTGACGATGGAGTGATATGACTGACTCAAATTTGAGATACAAATTTGAGGACTACAGACTTGACTCAACAAAAATAAAGATGACTTGCAACTCACCAGAAATCACCGCGATTGAGCTTTACACTCGTTTTATTCTGTGTGTAAATGCTTGTGTGGACTCGCATTATAGTTTGTATGAAGGCCACTTTCAAATTTTGCCAGCATTTTACACACACAGACTGGCCATACAGGCTACTAGCATTCTGGCAAACAGGCTAATAAGTAGAGTTACAGTAAACAGGCTAAATTACAAACTAGCATTACTGTAAAAAGGCTAAAACACAAACTAGCTTTATATTAAACAGACTAAAACATGAACTACCATTGTAGTAAACAGGCTAAAGTACAAACTAGCATTACAGTGAACAGGCAAAACCATATTTACATAATTACACCACATTAAAAACACATTATGGTAAATAGGCTAAAATATAAACTAGCATTACAGTTAAAGGAAAAAAAAAACAGACTTAAAGTTTTAAAGCAAAAATTAAGTTCTCAAATCTTGAACCAAAAGCACAAACAGTTAATAGGCTAAACAGAACATGAACAAGAATATAAACAGGACAAAACAAAAACTAGCTTTATAGCAAACAAGTTAATAGACAATTTGTCTTTACAATAAGCAAGTTGTAACACAAACTAGCATTTTAGCAAACATGCTAATAAAATAGCATTACAGTGTACAGGCTAAAATACAAACTAGGTTTATGGTAAAATCATGAACTAGCATTATAGTAAGCTATATATAGCTAGCAACAGAGTAAACCAGCTAAAATACAAACCAACATGACAAAAAAAACCCTCATATAGTAAAAAGGCTAAAATATAAAATAACATTTTAGTCAACAGACTAAACACAAAAGACTGGCTAATGCACAAACTAGCATTACAGTAAACAGGCTAATGCACAAACTAGCATTACAGTAAACAGGCTAGTGCACAAACTAGCATTACAGTAAACAGGCTAATGCACAAACTAGCATTTTATAATACAAGTAAAAAACTAATTAGCATTATAATAAGCAGCTAAATCACAAACTAGCATTGTAGTAAATGTCAAATCAAATGAATTAATGTTATGTTAATGTTATGGGAAAATATTAAGATGATGTCTGAACGTTATACAATATTTATTGGAGATTTTCTGTGTACATGACAACAAAAGAGTGGCACACATTTGTCAAGTGCTTTGTTAATTTTGTTAAAGGTCATGTGACTTGGGTGCATTCGCTAAAGCTCGCCTGCAGATACGGACGGCACGCAGCTGAGAAGCCGTGATAATGGCTCTTAGTGTGCTGATAAAAACCTGTGTGTAGTTTGACTCTTCCTCTTTCCACGGTTGGAAGATTAAGAAGAGCTGTGGTTATCTTCAAGCCTGCTAGCTCTCCGTACGGATCTTAGCCAGTGTTTATCTCTCGTTTGGACCGTGCGACTTCCCCCTCCGCCCTAAAGACATCTAATCTCTGCCTAGCGATTCTCACTAGTTCATTAGGAGCACTTCCAGCTCTGGCAATTTAGCACTGGGGTTTCATGGAGCTGAAAATGGTGTTTTGCACAGCGCTAATTGGCTTCATTTTGCATTGCTAATTATCTACACACACCCAGACACACACACACACACACCCAAACACACACACAAAGAAACAAATATTGATGAATCCTACATCTCGGTAGACACTCGCTCAATGCTATCAGTCAGATTAATTCGTTTACTTGGAAAGCTAATCTGTCAAAAGGAATCTCCAGATACCGAGCAAAACCAAACAAATATGATTATGCAAATGTGGACTGGGAAAAAAAATAGGCCCTATCAGCATTTTTTCATTATCTGACAGAAATTATATCTATAATAAGAACACGCTACATTTATTATTCGTTCTATTTAAACAAAGCAATATGGAAAATCGGAGCGCTTTTTAAATTTTTTTTTTATTTTACTACACAGCATGTGATTTGAATTAGGAAAAAGTCAATATTTGGTACAAACAAAAACACCTAATATGTGAGTTTGTTACTCTGCTTAGCTGGATAAGCAGCTATCTTAAGCTAGCACTACATTCTTTTTTGTGAGCTAGCTAAAGCCTGCTTTACACTGTACGATATTTGGCCAGATTTCGCTGTCGCAGACACGACTTTACTTCACAAAGTATAGTCTTCAGTTGTGAGTTGAGATCGGTGGAATTAGAACGTATAATATGACGAGCTCACGGTGCAACCAAAGACAGCCGTCGACAAAGTTCTGGCGCTGCTTCGACACTCGTCTAAAATCTACCAATAAGAGGACGGCATGCGATTACACAATACTCACAGGACAGCTACAAACGCTGTAGTGGTGATAATGAAGCTTAAACAAAACCTTTTGGATTAAAAAAAAGACCATTTTGTTGAATTGTGGCAGAAGACTCTATAATGTCTCTATCACGTGTCTCATCTGATATCATTTTACACCGATCAGCCATAAGATTAAAACCCGTGGACACGTGAACATCAGAAGAAGGTGACATGGGCTGATGAATCACGTGGGAAGAAGGCAAGCCGGCGGAGGCAGTGTGATGCTCTGAGCAATGTTCTGCTGAGAAATCTTTGGTCCTGGCATTCATGTGGATGTTACTTTGACACGTACCACGTACCTAAACATTGTTGCAGACTAAGTACACTCCTTCATGGCAACGGTATTCCCTAATGGCAGTGGCCTCTTTGAGCAGGATAATGCGCCCTGCTACACTGTAAAAATTGTTCAGGAACGGTTTGAGGAACATGACAAAGAGTTCAAGGTGTTGACTTGGCCTCCAAATTCCCCAGATCTCAATCCGATCGAGCATCTGTGGGACGTGCTGGACAAACAAATCTGATCCATGGAGGTCCCACCTCACAACTTACAGGTCTTAAAGGATCTGCTGCTAACGTCTTGGCGCTAGATACTACAGCACACCTTCAGAGGTCCCGTGGAGTCCATGCCTCGACGGTGTCACAAGGGGGACCTACACGATATTAGGCAGGTGGTTTTAATGTTATGGCTGATCGGAGTATATCTTGACGAGACAAAGAGACACGACATGGAAAGAAACAGAGGATGAATTACAGCTTCCAGGTGTGTAGCTAGCTGATTAGCACGCAAACACTCTGTTCATAGAGTTTATTTACTGTTTTTACACTCTACAGTAGAAGAACTACAAAACTGTGCTGCACCCAGTACGGCAGAACTTAGTAGTTATCTTCATGGTTTAATCTGACATGCAGAACACGTGTTATCGTGCAGTCTGTTACAGAATTCTTATTGCGATCATTTCGTATAGTGTGACAAGTAATAATCGTAAAAGACTGCTGGAATTGCAGTGTAAAAGCGGCTTAAGTTAGCATCCCCGTGTTTCAGAATTTATCAAAATGAAGATTAACATTCACAAAAAATCCTATTCGGACAGGATTAGCTTCTCAGGGTGACATCTATGACGAAAAAAAAAACATTTCTGTAAAACGCTAGTGTTTCTTTCCCAGTGAGTTGTGATGTCATCATCCCAGTGGTAGGACAGCATTATTGGCATTTAAAAAAAATCTGAATGCAACTTAAACAAATTAAAAATCTTAAACGCTAGTGGTGATGGCAAAATGTAAATGAAACGTGCTAATGCTCAGAAAAAAAATGTCCTTATTACCTCAAGCTCACTTGTGTTTATGCGAGCAAGTTTGCTGATGTAAGCAGAACGGAGTCATTTTCCTTAATCGCAGGTTCATGATATCGATTAGATGATATTGATAGAATTCGGCTAAGATCTTATTGTGATCATCTTGTGCAATGTGACAAGTAATGATATTGAATAACCTCTGAATTTTTTTAATTGATAAAATAATAATAAAAAAAAAAAGGTATTTTGGGCCGAATGTTTCTCTTGGATGTGTAGGGCCAGGAGAAAATCCTGATAATAGTACTGTTTAAATGGATTTTGTTTTTTTACAGCTGCTACTCAGGGAATTTATTTCCACCCGGATCTGCAGTGTGAATTTTTTTTTCTTTCTTCTCTCCCACATAAATCCAGTCCTGAATACTCTGCAGTTTTTGAACTGTCTCTTTGATACAAACGAATCCCCCTCAGAGCATGATGAGTGTGTGCTGCTGGTGCAAACAGCCTGGGCTCTTACTGTGCTATTTATTTTCACTTCCTGGTCCAGTCTCCGCCCCTTTGTGCTGTCATACCTTTGTACTCATCCCAATTTTCTCCAGGTGTTTCTGCTGAGGTTCCTAATTAGTTTGTGTTATTAGTTATACCCTTGTGTTTCACCATGCTTTGGCATTTCTTTTCACTCAATGCACGTCTCTGAGGCTTCTTTCCACAGTCCCTTATTTCCTTTATTTCTGTCTCCAAGCTTCCTAGTGCTGGTTTGATTTCCTGGTTTTGACCTCGTGCCTGTCTCACATGTATGATTACGGATATTCCCTGTCTATTATTCCCTGTCTGACTGTGTACCAGTCTACTGTTTTTTGACTGTCCAAAAGTGGGAAGTAGCTTCCTTCCAAATATCTGGAAGAAACTTCTCTCCTGTGTTAATTGCCAACTGGACGCAAGACTTTTATCATGGAGAAGATATACAATTTTTTTTTTTCCTTTGTTTTTTCATTATTTGTTTGAAAAACAAATACTGTCCAAACAGGGCTACTGGCAATCCACAGAAATAAATGACTGTATAGGATCGCACACTGCAATACATACATACATACATACATACATTATATATAATTAGCATGTTAAAAATATGGCAGTGACCTCTTTCAGAATATGGGTAAAGTTATTTAATAATTTTGAGATTATTACAAACCAAATATAACATTGTTAAACTCATTTCCAGACATTGTTTTACCTTTTACGTTTTACTTTTTTTAAGATTAAAATATTCTTGTTCTTTTGGCCAGTAAGTTTTCTCATTTTTAAGTATTTATTTCTATAAAGAAGCAAAATTATCTGGCAAAAGAATAAGAAAATGTGAAGCTTGAAAAGAGTAAAGCGTCTAAAAACAACCTGAATAATCTTATACTTGATTTTATTATTATTATTATTTTTTTGCAGTGCATGACTCTTGTTGTTGTTAATACCATCTGAACAGACGTATGAGAGTGTTTCTATACGGAAAATGAATTTATTAGCACTATTGTTCCTTCCTGCATTGTTCTCTCGGTAAACCCCATGGATTTCTCATCAAATCAAACGTTCCACCTTGCTCTAATAGATTTGTCGGATTTCAGGCTGGCTCTCTTCAGTCTCCTGTGCTGGATGGAAACAGCGCTGCCATTTTGCTGCTTTTCTCCCTGAAGACAGCGTTCGCCGGCCAGCCAGCTCATTGCTCACCCGAATATAACCAAATTACACATTCATATGCCAATTAAGAGCTTGTGATGAGCCATTTCTCCATTCTCTCTAATTCCCTCACAGATTTCAGGTTTCATCAAGTTTTTTTTTTTTAATTCCACATTCTCCAGGTTTTCTCCATGGTTTTTCAGCAATGCAAAAAAAAAGAGAAAAACATTATGAATACATGAGTGAGTGTGTTCATATTCTCCTCGTTTCCTCCCGCTGATGCAAGACTCCCTCCTTCAGCGCTTATGCTATTCCTCATGAGAGGTACTTTAAAAACTTTTGCAATGAACTTATTTAATGCAAATTAGCATTGAGTAAACAAACTGTCATTATAGTAAACTGGCTAGCTCAAAAAATAGCATTATTAAAAACCATACTTCCGATTTTATAATGAAAAGGCTAAACCAGGAAGTGATGTAATAAACACGCTGTCCAAAGGCTTCTGTATGTTTTATGCACTTTTCTGGCCACAAGCTTCAGGATTGCTACACATTTCCTGAGTAGCATTTTTAGCAACAACCTAACAAATATCTCGATGTTGATTAATCACAGGAGGAATGTTGGGTGAAGGGAATGTACAGATTAAATCAATCTTCACCAAGAGGGGGTGCTGTCTTACAACACTGATGGGTTTAAATGAGACTTTTCATCCACTCATCTTCTCATCCCTTCCTTTGAGAGCATACAGAGAGAGAAGAGAGAGATTGAGAAGAGAGTGAAAGCAGAGAGCAATAGAGAGAGGAGAGGTAGAAGAGAGGGAGGGAAGAGAGTGAGAAGACGGAGAAAAGAATGAAAAGAGAGGATGACGAGGGTGAGAAGAGGGTGAGAAGAGGGAAGAGATGAGGAGATAAAAGAAGTAGAGGAGCGAGAGAGAAAAGAAGAGAGCAAGAGAAAAGAAAGAGAGTGAGAAGGATGGGAGAAGAGAAGGAAGGAAGGCAGAGAGAAGAGTGAGAGAAGTGTGAGTGGAGAGTGAGAGAAGAAGGAGAATAGAGCGAGAAGAGAAAGTGGGAGAAGAAAGGGATTCAAGAGATAGATAGAAGAATGGGAGAAAAGTGAGAGAAATGAGAGAGACAAGAGAGGGAACAGATTGAGGAGAGAAGAAGAAGAAAGAAACAGAGAGAGAGAGAGAGAGAGAGTTTTGTAAAAGCATCCTCGGGGTACAGAGGAACACACCTCCTACCAATGCACAATCCACATTGAGAAAAGAGCCATCAACTTTAGAAACATCTAAAAGTGAGTGACTCCAACTCTTCTCATTGTAAAGCCCTAAAAAACCATGAAATGAACAGTGAAAAAAAAACCTCACTCAGCTGCTCCTGAGGCTCCACAAACAGACTAATCTGACTATAATAATCAGCCTCAGGACACTGACCCCCTCATCCACAGAATCCGACCCAATCACATGATTAATGCCCAAAAAGAAAATGATCCATCTTACTGGAAGGAAACAACACAAAAACAAAGTAAACTACAATGTTATTTGGCCCTAAACAGAGAACATACAACAGCAGAATACCTGAGCACTATCAGAGACAACCAGCTGAGGAAAAATATGACGAGATTCAGACAGAGCAGCCACACAGATACAGACAGAGCAGCCGTGGCCCGGCTATAGAGAGAGGCAGATACAGACAGAGCAGCCACGGCCCGGCTATAGAGAGAGGCAGATACACGCAGAGCAGCC
>CM074989.1:2262316-2282766 GCA_037576825.1 Pangasius krempfi
TAAGATGTTTCGTGAATCATTTTTATCTTTACTAAGATTTAGTCCTAAATTTAAGGGGAAATTCTAAGAAAACGTCAGAATTTTCTTAGAATTTCGTCACTAGGAGCAACTTTTAGGCGCAGGAAGCTTTGTGAATACGGGCCCTGGAATTTAAAAATTGTAGGGTGGTCAAAGCTTGAGGTCGCAGAAAATCCATAATATCCATTTGGGTTTGTTATGTTTTGGGAACCCCTGGTTTAAACTTTTTTTTTCCCTATGGTTTGCTCTTATATGATTAAAAAATGACAAGAATGTCTCCAAGTTACAGGCACTTTGGTGAATTACGAATAAAGTAATTATGATGAACACTGGCATTAATTAACTTTAGGAGTTTCATGAGGCCCTATTACAGTTTCTAAAAATCATTAAAAAGCATTGTTACCAAACAGCAAATAATAATAAATGTGAATGAAAGTAGAAAGTGACAGATCAATGTTTGATTGCCTATCTGATCACGGCAAGGTCGCTGGCTTTCTGACTCCGTATCGTTGCTCAAACGATCCAAACATCAGCATATTAACATCAAACTGACCTGCTTTCTCTCAGTCCTGACGCTGATAATTAAACTCAGAGGAGTTCGACCGGCTTTATAATTATTCCCTCCCTGGAGTGAAATGAAAGCACGTGTGTCATCGGGAAGAGAAAGTGGGTTTGATTTTACCTGCGAGCGCTAACTTGGAGTGTTAGCACAAAAAAAAGGTACATCAATTCTTCTATACTGGATCAAAGTTCATCAAGTCAGTTATTTTAAAATACATGCAGTGGAATTCTATGGAGGCGGCCATCTTGGACAACCAGAGTCACTTTTATTTCCCCTTTGCTGTCACTTCATCCCTCAATGTTGTTGCTTCTTCATCCATGAACTAAAGGCATGTAATGTTATAGCCTGTACTGCACAGCACGTAAAATGATTAAATAAGGAATATAAAATTTCAAGACAAGGCTGTTTTAGGAAAAAAATCAACGATGGATTGGGGTTAGGAAGCGGAGTTACTGTTATAACCCCAAACTTTTGGGGACTATTTTCCTATAACAGCATGTTCCAAAATGTTGTATTCCTCTTATACCACAGCAATTTGCTAAGGATTATGATTTTTATTAAATAGAAACGAGATGTTACATTTTTTTATCCGTTTATAGTTACATGTATGTTATCATTAGCTCCTGTTATCAGTTATATTATAGAAGCTGTAAACATTCGTTCCTTCACCAGCCTCTCTATTTTCACTTTTCAATAAGACATGACTAAATTGTCAGTTTGACATTGGAGACTCCTTCCATAGATGTTAAATTAAACACGTATATACGAAGCCTCTGTGAATTATACAACCATATAAACGAAGTCTCTGTGAATGAGCCGTTACTGTATTAGAACAAGCGCATTAATATAAACCTGTGATTTGCAGCTGCACTACTGTCAGAGCTGCTGTTATAGAAAATTAATCAACGCCTTCTGACCAATCAGAATCCAGAATTCAACAGCACTTGATGGTGATCTGGAAAAAAAAAAGGACTTAAATAACAAGGGCTATATGGAATGAAAGCTTCTGTCCCAGAACAGTTAAAGTGATTATGATTATTGCTTCAGTTGCATTTTCCTTCCTAGCTAAATGTAGTTTGTTGCTGCTTTTAACATAGCAAGAACTGTTTGCACATGTTTGTTTTGTCTTTGTTTTGTCCTGTCTCCACTCCTGTCCTGTCACTGGGTCGTTGCTCTAATGTGTTCACCTGTTCCATGGTGGGTCCTTGATTAATTTGTCTATTTCTACCCTGTTGTGTTTTAGTATCTTTGTAAAGTCTTGTTGACTGTATCGTGCAGTTGTGACGATTGTTTTCTGTTCCATGTTTATTTTAGTCTGCATTATAGTTAATAGTCAATAGTTGATTATGGAACCCTGTGAATTTACCCCTGCTATGGATATTGACTACAATTCTGGCATTTGCCTAAAATAAAGTGTCATACACACCTCACTCACCAGGACGTTACAACAATATTTTGTGGCTTAATATTTTAAGTCAATATTTTAATGTTTCACACTGTTTGCAAAATAAACTAATTTGTATGAATATTATTAATGCTAGCTGCGAGGTACAAACATCATAAACATCAGTCATTATTTCCCGCTGTCTGTTTTATCAGAACAACGCTAAAAGCAGGAGTGTGTGACTCCACTCGACACTGCCGAAGCTCTGTTTTGTATTTCTGAAAAAATAAACACAGTATATTTAAGAGTATTTTCTTCACATAATCGGACTCGATTTTCATTAAATTGCCTTGATTTACCCCTGAGGGGACAGACTGTTCCAGGACACATCATCTATCACCCCCAACACGCTGTTTTTCTCTGAAGCTATGAAGATTTCCTCTGTATGTGTCTAGCACATGGACAAACCTGTCCTTTGACTTACTATGTTTAAAGGGATCACACATTTTCCGTACGTCAGCTCAGAGTGCTGGGACAAGATCAAGGACTTTTTTTACTCAGCAGAACTGTCTCTTTGTCACTTAAAAAAATCTGTTGACTGAAATCTTCAATCCATTTATTACATCTCAAAAAAAAAAAAAAAAGTCAGTGGGAAGCGAGGGTCATAACATAAATCAGAGACCAGACAATGGATTTGTGTTTCTGATGCAAATGTATTAATTATTATTATTATTATTATTATTATTATTATTATTATTATTATTATTATTATTATAAACAAGCTTCTGGCTAAAAGATTGCTAATGGAGATTTGAAAGAACCCTATTTCAAATAAAAACAACTGAAAAATAAAAAAATACCTTTCATTTCCTGCTATCTAAATGAAAAACAGGAGAAAAACAGCACATTTGCAGAATGCAATCATGACCTCTGTATGAACAAAGAAGCTTATGAAATGGTTAAAGAGCTTATATACACAATTTATGAAGCTAGGATGAAGCTGGAGATAACAAAGATCAAGGGCTCACACATAGCCAAGTAAAAAATCTAGCACCATGCTGTATTATACAACGGCCTGAAGACTAGCATGGACCTAATAATCTACAAAACACAAAGACTAGCATGGAGCAAAGAATTGACAAAACACCAAAACTAGCATGGAGCAAAGAATTGATGAAACACAAAGACTAGCATGGACTTAATCTACAAAACCCAAAGACAAGCATGGAGCAAAGAATCAGTGAAACCCAAAGACTAGCATGGACCTAATAATCTACAAAACCCAAAGACTAACATGGAGCAAAGAATCAGTGAAACCCAAAGACTAGCATGGACCTAATAATCTACAAAACCCAAAGACTAACATGGAGCAAAGAATCAGTGAAACCCAAAGACTAGCATGGACCTAATAATCTACAAAACCCAAAGACTAGCACGGACCTAATAATCTACAAAACACCAAAACTAGCATGGAGCAAAGAATTGACAAAACACCAAAACTAGCATGGAGCAAAGAATTGACGAAACACCAAAACTAGCATGGAGCAAAGAATTGACAAAACACCAAAACTAGCATGGAGCAAAGAATTGACAAAACACCAAAACTAGCATGGAGCAAAGAATTGATGAAACACCAAAACTAGCATGGACCTAATAATCTACAAAACACAAAGACTAGCACGGAGCAAAGAATCAACTCTGTGGTATAAGAGGAATAAAACACTGTCTTTTACAGGAAAATAATCCTCCATTGTTGATTATTTTCCTGTGACAGCATGACACTGAGATGACACTGAGTCTTTTATTCCTTTACACAGCTTGCATCTGGAATCAGTTAATATTCAGGACGATGTTCTGTGAACTGCTTTTACCCCAATATTCAGAAAAATGATTCACTGAATGTGTGCAGCTTTAAGTTTTACGAGTGTACAATTGAATATCGATAAATCTGTAAGCACTTTAGCTCCCCGTGTCCTTGTTTACGAGCGAACTCTAATGCGATTGGATTGTGTTTTTTTGCTCCTCCGTGAAGTCTACATGCATGCTGATGTGATCTTTCTTGTTGTGTTTTCGGTGCGGAAATGATTTTTTTTTCTTTTAGGACAAGAACTCCCTGTGGTTTCACGTCTGTTGGTAACGAAATAGATAAGAGTGATTGATCGAGCGACCCCCAGGGCAAATCACTACCGCAATGACATTAAGCGCTTCAGCAACATACACACACATACACACACTCAAAACCTGTTCTTTCATTAATCTCTGATAATGAAACAGCGTACAGTGTAAAATTCAGCTTCGGTTTAGAAACACAGAAAACGTGTAGAAATGTGTGCGTGCATATTTATAGAGAAAGAATCTTGGGACTTCAGAAACCGGACAAAGGTTAATATTCCTGGATTAACAGGAAAAATATTTCATTGAATCTCAACTGTTTCACATCCGCAGAAATTGTAGGAGCAATTTGCATCCTGCAATGAAGGACGTGTCAGAAAAAAAAGATGAAATATGATAAGAAATATATAAATAAAGCCACGTCAAGGTGAACAAAAATGAACCTGAATTTTATACAGAACCTGAAAATAATACAAAAATTAGAGATGAAACTGATCCGATACCCAGGATCATCATTCATAAAATAAAATCAATTCTTGGTGGTAAAAAAAACAAATAAATAAAAAAAATTGCTGGACAAAATAATAAAGATTATGAAAGTGTTTCTAATATTTTTTTTTAAATCTATTTATTCGTTATTTTACCAGGTAATTGTGTAAACCTAATCCATGCATGCATGGTGCTCATATACATCCATTTCATTTCATTTTTCCCCCAACACCCTTTAAAAATGTCACTTTATTCTTTAATATCTGCTGATAAATATTTGAACTAGACGAATAAAGAGCGAGAGGACGTAACAGATGAATTTGGCGAGTATAAAAGCTCCAGCATGTTAATGTTTTAGTGTTTTGCTCGTGGGGGGAATCCGTTATGAAACCTGATGATTAAAGTCCAAATGTATTTTTGTCCCTCCTACACAGATCGAGCGCTTCGCCTCAGCGTGGGTGCCATTTTTACTCGACATCATTTACGGCATCATTTATGACCACTCGAGCCCCGTGGCATCAACACGTCCTCCTTCAGCTCATCGACACTTCATAACTAATGATATTCTGCACATCTGCGGTGCTTTTCTGTCTCATAAGGAGATTTTTTTTTCTTCGCCAGATGTTTATTTCATACAAAAAAAAAAAATCTGTTCTGTGACACTGCATCATGGATAAAGCCTATGATAAAGTGATGAAAAAACTGACTTTGTTTTTTTTTATACTTAATATTATTTTTGATAAATTAGCTCAGACTTTTGGAGTTTTGAATTTAAAAAAATATCTAAATGAACACTGTTAAAGCTCGTTATCGAGGCTGGAAAAAGGGACCGAAGGGTCATTCGGTAGGAAAAGCGCAGTAATCTGTACACGCTGCTGCTGCTGCACATTTTAGTTCGCTTAATTCTCCTGTATGAACCTGCATACAATCCAAAAGCTCGCTCTTGCTGCAGGTTTTTGTGGTTTTGTTTTTTAGTTTTTGCCAACCGTTGACTCAGCGTGTTTCTTTCACCAGCAGGCCCGTCACCGCCGCCATCGCGGTTCTTTAGGCTGCAGCGGAGGTCAAAAAAGTAATTAACCTCATTCTGTTTGCTCACGTACAAAACACTGATGCAGGATTGCTGCTAAGCTCTCTCTCTCTCACACACACACACACACAACTGCTTGTCTTACTATCCTTGTGAGAACTTTCCATTGATATACTTATTGATGCAGCTAATTAAAAGGAGTCAATGGAAACTTTTTTTTTTTTTTAAACAGCTATTTTTCCTCATAAGAACCAGTCAAATGTACCCCACAAGGACATTTCTCAGATATGTCAGACATTTTATCCCCACCAAGACCTAAAAACATGCCCACACACACATACACTCACCAAAAAACCCCCCATGAGTTAGAAATTCAAGCCCATGAAATTTAAACCAGTGTTTGGCCTCGGTAAAAATCGCAGACTAGCAGTTTTTTTTTGGTTTTGTTTTGCAATTTTTATTTTATTTCCAAAGCTTCAATGCTTCCCGCTCTTTACTGAAGTGAGCGCTGCTGTGAACGACGCTCATGCGAGCTATAATCGCTCACGCTTTGCCCTTCAAAGGTTAAGGTTGCGGCTTTATTGAAACCTCTCAAAGCGTCGCTTGCTTGAATAAAGGCGAGGCCGCGGCGCAGGGGTTCGGCCTCCTCGTGCGTTCAAAAAGGCATCACGACACCCGCAGGACACTTCTTTCGCCTGGAGACTAGAACAAACTGAGCCACACTGCTCCCGAAAAACCGGCCATAAACGCAATGGCGCTTTGTGAAGTGGAAAAATGAACATTTAATGGCTTCAGGAGAAAAAAAAAATGACACACTATTCGTCTCGTTTATCTCTGAAATCGTTTTCCTTTCATGCGCCTCTTTTGTTCCCGTCGTTTCACCTGGAGCGCCGGAACATTCCCTTTTTTTTTCCGAGCAAATGCACAGGTATGAGGACTGTGATTTGAATAAAACAGGTTTTCATTTTTCATGAGACTGCTGAGAGACAACGATGGCACTGCTGTTTCTTTCTTTTTTTTTTTTAACCATACTCTTTATCACAGCAGGATTTTGTTTGAGCATGCTTTACGCTTAGGCTTTTTCCTCCCTCCCTCTCTCTCTCTCTCTCTCTCTCTCTCACTGCTCCTCCTCCTATTTTGCAGTCAAAACACAATTCATTATGCTCCATCATTACATAATGCACTCGTCTCTCAGCACAGCGGGCTGCAGATAGCTAGGACGACATGCTTCTGTTTACAAATGTTTCACTTCGCACCCTCGCAACACACTTTTTAACAAGCGTTGTGTCTCTTTCGCTTTCATCTCCACGCTGTAATGATATGAGCGGTGAGTGGGAAAAGTGAATGAACATCCATTAATCACGTCTTTCTTTCCTTTATCAAGGTTCTGATCAGTTTTCCTTCTTTCCTTTTTCTCCTTCTACAGTTTGGAAAATTTCACACAAGTCATGTTAAAGTTGCACGAGGCAAGATTGTTTCAAAATGAGTCAGGATTAGGTCTCTAAAAGTTAAATACATGGGTTTAGATTATTTAAAATGATTTTTTTTTTCATACTCCTCGAGCCCGCCCACTCACTTCCACCCATGTACACAAAGCTCCGCCCACAGAACCTGGCTTGTAGAGTTCAACTAAATCTAGCATACTAACTTGACAGCAGAGCTTTATTATATTATATTATATTATATTATATTATATTATATTATATTATATTGTAAGTCTATAAATACACACCATTCAACTCCATGATTTATAAGAATGGCACGTTCACTTCTTAGTAATTAAACAAAAAAAACTTGAATCTACTTGATTAATTTTGTAATGTTTGCCGTCCATTCATACAATCCAAAGCTTTACACAGATTGCAGTTACAGACCTGTCCAAGAGCAATGCTGCTAATTCAGGGTCCAGCTTCATCACTTTCACCAGTAATAAATTCCTCCTTTTTGGAAAAGCAAAACACTTTCATTGTTTATTCTGCTTTTATTGTGTTTCTTGTTAAGTTTTTTTTTTTCCAAAGCGCATTGTGTGTTTTTGCTCACAGGAGAATTATCTGGCTGTGCTGGGCTCATGCTGATTTCAGTCATATTGTTTCTCTCTGAACTGACTGATGTAAGGGCGAAGTGCACCGTGGTGTATAAAATAGCGAACAAGAGACTCATACAATCCCAAAGAAGCACTCTCCAAATGTGTTTTCTCAGCCACATAATACACTTGTGCTGAGGCCATGATTTTATGGCATTACTTTTTTTTATCATGTTCTACATACACTATTTTCCAAGTTCTTTGTTAAAAATAAGAAAAAGTCCGAATAGGGCTTAAAATGTGTAGCTGCATTTGTTCTCACAGTTTATTAAGACTTGACAGGTGTGTACTTATTTATACACACTGTACAGCAAAACGTTTGTGGACACCTGACTATCACACTCATCTGTTCATTCAGTTCAGCTATGAGAGCATTAGTGAGGTCAGGCGCTGATGTTGGGATGTCGAGGAGGTCTGGGGTGCAGTCGGTGTTCCAGTTCATCCCAAAGGTGTTCAGTGGGGTTGAGGTCAGGGCTCTGTGCAGGACACTCGAGTTCTTCCACTCCAACCTTCACACACCATGTCTTCATGGAGCTCGCTTTGTGCACAGGGGCGTCGTCATGCTGGAACAGGTTTTAGTTCTCTTAGCTCCAGTGAAGGGAAATTACATACAAAGACATTCTACACAATCGTGTGCTTCCAACTTTGTGGCAACAGTTTGGGAAAGAACCACATATGGGTGTGATGGTCAGGGGTACACAAACTTTTGGCCATATAATGTATGTATGTATATACACCTCTAAAGTATTTACTCCCATACACCTTAGTTAAAGCTCTACATTTCAGGCCCTGTCTACTCGTATACAGATATTTGAAAATGTATTTTTTACCCATCCATTTTTAAAAGAAAACAAAAAAACAACAGCATTAATGAAAACATCTCCATCCAAAAAAAAAACCAACAACACTAAAAAGATTTAAAAACTGCTCACATGAGCATAGGATTTAATTCTGCTTGTAGAGAGCTGTAAATATATCTATGTGTAGTCTTGAGAAACGACATGCGTCCACATCAGAACAGAATAAAAACCAGAGTTTAAAAATCAGTGAAGAAAACCTTTGTTTTTGTGTGCAACTAAACACAACGAATAAAAAAATATCCATATACATGCGCGGAAGAGGCCTCAGTCTAGAGCTGTCATAACATCATCTCCTACTTACGCTCCTGAAATAAAGTCTTGGTCTGTCACTTGTTTGACTGCTCGCATTGCTGAGTTTAATTACAGTGTTAATAATAATGTAGTTACATGTTGTTTAAACAAAAGTGTATGCAATACCCGGCTCAGAGTGCAGATCAAGAAAGTCAAACATGCTCATCGATCTGGAGTTCATTAAAGAAAGTCAGAGAAAATAAAGCAATTAGAGGAGGACAGATACTGTATACACTGGATTTCAGGCTTAACTCTTAACTCTGTCCGAGTGTTCGGCTTTGTTTATGTTGATTTGTTTAGTAGCACAGATCAGAATAATCGGAATGGATTTGATTTAAAAGTCTAAAGTTTTGTTGAGTTTTGTTCTGGTCGGATCCGGATTCTATTCAATGAGCCTGAGGTGGGAGTACATCCAGGATGGGGCGCCAGTCCATCTCACACACACACACACACACACACACACACACACACACACACACACACACACACACACACGGGGGTGATTTATTCTACCCAATCCAGCTACTGGCATGTTTTGAAAGGAAACCGGAAAACCCAGATGAAACCCGGATGGAAACACAGAACATACGAAACTCCACTGAGGATCGAATCGAGGTCCCTGGAAGTCCCTGTGTCGTGCCCTGATGTGGCAACGCTACCCACTTGCTGCGCTGTTTATTTTTATTTTAAATATATTTTTTGTCCATCATACAGTACAGAATGTGTTTGCACAAGCGGCGATCATATGTGAGAATTTGGCACGGAGCCAACCCCAGCCTTAAAAAAACCCACAAAACAAACAAACAAAAAAAATCTACATATGTAACATAAATGGTGTGCGTTTTTATTCGAAATCCTACAACAAGGCGACAGGCGAGTGGTAATTTTCTACGTACGCCTGTGACACAGAGCCACGATTTCCAGCAACAAAGTGAGATTTGAACTGAGGTTGTCGCAGTTATATGCAGATTAGTTATGATGTAATAAACTGACAAATCCGAATGGTTGGCTCAAGTGATTACTCGGACCAGTGCTATGGTGTGTGTGGTCCGATGTTTCTTCAGTTCCCTGCTTTATGTTAGTTCCGACCTGCAATTAGTTCCCGTTTACTGGCAGAAAAACTTGTCCTATCATATACGATCTTTCATTTAATGTGGAAGGACGTAGCAGAGATGTAGCTAGTACAGTTAGCTTGCTTCGCTAATCTGCCAACAAAGCTAGCATGACGTGCATAAATAACATTTAAATCAAACTTAAATCACAGTGAATGTGAATGTTTTTCATTAGAACTAACAACAACAACAACAACAACAACAACAACAACAACAACGCTGGACAGGCCACACCCACAAGCCAAGAGACAAACTACAAGCGAAATAAGCGACTTGTCACGTTCTAGTGAATGTAGTGCAAAACATTTACCAACATTTACTGAAATATTTCATTTCTACGATGAAATTAGAGCTCCGTTTGTTGAGCTCTACTTCAGGCAAGACATAATCATCCACCCAACTAACTGTATTGCATGGCATTTGATATTCAGAAATCATATGAAGTAAAACAGAGCCAAATGTAATGCGTTCAAGCTTTGTCTCTGTCGTCTCTGTCTTTATATATTTACTTGAGTAAGATTGAAAGATAACAGACTTCAAAGATTTCTCTTACAAATACAGTTTATTTCAAAAGCCGTCTCTGTTTCTCGACATGTTTTACACAAGACTTGGCAGCAAAATGTTTCAAATCTGAAATTCCTCCTTAACAGCACTCGTCTTTTTCAATGGCATTTTAACTGCTCACATGACTGAGTGTAAAAAGAAAAAAAGAGACTCTGGTGAAAAGAAGTAAACGTTGTTTTTTTTTAAATTCCAGATTCTGAAATATTTGAGCAGTAACATGTGTGTAACACAGTGTATGTGTCTTTACGCTGACACATACGTGGTTTTAATCCAGCTTCACACAGAGAGGAGCTCGCAAAGGGAAATATCATTCAAAAACATCTGCGTACTCTGTTTATCCAGATGATGCTGAAGAGTACGTCAGCCATTTTGATTCCTCTTTATTATGTTTCATCACAGTTATAAATCCATGTTCACTTTATGTTTTTGCAATTTTTTGTGTCTATTTAATTGCCATCCATTGTTCCACTGAGTCAGAGTCACTCGATGTTGTTGAGGAGCTAGTGGAGACAGGCAAACAGGGAATTCAGTCTGTTTTTATTGCTGAACTCCTGAGCTAGCGCAGCATGTCAGGACAGTGAAAAAAGACTAAAATAGCAAAATAAACAAAAAAAAAAAGTTTCAAACAGTAGCTCACAAAATCGGCCTTCATCGTTAGAGCGATGTTCATTAGATTAATTTGTAAAATGAATAAAACAAAACAGGAGATTCTGTGAGCTTCTCTTCCAACTCCACAAGGGGTCACGACCCCTAGTTTGGGAACTCCTGAACTAACTCGTTTCATGGACGTTACACTAAATGCAACAATAAACAGATAAAATGTACGATGTGTCATCCTTGGCACATTGCTGTGGTATAAGAGGAATAAAAGAGTTTGCATTGTTGATTATTTTCCCATAACAGAATGACTTGGAGTGTTTTATTCCTAATGTAAGGCAGCGGATAAAGAAACTTGGAATGTTTTTTGGATGAAAGCATCTGCTAAATAGATGAATAGATGCCATTTTTACTCCTCACTAAAGCAAAAGATTCATATTTTAACAACAAGGCATCCATTTTTCTTCTTAAAAGGAAACTTCCAGGAAGCAGTAGAAGAATCAGAAGAATCAGTGAAAGAATAGAAAAATAACAGCCTCATCACACTCTCTCGTTAGTTTTAATTACTGACCGTTTTAATCATTTCATCTCCAGCTTTAAATCATCACTTCACACACCATAAAATGCTAATGTTGCAAATATATCAGCTAGCACATCATGTTGTAGTGTTAATAAGCTCCACTATTAGCTTGTTAGCTGCTGGTTTATTTACACAAAGCATTTTTATCACATCTGAAAAGAAAAACATTACTTTACTCACCTTCATGGCTTTTTATGTGAGGTTCTCATGCTTTAGAATACTTTTAAAAAGGTTAAAAAAAAAAAGAAAATAGAATGGTATCCTATTCCAGTTAGCATCACGCTAACGAGATCATGTTAAAGCCAGTAACTTCTGTTGTTATCGTTGAGTTTATCATGTGTGGAAAAAGTTTTTTTAAATTACTGACTAATTAAAAAAAATGCCAATGCTGCTAATTTTATCACTGTGAGGGCCAAATTAGCATCATGCTAGCAAGATAATTCTCAGGTCTCGCAGGTTTTTTTTTCCTCATGTTAGTCACGCTAATCATCTTTTTAATTATTTGTTGTTCAGTTGCGTGGAGGTGTGGAAGTGAAGAATCAGACAAAACAGGTGTATTGAGAAGGAAAAAGAAAATGTTTATGTTGTTAGTGAATAAAAGTTATTGCGTATCAGTGACACAATGCTAATAATCATCTGCTAGCCTTCGCTGGTTTATTTCTCTTATCTCTGGAGGGAGAGATGATATTACAGATGAGAGGGGAAAAAATAGCCCACAAACATATTGATATGTCAACATTTCTAGCCGGGTGTGTGTGTGTGTGTGTGTGTGTGTGTGTGTGTGTGTGTAGGATTAAAGATAGCCAGCGTTTAGCTATAGCTATGTACCTCAGAAGTTCTCTTTGATTTACTTTTCTTTTTGAAATGAAGCAGCATTGCTGCTCTTTGGGTCCTGTTTTCATGACTGTTTTAAGCCACGCAAGTTAAGCCAGCTTTCATTCCATACATTTTTCTCAGAGTAGAGCCAGAGGCAGGAGGAACTAAACTTTCTTTTTCAAACGCTGACTGGCAGAGGGCAGAAAAATTGGAAAAACAATGAACAATGAAATCGATAGAAGAGTGTACGACCTAGCCTGGGAAACTACACCCTGATTGCAAATGACTGCTGCTCCATCTTACTCGCATATCATCATGTGATGATGATGATGATGATGATGATGAATTTATCCGAATCTGCCTGGAGACTCCTTCTATAAATGTTCGATCATCTCCAAACCTCTCCTTACAGAAAACTACAATCATCAACAACTCACTCCATGTTTTTAATCTGTTTATGTAGCATATCCTGTTACTATAGCAACGATAACATACACAAACAAGCACATTAATATAAACCTGTGATCTGTAGCTACACAACTGTCAGAGCTGCTGTTACATATTGTTATATAACAATTAACACACAACAGCATACCATCATACCACCATTTAATAAATTTTGAATTTATTTATGAACAACACATCATGCTTTTTATTCATTTATAGTTAGGTTTAATGTCGTGTGACTTCTGCAGAACAAGTTAGTTCTTGTTAACACTTACGTTATAGCAGTCATTATCTCAACCCTAAAAAAAAACCTCAGCTTGGGCACAAAGTCCTCGTTCGTTACAGAAAACTTCCTGACTGTTACAAAACTCTGACACTGGAGACTCCTTCCATAAATGTTACATAATCGTCTCTTAACAGAAAACTTCAGCATATTGAACGATTAAGCTTTTTTCTTAACACGTGTTTTTAAATCGTAGGGTTAGATCACGGAGAGTCCTCCGTACAAGTCGCTATGAATGATCTGTTACTATGGAAACGATAACATATAACAATAACACATGCGTCAGTACAAACCTGTGATATATATGTAAGATGTATTAAAATTAAGTTGTCGATTCGGTGATAATTAGCGATTGCCTGTTGTGTTAAATATATTTAACTGCTGCTACATCCTGTAGATGTAGCATGTGTAAGGGGGCATCTATGCTAGAGAGCTAACTGAAGCTAACTGAAATGAATTAACAGGAGCTACTGTAGCTAGCTAACTAGCTAACAAACCTAGCAAGCTATAAACAGTAAACCCAGAAGTTTGACTAGCCAGCTAACGTTACCTTTCTTTCTATACTGTTGATAATGGTGGTGGTGTTCGGTTCAGCGTAGCTCACTCGGGTTAGTTAGCGTAAGATGAGAATAGAAAATAATAAAAAACTTTCTCGATTTAGGCGTGTCAAGTGTAGACGTGTAAAAAAAAAAAAAAATAGTTTTTCACCAGATGACTGATTTCCTCTTACTTTTCCCTTTACTTATGGTAATTATTAGCACAGTAGCAGTACTTTTCCTCAGGTCAGTGTGTGTATGCATTCTTTCCACTACTAGTTTAATCGTGCTAGTTGAGTCATTAACCAGTATTCCTTAGTAGTTAATTAATAGTAATGAAGTACAAAGAAATGAGAGAACAGAAGCCCCTCAGGCGTTTATTTAGTGGGTGTATTTGGCTCTTCTGCTGAACAGATGACTGTCGAACTGCTTAACGTTGCATAATTTACATGTCCATGGCTATGTTTAAGTTTCTCTGTCATCCAAAGGACAACTTCTCTTTTTTTCTGATGACTTGACTACATAATTTATACTCAGCATCTGTTGCAGTTCAGGCGTAATTTCCACTGATTTCCTGCCAAGGCTGAGAAGCGTTTGAAAATGAAATAAAACGTGACAGTTTTTTTTTGTTTTTTTTTAAAGCCTTTCTTTTGGCTGCAGGTTACACACCCGGAATATGTGCAGTGACACGCGTGGCAATGAAATTAACGTTTAAAAAAATAGCTCTTCTTTCTTGCCGTTGAATGTGCTACAGAGGAAAAAAAAAAAGATCAAGAGGACATGAAAGAGCTGTAATAAATTTCATGAAGATTTTCTAAAAACAGATTACGACATTAGCTCGTCAAGCCTCTTTCTTTGGTGTTGTAGGAAAGTGAGGATTAAGCTCTCCGAGGAGCTTCTCTTTCAGGACGGGTGCAAAATGTGGTAATAAATGTGGACAAATTGGATTTGGGAATTTGATATCTTTCTCTTGGCACGCTTGGCCTGGATCGATTTTTCCATCCTCAGCATTTAAATCAGCCTTTATCAGAGTTAATAAGCCTTCCTTATAATCAAAAATGTGCCTCGTGAGAGAATCACATCCTCTGAATGTAGAAGTGTATTTATAACTCAGGAAAATTAAATAAGAAAATTAATAGAAAAAGCTGACTAATCAGACATATTGTTCCTTGGCTAAATAAGTTTAATAAAAGCCACTAGTTTAACCCCTTAAACTCCAGGGTTATGTAGCTATTCAGTTTCCAATCCAGGCTTACAGCTTCTTATTGTTAGCGTTAGCTTCTGTCTTGAGATTAGCACTGACTGCAAAAGGAAAGAACAGAGTTGTTGTTGTTGTTGTTGTTGTTGTTGTTAATGTTTCCTAGTTAAGAGATTTCTGAATTTCGTTTTTTCGCGGGACAAGTGATATATTTTGTACGATGTTGACATCAATGTCAGAATTAGCCGACTGCTAACATCACTTCCCCTCATTACCCCAAGCACACAAACTAAAGTGACGTCTTTCCTGCTTTCTTGGTCTTTTTTGTGCCTGAGCTCGAGCATCACGGCATCTAGCTGCAATTTTGTTCCGTGTTATTTACACAGATTTAACGTAGTAGTTAATGTGTAGTAATGCTGCATAGTTCTAACTCCCTTTTTTTTTTTTAGTGTTATGAATATTATGAACAATTCAGCTTAGCTCAGATTAACTACCGGGATAACAAAATAGATAAAAGAAAATAAACTGCTCATACAGTATATAAATGCTAATGATCTCCTTCTTCCTTTGAAACCCTCCGTGTACTGTACTGTATAGACCAGAGTGCAGCGGGCGGTTTTCAAAATAAGGGAAAGACAGATAACGGTTATTGAAGTATACCTGTGGGTATCCGTGTGTGTATTCTGTTTCATCTGTTTCATCTGTTGTTCTGGCCTCAAGTCCAATTCTCAATCTCTCCTCATGAGAAAGAGCATCAAAAGGATTTTTCCGAAATCAGTAGTGATGCGAAAACGCAGCTAAGCTACAAACTAGCTAGCTACATTTCACTGAAGAAGGTAGCGACAGCTAGCTATACTAGCCGTGGAAAACTGTTATGGGTTTGGTTACTGATCACTGACGCTGATATGTTTAAGTTTAGACGTCAATCATGTTCATTACCATTTCACTGGCAGTTGGTTACGAGGTTCCGCCCCTTTGAGAGGTCTCCTAATCATCATATAGAGAAGCTGCGTGTCTGAGTGAGACAAGCAGAGTCCAAGAAACACTGCGATTTTTTTTTTATTCTAAAACCCACCCTCCCACAAACTCGCTGACTCCCAGTGAAGCATGGCGACTCAAAATGACGTGTTAAAAGCATGTTGTCCAATGAGTGCGTGTACGCATCGTACTCGACTCTGCCATAAGAGCCCAAGCACGGCTTTTCTATTAGCGCCGTGTCTGGGGTTGGAACAGAGATTTTCACGCAGGCTGCGCTTACGTTAAATGAGTGTGATATTGCAGTGAGAGCATTTGATTTGATTCACTGTAATGTTCCGTTTCACCGAGAGTGATGAATAATAAAGACACTTTGGTAAACATTTCATTGGCGTTTTTGAAGAACTGTTAGAGGAGGCCTGGCTTCACATGTAGACTTAAAGCAGTCGCCTGTGGTATACACCACCTCCTGGCCTAACAGCTAACACATACCTAAAGAGATCTGCCAAATACGCCTCGCGTGTAGTTCACGTTCTTATTTAAATGTCATTCATTTCCATAAATGTCCCGAGCACTTAGACACATGAACTTGTTAATGCTGCATTAAATGTTAATTTCATGTTTTAATACAGCAAAGCGTCTCAGAGCTGCTGGTTTAAAGAGTAGGTGCCTGGACCTGTATGTCCCAGATAATGAAGTGTAATAAATGAGTGAGGAAAGCAGGACTGCGTGCTCTATATCCACTTTACTGCAGGAGAATATTCCACAAACCAAGCCAAGGTCAAAATCACAGTGAAACTGCCACTTCAGGGCAGGCGATAATCAGATAACGAGGGGAACAAAGCGAGGCTGGCACAGCGGGAAATAATAATAATAATAATAATAATAATAATAATAATAATAGACAATAAACCTTGGACACACAAGAATGAGAGACTTACAAAAAGCTTACACACAAACCACTGACAAACTGAAAATAATAATAATAATAATAATAATAATAATAATAATAATAATAATAATGATAATAACAGCAACAACAACAATAATAATAATAATAATAATAATAATAATAATGATAATAACAGCAACAACAACAACAACAATAATAATAATAATAATAATAACAGCAACAACAACAACAACAACAACAACAATAATAATAATAATAATAATAATAATAATAATTTTCACATTCTTATTTTTTTTTAGTTAACTAGTTTTTTTGTTAGCTTTACATACATAAATTATTAAAATGGTAACGCTATAGTACATCATTTATTTTATTTCAAATAAGATGAACCTGAGGTGGCATATGATTAAAAATTCCCACCAATTCCAGCCTGAAATTCTGAGTGTAAATTACTGTAAAGTTTTGTTTTTTACTTACTGTCGATATTTTACATACATTTTACTGGAAGCTACAAGCAATAACCACGTACATTCCATCACCTGTACATTCCATCACCTGTACATTCCATCACCTGTACATTCCATCACCTGTACATTCCAAAACTTTACATGCCAGTTAGAAGAACATACAGGAGGTGAGTAAGGAATAACACTCCCTGTGTTGTGCTGTTATAGGAAAATAATCAGTGACAGGGTGGTGTGATGATGCGGAGTAACTGTTTATTTTCCAATAACAGCACAACACTGAGCGTAATAAACTTCTTATACTACAGCAATTTACCAACTTTTAGACTTTCTTCTGAAATAAATAATTACACCTCCTAGTTCGTTCCCGTTCTCACTTACGTTATAGCAGCTATAAACAATCGTTCCTTCACCAGCCTCTCTTTTTTCTCTCTCTTGTAGTTAATAAGACAAAAAAAAATAAAAACGCAGCTTATCATGTTCCCAAGAAACTGCAACGCGTAAACTCCTTTTTCTTGAAGATGTCGGGAAGTTACAAAGGGCTGACACTGGAGACTCCTTCCGTAAATGTTTAATAAGCGTCTCCTTACAGAAAGCTTCACCATGTCAGTGTATTTTAATCTGTTTATGTACAAGTTCCTGTGAACACTACAGAAATAATAACACACACACACACACACACACACACACACACACACACACACATATACACACACACACGTTCTGATGTCTGCTGGAGGGTAACGCAGCACATCTATTTGAGTGTTAGTGAAGTGAGAACTCGAAAAGCATGATTACATCGACACAAATCACTGCATCACACACTCCTTCATGTCTGAGACTGATATTAACACTACAATAAATATAACACAGAAAGAGAGAGAGAGAGAGAGAGAGAGAGAGAGAGAGAGGGTCAGGACGATGGTTTATAGACAATAACCCCGCTATTCAGAGAGGAATAAATAATTGCCCCTCTGGCCTGCAATTTATTTTGACAGTTTTATGCAGTGAAAAAGAAGTCCGAGCGAAATCTGTAATGCGATAAAACAATTTTCGTGTCATGTCTAATATCTGGTAAGATAGTTAATTGGGTCAATTTGGGAAAAATAAAACTGTTCATTTAAGAGAAATTCCCCTGTCTTTGTTATCAGGTACTTAATGGTACATTACAGTCAAAAATGCTAATATTGCTAACAATGAAATAAAACAAAGTGATGCTCTCTTAGCATCATGCTTATCTTTCTAATGATGTTTTCAACAATTAAAAACCTCAAAATGGAAAAGAATTGTTACTTTTAAAAATTAATTGGAAATTATTTTGTGAAACTGACACACTTGGTTAAGCTTGTTGGAGAATGAGCGCGCTAATGTGGGAAAACATTTACCTTCAGCAGCACGCAAACAACGCTAACGATTTTGATCATGAATAATAAATGATTCGGAGGTTCTGTAGTGTTAGGAACAGACTGTGGGCTGGAGTTGTGCGAGTACACGTTTTATGGTTTCAAATTGGTGCACTTACTTAAGTGCACATCAATGAAATCAACTCAGTAGAGAAAATAACGAGAAAGAAAGCACCGAGTAGTATTGAAGAGGTGAAGAAAATGTGCTAGCTTGTGTAAATTTTTGAAAAGAAATCAGGACAGAGTCTGTTATCATCTGAATGATCGCGTGGGTTTGTGGTGATGATCTTAGGGCTTTTCTAATGATTCCTGTGATTTGTGGGAAGCCGGACGACCGGATCTTTCCGTACTGCCGCTCGTGCTGTGTCACCGTGTGGCGTAACACACTCGAGCGAAAGCGTTATCGGCCCCCTTTCCACATGCATGAGATCACATTAATTAGCTGATGTTGCTGTGATTGACAGGAGAGAGAGAGCGTATACCCCTCCCACCCAGACAGCATGGCCAATTTGTCATTCCTCAAAAAAGCTGCTGTCTACTGGATTTTATTTTATTTTGCTTTTATTATATTCTGCTGTATAATGTAGCACTGTTGCACTGTGGGATGAGGCACTAAGGAAAAGCCTTTCGCTACATGAACACATCACATGTACTGTATGTAATACGTATGTGACAAATAAAGAACCTTGAACCCTGAACCTTCTTGGACTCCCGGCTATGGATGGCTGTGGCATCGTCAGGATTCCAGGTCGTGATCTGTATTTGTGTCTGTGAATCCCTAATACACATTTAAAAGACCTGTTTACATGATTAATGATTTTATTTTATTTTATTTTGCCCATTGGCTTTTAGCCAGTGAATTCGACTTAAATTAGCGTAAATAAGCTGGCTTCATTATTCCCTCCAAAAATAAATAAATAAATAACTAATTAAATACCTGAAAGAGTTTTAAATTGAAGCTGCTACAATTTGAGACTGAGAAACTCATCAGAAATGACAAACAAACAAAAAAAAAAGGGTCCCGACTTTAAAATGACTCCCTATACTTGTAATAAATTTTGTATATTGCTTAAAACTCCTCGGGGTTTAATTACAGGCAGCTTGTTTAAATCATCCGACTCCATTAAAGCTGCATTTTAGTGTTTTTCTCACATGGTTGGAGATACACGGTGGTTAAACCAGAAAGTCTCCCCGTAATTACCACTCAGTGGTTCAGGTGAAGTTTTTTTTTTTTTTTTGCAAGTCAGAAACTTGTAATTATGCTAAGTGTGATGTTATGTGAAAGCATTAAGAGCAGGTAATCATTAAATCCTTCAGATCAGAGTTTGAAGTTTGGAGTTTGGAGCTTATCCCATTACGGCCACTCGCTGTGACCTAGTAATTAACCTTCTGCATCCATCTATTCAGTAGAGCTCAGTAATAAGTGAATTGCGGTCAGTCCAATATGGAGGGCAGTATTTATTTCAGCATCTGTTGATTTTTGTTATAACTAAGACGTCTATGCAGTTTTATTTGTACAGCATGTCCCAAAAGTCTCCATACGTAGGGGACTGTGTATTCCAGCACCACGTCGGTCGTGTCTTCGTCAGTGGATGTCGGTGGACGTCCGCTTTCTCAGTTGGTCCGCAACACTTCCAGTCTTTGTGAATTTGTTAATAAGTTTGGCGACAGTGTGGTGTGTGATGTGCTCGCCATGTTTCCTGTTAAAGTCCATCGCAACCTCGCGACAGCTTCCC
>CM074989.1:2282866-2302275 GCA_037576825.1 Pangasius krempfi
CCCTATTTTGTTCAGGCGTTTCCAAACTTTTGGAGGGCAGTGTACGTTGTACCTGATTTCGATTTCGATGTAGACACTGGATAGTAGGATTATAAATCACCGGGTGCAGATGAGTAAAGACAAACAGTAGTGAATGCGTTTGCAGGATGTTCAGGGATGTGTCCTGGGATGAGCATTAGGACAGTCTTTACGATTACAGCAGCAGCTCTTAGCTACAAGTCTACAGCATCCAGATGAGATTAAAAACTGGAACGAAGGGGAGATTTTGAGGGCATATGATGTTCAGATGATGGTACACTCTTACTTTGGAAATCTGATCTTTAGGAATGTCAGCAAGCAAGGGCAGTGCGGTTGGATTTTGTCAGGTTTAACACTAACCAAAGCGTACGAAGAGAAACAGGTGTTTTATGTTGTGAAAGTTGTTATGAGGGGTGTTGCCAGTAGGGGTGTAAATCTCAGGCTTTCGGCGATATCCCTCTGCTATCATACAACATGACACGATACAAATTCAATTCTTAAAGCAACGATTCAATGTTTCACAATACCACTAAATCAGCTACGAAATGATACGATACAATGCGATATGATTTCAGTTCTTAAGGCAATGATTTGATATTTGATGATACCATTGAATCTGATTTTTGCTTTCTAAGGCAACTATGTGATATCTGACGATGCAGTAGATACAGTATGATATGATTACAATTCTTAAAGCAGCGATTCAGTGTTTCGCAGTACCACTAAATCAGCTATGATACAATATGATACGAGACGATACAGTATGACTTTGATTCTTAAGGCAATGATTCGATATTTTATGATACCACTCAGTCTGATACGATACAACACAATACATTTTCTGTTCCTAATATTTGCCGATACGATAGATACAGTACGATATCATTTCACCTCTTAAAGCAGCGATTCAGTGTTTCGCAGTACCACTAAATCAGCTATGATATGATATGATATGATATGATACAACATCACATGACATGATTTGGATTCTTCAGGCAACGAGTTGCTATTTGACACTGCTGCTGAATCTGATACGATACAATATGATACATTTTCACTTCCTAATATTTGCCGATACGATAGATACAGTACGATATCATTTCAACTCTTAAAGCAGCGATTCAGTGTTTCGCAGTACCACTAAATCAGCTATGATATGATATGATATGATATGATACAACTTCACATGACACGATTTGGATTCTTCAGGCAACGAGTTGCTATTTGACGCTGCTGCTGAATCTAATAAGATTACAATACGATACATTTTCACTTCCTAAGGCAAATATTCGATATTTGACGATACGATAGATACAATATGATATTCTTTCAATTCTTAAAGCAAAGATTCAGTGTTCGTTGATACCACTGAATTTTCTTCAATCTGATACACTATGTTATGATATGATTTTGATTCTTAAGGCAATAATTCGATATTTAACGCTACCACCGAATCTGATACGATACAACAGGATACATTTTCGCTTCATACAGCGACTATTCGAAATTTGACACTGCGATAGATTCAATACGATACGATTTCAGTTCTCAAGGCAAAGATTCAACGTTTGATGATACCACTGAATTTTCTACAATCCGTAACGACGCGTTACGATTTTGATTCTTAAGGCAATGGATCGATATTTGCCGATACCACTGAATCTGACACCGTTATACCCTTATGCCATGATACGACACGATACAACATTGTATGATTTCAATTCTTAAGGCAACAACTCAATATTTCCCGATACCACTGAATGTATTACGATACAACGTAGTGTGTGATCAGCTTTGCTCAGAATCTGGAGTAGGCCTACTGTTCATTTGCGAATGATCCTTAGAGAAGGATTATTTTAAAAGTATTTGAGTTTCAGGCAAATCCCCTTGCTAGCCTGTTAAATTATTTAAACCTCAGTTTTAAAATATGATTTTTTTCCCCTTACACACCAGTTTGGTGTCTGTGCTTTTTCAGTAATTATCAGTTTATGATTGTTGCCTGATTTATTTTAATCACTGCCTTTTAAATTGATGCTTTGATCCAAATCGTCTTATCATCTTGCCCCTTTTTTGTTAGCGTGAGACCATGTTGATTTAAAAAAAACAAAAAAAACCCTGAGAAGCCACAGAGACTGGATTTCCTTGACGTGATTCTGGGTGACATCTAGTGCAACCTGGTCATTAGCACAGCGGCTCTCAGCAGCCAGTAAAAAAATTAGAGATGAAAAGAAATAAAACTCCAGCCAACAGATAATAAAGAGCAGACAGGCCTTCATGGAGTTTGTTGATGAAGGACAAACTGTTTGAATGGTGACAGAAGCACAGACGCCTGTACAACATCAACTCAATGGGTTGCGGTTGCCGGAGCTTTGAATCGTTCGTGCGAGACCTCCGTGTTTTTGTTTTGTTATGGCCGTCTCCTAGCAACGGGGAAAACACATCAGCAACAAGCTACATGCTGGGTTATGGATGTGTGAGCTCAGGCTTTTAGTTTGTTTCATTCGCAGTAAAAATTATACACCAATCAGTGGGAACGTGTGCACAAAAACCCAAACTTAAGCCCAACTTAAGCCCAGGATTCACACCATCATCGAATATCACTTATTTTCTGAGCTTCCAACGTGTGTAAACATTCTTGTCATGAATAAAACAAATACTCCCTTGCATGACACGCTGCTGTAATAATTAAGGCGTTAGCTATCTACAGATCCTAAAGAAGCATGGCCTAAATAAATACTTTCTGTGTATCATCATGTTTGTCTGAGTAACTTTCTATCGTTCTTTTTTTTTTACAGCAGCAATAATAATAACATCTTCAATATTTTCCAAATTCATAACCAATCTTTTCTAAAATGTAAGGAAGAGGCCACATTAAAAAAAACTATAACGGTGATTTAGGGCTACTGTTTAAAAAAAAAAAAAAATACAAGATTTCAAGAATAATAGTCATAATAGAAAGTCATGAGATTACATGAAGGAAGTCACACAATTTTTTTTTTGAAATACATTTGTAACATTTAGAGAAAAAGAAAAAAAAAACCATCATAATATTATGAGAAAGAAGTTGCGATATTTCCAGAACACATTCAGAATACTTTAACAAAATAAATTATAATATTAGGAAAAAAGTGCCATGTTGTAAGAATAAACTTGCAATATTTCAAGAAAAAAGTCATAATATTTTTTCACCATGTCTTTGTGTTCTTTTCTTTCAAACAAAATAATTTTAATAAAATTTTAATTTTTAAAAACATTTTTTTTAACTGTTTATTTTTTTTTGCAAAGGTCCCTTCATTTCATTGTCATAGTATTAGGATTATATTCCCCAAATATTATGACTTTATTCTCAAAATCTTGTATTTTTTATATTTTTTTTAAACAATGGCCCTAAAACGCTGTCATAAAAACCACCACTAAAAGCGAAGTAAATTTAATAACAGATTTATTTTTGTTGCATTGATTCATATCGTAGTATAAAGAGGTTTCAGTAATTCAAGGCGAGAGAGAGAGAGAGAGAGAGAGAGAGAGAGAGAGAGAAAGTACTTCTCTCATCCGTATTTAGCCCGAGGAAGCTCCTGGTTTGTTGAGACTGAATCGAGCGGCTGTAATCGGCAGCGTTTCGTATCAGCTGTAATTACTCTCATTTACACGAACTTATCGGGAGTTCATTAAATCAGCAGCTGATTAGCGGAGCAGAGGCGTGTCTCTGTGGGGAGCAGAGAAAGAAGGAGAAGAAAACACAGTGAGGAGGATGAGCTGTGGAGGATGAAGGTCTAATGAGACACACTCGACTCCGGGGTAGAGGTCAGAGTGGGGTGAAGTGATCGCTTCAGTGTTTTATATAACAGACTGATCAGCAGAAAAAACATTCAGTACTATAAAGTCTAGTCATGGATATGAGACGATACAGGTATTTATTTTTCACGATCTTAGCGAATGTTAAGTTAATTCGGTCAAAATTGTGAACAGATATCTGCTTCCAACAAAGAAGAACCTGAGATGTTACCTCATAAGATCTTCGTAAGACTTTCCCAGGACTTCCATGTGCCATTTTTTTCCAGTGTTCATGACAACTGAGATGATTTCCGAATCAGAATTTTTTTCTCCTCACCTCAGAATGTCACCATGACTGTTTACACTGGCTCAAATTTTTTTTTAAATGAATCATCAACAACAACAACAACAACAACTCTGAAACAGTAACTCTAAGTAACTCTTTAGTAACTCTAAATGGATAAAAAGTATGATGTGTCATTCTTTAATCAATAAGACTATTGTAAATGTTGCAGTTGTGGTAGAAGAAGAATAAAACACTCGAGGACATGTGGCTAGAGGAAAATAACCCACTTGGCGTTGTAACAGAAGCTTCACTCAGATACTATAACGGAAGTGAGAACAGGAACTTACTTGTTTCATGGAGCATTAAATGTAACTATAAATGGATATACTGTACACTATGTCATCCTTTTATTTAAAAATTGAACTTTCAGTACTGTAACAGACATAAAACACAAACGGTGTGTGCTTTTTGAGAACGTCTGAGCGAGGTGGTCTCGGCCCGCTTCCAAGTGAGCTCTAGTGCAGTCTGATTGTGGTTTAAAAGTGAGTCGACTCTGAATCGACTCTGAATCGACTCATCTTAAGGATTCAAACATGCTGTGTGTTTTGGGTTGCAGCATTTGTGAGCTGCTAAATTGAGCCAAAGGACAGAGCTGTAGAGCTGCAGAACTGGAGGCTTCTGGAGATTTGGACGAACAGAAAAAGAGAAAATAAATGCTGGATGTGATACGCAAAGTGAATCAGTTCTACATTTAGCGCCGGCGCCGTGTTCTCTGTGCTTTTTCGGTGATATCTGTAATTTCTCTGTCTACATCGTATGACTTAGTTTGTGCCTCTGTATATTTTTTGTTTTAAGATGTTTTCATCGCTTGGCCTGCATTTTTGTTTGTTTGTTTGTTTGTTTGTTTGTTTTTTGGTTTGTTTAAAATATATGCAACCAAGCGAAATCAAAAAGCAAACGAATCAACAGTATCAGTGTGACTCTGATTCAGATTCAGATTCAGCAAACAGACTCGTAGGTGCGAAAAAAGAAAGGTGGAAAGACATCTCTCATATGATATGCAGTTAAATACTTCTCTTTGTGACATTTAGTCTCATATCTTGAGTTTGTTTACTCCAAAAATAAAGTGGAAAAATATTATTATTATTTTTTTTTTTTTAAAATAAAACCGTGTCCTGAATACATTTGAAAATGCACCATTTTGACTCTTGCGCTTTGTTAGAGATCTGGAAAGGAGGCAATACTTTTCAAACTGCATAACACCAGCTGCTAAACAAAGCAGGACGCTTGGGAACAGAGGTCAAAGGTCACACGCTGCATCTGTGTCCAGACACACACACACACACACACACACACACACACCCTGACACCTGCAGGCCAAAATACACCTCTGACCTCAGTGCACTCTCTTTTCCTTTTATATCTGTTCCTTTTACATGCAGGTGAGAGGAATGCAGAAAACACACACACACACACACACACACACACACACACACACACACACACACACACACACACACACACACACACACACGATCAGTGACAGCCGTTCTGGAAGCATAGACAGTGTTCTGTTTCTTCTTTTGCCTCTTCCTTTCCATCTCTAGGGTTAATGCTCATAACCTTTCCATTTCTTCATCCCTCCATCAACAACAAACCCACACACACACACACACACACACACACACACACACACACACACACACACACTCATCACAGCACCCAGTCAAACCCTTGCTGCTGAAATGTGTTGTTTGCGTTTGTGTTTAAAGTCGATGATTATCCCTTTCAGATTTTAGGACAATATGCATTTATTTATTCTTCTAGTGCGCACTATTTTCTAGTTACACTCGTTTATTTAATATGTTTTAATCTCATTTATTTATTCTAATTAAGCTTTTTACAGTCACGGAGGCCATTAAGACGAAACCGTCCCCCGTCCTCATCTCTGTCCTGTAATGAAAAGCCGAGAGAGACAGAGGAACGCATTTCACTCCCTGAGACTGGATTAGGACGAAGCCACTCTCTCAGCACTATATAATTACTCCATTGCTTTACATCTCTCTTGCTCTCCTTCCCCTCCTTTTCTCTCTCTCTCTCTCTCTCTCTCTCTGTCTCAATGTTTCTTACTTTCACATGTCTTCCTTTCACTTCTCTTTCTCCTTTCCTTCAGTTTACCAGGTTTATTCAGCACGAACAGATACAGTTGCAGAGTCGTTCTCTCTGTTGCCCTCATATATGTATTTCTGTCTTTTTCTTTCACTCTGTCTCTCTCATTCCCTTTCTCTTTCAGTCTGTATTGTCATTCCGTCTCTCTCATTCTTTATCTCCCTGTCTTCTTCTACCTCCTTTTATCTTTCTTTCTTTGCCAGTCTCAATGTGTCTTTCTTCATTCTGTCTGTCTTCATTTTCCTTTGTGTCTTTTCTACTTTTTTCTTCTTTTTCTTTCTTCGTTCTCCTTTTCTGTCTGTTTTTCTCTTTCTCACTGTCTCTCTCTGTACCTATTTTCCCTCATTCTCCCATCCTTTATCTCACCCTAGTATGCTCTGTATCTCACTCTTTCTCACCTTTTCTCTCACTTTCTGCCCTCTCTGTTTTCTCTCTCTTTTTCTTTCTCTCTCATCTTTCTCCTCTTCTTGCTCTTGAACTTTGTTTTCTTTGTTTGGTACCTTTCTGTCTCTCTGTTTATCCTATTCTGTCTTTTCATCTCGGTATTTCAACTCTCGATCTCTGTTGTCCTCTTTTGTCTTTTTAGCATCTCTGTATCACCCTCCCTCTGTCTCTCTTTCTCTCTCTCTCTCTCTCTGGCATCCTTCTTTTTCCCCGTGTCTCATGCTCTCTCTGTCTCTGTCTTCCTCCCGGCGTCTCCCATGTTGCTCCTCTTGGCTCGGGGCGTGTTGAGTGAAGCTCTGACACGGGTTTTGCTGCCAAGCCGCCCGAGGGACGACAAGAACCATATTGCTCCCTCCTCCTCCTCCTCTTCCTCCTCCTCCTGGTCCTCCCTCGCTCACAGAATTAAAGTTTAACTGGGAGAGCGGGGCGTTTGAACAGGGCCAATGTAAAACTTTAATGTCTTTGCGTGACTCTGATGGTTGATCTGAAACTGGATCCGAGCCGAGGAGCTGCCGGGGACCGCCGCTCTCATTTCCTGTGCTGGAGAGATTCACAGGAAGTCCTGTCAGAAGAACACAACGGGAAATTACAGTTCGATTAGAGTGAGCTGTATCGGCTGTACTTATTAAAATCCACATATATATCATCATTTATATAGCGAAGTGCTGTTGAATTCACGATTCTGCATTCGAGCAACAAAGAGGGAACCGATATGGACGCTTCCATGTTCACCTTTTGTTAGCAATAATCTAGAAGCTAACACTAGCACTGCGTGATGTTCATTTCGCTCCTCAAATCAGTGAGCTGTAGAGGCAGTTTTATAGCGCTGTTCTTTGATCTACTTGGATATACAGTATAACTCCTTTACGCATAAACAAGTGCTGCTTTGCTTATTGTTGACAATGTGAGCGGCCATCTTGATTTGACATTACGTGCTGAGGAGACGACTTTCCGAGTAGGAATTCCGAGTTGAGGGGGTGTTTTCTTTGTTTTTTTCCTCGTCGGAGGTCAGGAATTCAGAGTTCTGAGCTTTAGTTGAACGCAGCATTAGAAGGCACATCATAAGGAATAACACACTCCAGACCATGTGGTTATACGGAAATGATCCACGCTGAAGTGTGGAGTAACGGAGTGCCGTTCCCACCTCATGGATCATAAGTGGCTTATTTTCTTATAACAACATGGTCTGGAGCGTGTTATTCTGCTTATACCACAGCGAATTGTCAACGATGTACAATGTTTACAATGTTTCATTCATTAATCAATGACATGTAGCGCAATTTTAGGGTTTATAGTTAAGATTTCAAAGTTGTGGAACATCCGAGAGATAAGTTAGTTCCTCTTCTCACTTATGTAATAGCTCTCTCTCTCTCTCTCTCTCTATCTCTCTCTCTCTCTCTCACTCTCCCCTGTCTCTTTTTCTTTTTCAAAAAACGCAGATTGTCATTTTGCCAAGAAGCCAGAAAGCATAAACTCGTCTGTCCTGAAGACTTTCCTGTGCTAGGAAACTTCACAAAGCGACTGTGACTGTGTTACAGAGGGCTGAAACCGGAGACTCCTTCCATAAATGTTAAATAATATAACTAATATCTCCTAAAAAAAAAAAAAAATTCACCACATCAACGATCATACGCTATTCTTTGTTAAACAACAATGCGATTTTTTTTTTAATCTGTTTATTATTACTCTTAGATCATATACAAGTCCCTGTGTATGAGCCGTTACTATAGAAACAATAATGTTAACGTTAATGCATGTAACAAGTGCACTAACATTAATCGTTCACATTACAGCTGGAGCTACTGTCCGAGCCATGGTGCCACATTTGCCAATAAAACTTGTATAACAAATTATAATTGTGTGTTAACTGATCAATTTTTTGAAACACTGGACCCTTGTGTATGTGGCATCATGGATGTGGTGAGTAAAAGAAACACCGTGTAACAACTCTGAAACATTACACAATCCAAAAACTTTAAACTTTAAAAAAACTTCACTACACCTCTGTCAAGGATTCGCAAGAAGTGCGTTATTGATCAGTAGGGTAAACGCTTTTATTTGGTAAAAGGCCACAGTAATTAACACGCTGTGTTCAGACGTATGCGTGTTAGCATCTGAATTAAACGAATGTCATGGGAGCGATGACGTATTCCCGAATAATAATCAGCTGAGTAAAATGTTTTATCGGTGTTTAATAGCTGATGAAATAAAAATAGCTCTTTGTAGTGGACTCGCTGTTTTATTAGCAGCGCATTAATCATTTTAGCTGCATGTTTTATTAGCTGCCCATTTATCGCTGCGTCTGTGTCAGAAAATGAACCGCACTGGGGAGAAATGAGCAGGAGATGATGAATGCACGCCGGAAAAAAAAACGACTCCTCATCAATATCATGACTCATTGTCTAACCCGCCGTTTCTCCGTGAATTTTTTTTTCTCCCGACGAGTGCCGTAATGCAGCGCTCGTCGGCGCCGTACCTGCTCCAGGGCTCGTATTAATGGAGTTTTGGATGCTAATGTAGTGACACGCCGGAGGTTAATGTGAATCCTGACCCTGTGAAGGACTGCGCTCATTTCACGTGTAATAAAAGTTCGAATTTTTAAAGCGCTTTTTGAAAAAGACAAGTGCGCTGGTTAATGAAACGAGATGGTGATGGAGCGCCATGTGATTGCGTAGCATTACGTAAGGTGTGATCTGGGAACCCTTCGCGGCACAGCAGCGGTAGTGAAGTGTAAAAATGCCGACCTAGCTTAAGCGTTACATCTGATCGTTGTCATGGTTACCTTTGAAAATGCGCTTACCTTGCGTTAGATTTACGTACGAAAGAGGCAGTATGTACAATATGTAATGCGTAGAACACTCAGGGTTGTGCTGTTACAGGAAAATAATCAACGACAGGGTGGCGTTATGAAGCAGGGTTACTGTTACCACCCTGAAGCTGATTCTTTTTCTATAACAGCACGACACAAAGTGTTTTATTCCTCTTGTACCACAGCAATTCCTCACATAATGACACAGTCACCATTGTATTTTCTTTCACTGTTTCACTTATTGAATGTTAGCATAAAACACCGCAGTCGTAGTTTTGCTCTTTTAATTTTGTTTTTTTAAGATTTTGATCTACAAATATGAGACGCAAGGTAAATGTCTGGTTATTTCATTTTAATTTTAGATCATTTCTGACCCCTCAAAGCACAGCTGATCTGTTCCTGCAGCTCACCTTTCCAAACTGGACCACACTTCAATAAACCAATTTAAAACCGATCTCATAAAGAAAAGTTCAGTCGCCTCTGACTGTTTCGGTAGCGAAACCAACCCAAAGCCTTACCACGAGCTCGCTGCTTGGAGGAAAAGAGATCGTCTTTCCTTTTTTTCACACACGCTGATGTGAATGTTCAGTGGATATGGAAGCTGTGAGCATCAGATATCGGAAATTTTGTCCGAGCCCAAGGGTGAGCGGAGAAATGGAAGAACCTCAGAGCATCACTGAATAGCATCACTGACATAATGAGTTTCATACTGTGTGTGTGTGTGTGTGTGTGTGTGTGTGTGTATGCTTGTGTGTGTAGACATATTGCACTGATGTTTTGAGCACTTTCTCATCTCCTGTGTAGCAGGCTTTATAAATAAACCTCATTTGACTTGACCAAAAGTTGCTGACCCTAAATATGTGTATTATTGTGTAACGCTCACACTCTCCAATTCAAATCTCATTCTCTCTCTCTCTCTCTCTCTCTCTCTCTCTCTCTCTCTCTTTCACTCACACACACACACACATCTTAGAAAGCAGCATCTATCACTACAGTAAATAATAAAGCAGAGACTGTGGCACTCACACAGGTTACGGTGATACTACAGTTATAACAGAGTCACAGTTCATCCGTCCTTCCAGCCATTTATCCATCCATCCATCCATCCATCCATCCAACCATCCTACATCTATCCAGCCACTCTTTCATCTAGCTATCCATTAAACCACCCATCCACCCATCGATAGATCAAAACATCCATCCATCTGTTAATTTTTACAGCCACTGAGCAAACCATCCATCCATCCTTCCATCAACCCATTTGTTAATCTGTGCAGCTATTCATTGATCTAGCTATCCATTAAACAAATCAATCATTTATCCATCCAGCAAGCCATTTGTTCATCCATCCATCCATCCATCCATCCATCCATCCACTGGCCTAACCATCCATCTGTCCAGCCATGCCTTTATCCCTCTAGCCATTTATTTATCAAACCATCCAAAACCATCCAGTCCTATATCCACTACTTATACATCCAACTATCAATCTGTTTGGCAATTCATTCAACTATTTATCTAACAATCATCCATCCATCCATCCATCTATCTATTCATGCACCTGCAATGAATTGAACCAATCCATCAAGTTATCCATTGATCAAACCTACATCCATCCATCCACCCATCCATTCATCCATACACCTACCAATCCATCTTTCAAATCATCCATCCATCCTTCCATCTATCACACCATCCAACCTTTAATGGATCAAACCATCCATCTTATCCAGGCTTCATCCAGCCACTGATCAATCCTACCAACCATCCACCCATCCATCCATCCATCCATCCATTGATGGTTCATACCATCAATATATTCATTTATCCAACCATTTATCCAACCAACTAACCATGCATCTATCTATCTACCCATCTTTTCATTAATCCATCAATTAATTAAACCAGACACTCATCCATCCATCCATTTGGTAACCTCACTGTTCTTTCTACGCTACCTTTGTACTTAAAGTGAACAAGTAATTCCAGTCAGAACATAGAATCTTTGGAGATTTTTGGAGATCAGGGGATAAAACATGGGATAAAACGGAATAAAACAAATGAAGAAAGAATAATTGGGTCTGAAGGTTTGATTCAAGTTCAGTTTAAGAACGTGATGGTGGTAAATGACCTTTACCATGCCATGTTGTTAACCTGCATTACACGACCTGAAGGGGGAAGAGGTGTTATTTCTGTTCACTTTAAAACCATCGAACTTTTTAAATCAAAATAATGTCACGATTATTTGCTAATATCAAAAGTTTGATGTGCACTTACTGGGAACAATCTGCACATAATTCAACTTAATATCAAGACTGTTTTACCAGTTTAGTTGTATTTATAAGTAACTTTAATTAAATCTGTGGCCAGCCCTCAAGCTCACTTTAACCAAAAGGTTAAATAAAATGGGCATCAGATAATAACGATCATCTTTAAATGGTCAAGCGAACATCACATTAACACTCTCTCTCTCTCTCTCTCTCTCTCTCTCTTTCACTCTTTACCAGTCAACCAGTTCAGATGATTTAGCATCAGGATGGAACACTGAACCCAAAACTTTACACCACAGCTGGATAAAAAAAAAAAAATCTCACGAATTTGATCATGAAACTGACGTCTTTCTTTCAGTAGTATCACATTGTGTCTGGGTGTCTGGGTTATCGATGCGTCTCTGTGAGAATAAAGTGATGCAGACTTGCTTGTTCTGCTCTGCTGCTATTCCCATCTGTCTTTCATTTCATGCCCTGGAAAGACTAAAGATGAGGCTGCCGGATGATTTCAGTAAAACCATCCAAACTTTCAACACTTCCAGAGCCACATCCTGACGTAAAGCTCCAGTCGATTCATCAACGGCTTTAGATGTCAGGATGGAACGGTGCAGGATTCGATGGAGGAATGAAGACTTGCTCAGGATGGATGGATGGATGAACCTGTCCCAAAATACACAGCCACACACGTCTACTACTGACTACTGATGGAGAAACTTGAAGTGTGAAGCCTGAGGCAGGACTCAGGATGCAGGATCTTTTCTCTTCTCCTGTCCGTATCATGTTTATGAAATCCTGCTGCGAATCTCCCGTTCGATCACATCCCAAAGGCGTTCCACTGGATTCCGAGCCGGTGACTGGGAAAGCCTCTGAAGAACACCGAACTCATCGTCATGTTCATGAAACCAGTTAGAGACGACTTTCGCGTTGCAATTTTATGCATTGCACTGCTGCCACGTGATTGGCTGATTAGATAACTGCAGGAATGAGTAGGTGTACAAGCGTTCCTAATAAAGTTCTCACTGAGTGTATATATTTTATTTTTAAATATTTTCCCCCTCATGTATTCAATCCTATTTTTCTGTCAAATTACTGGATGTGTTTAATTTTGATTTTGATTTCTTAATGGGCACATGGACATAAGTATTTCTCTGCCTTCCTTGAGTTTTTTTCCTTGTGATTTTCTTTTTTTATGATTTTCTCTCTGATGTATTCATTCCTGATTTGCTGTCAATTTATTTAGTATTTTTCATTAAACAAAGGGCTTTATTATTATCATTATTATTATTATTATTATTATTACTATTACTATTATTATTAGTTGATGGGAATATGCGTTTGTAGTGTTTCTTTGTTTTTCTTTTCTCTCATTTCTTTTAGTTTTTTCTTTTTAAATATTTATATTTCTCCCATGTATTCAATCATGTTTTGCTGTAAAATTATGTTTTTTCTTCTTCTTTTTTTCTCTGCCTTCTTTTATTTTTTTAATAAATTTTTTTCTGCTTTAAAAGAACTCTCCCATATATTCTTTCCTGTTTCTCTATGAAATTCTTTCTTCTTCTTCTTCTTCTTCTTCTTCTTCTTCTTCTTCTACTATCAAATTATTTTAAATAGATTTTGTATTCATGTATTCATTCCTGATTTGTGGTCAATTTAAGCATAATAAATTGTTTTCCCTTTTCTCCCAATCCTTTTTTTTTTTTTTTCCATTATTGATGGGCACATTTTTTAACTTGTCCATTACCTATTTTCCCTTTTTTCTCTCTTTTCTTTTCATCTGGTTTTCTTTTTCTAAACATTTTTTTAAACATTTTTTTAAACATATTTATTCTCCTATATAATTATTATATTATTTATTTATTTATTATACATAATATAATTATATTATTATTAATTATATTTATTTATTATATTTATTTAATTTTATATATATATATATAATTTTTTATATTTTTTTATTATTGTTATTTCTTGATAGGAACATGCAGATGTAATGCATAGTAGTTTTTTCTTTTCTCACCCATCATTTATCTTTTTGTTTCAAATTTTCCTCTAGAAAAAGATAAAGAATTCTTCCGGTTGTGTGTGACGCCACTGACGCACCATCAGCTGCACTTTTTCATCCAAAACCAGGCTGTTGCGAGAGTGTTTGCTGATGACTTGCGCAAGCTACGGCTGCGTCTGTTTCTCTAATTTATGTCGCACTTTTAGGGCTTTTCATTTTGGCCTTCACACAAAAATGTAGACTCTACAGTGTTTAGAACCAAAAGTAAGATACTTAGCGTATAAAACTGTATTAAGCAGGATTTAGCTAGCTAACATGACACGTTTGCTAAATTAGCTATGATAAACAAATGACAACAATTAGCAGTTTTCAGAAGACGCTTTTAAGACGTTTTCCAGACAGAGAAACACACTTTCTTGGCTTAGTTTTCTTATTTTTTATCGTGAATAAGGGAACGGCTAAACCCAGCGGACTGAGCAACTTCGTCCTTGATTCATCCTGATGCTCTTCTTCAGCTCGGAGCTTCTGCGCATGTGACTCATGTCCTGCTGTTGTGGATGATTCCACGCGGATACTTTAAAGATTTACACGTCGTAAGGACACTCTCACTGTTTCTTCAGCGGTGAATCCGACCTCTATACTGACCTCTATCTGACCTCTATACTGATTTGTATCTACTGAGCATACGTTCAGTGGTCAGAGGCTGTGCATTATTGCTGTGTAACTGCACGGCTCGGACAGTAGCTCCAGCTGTAACAGGAACGATATGTTAATATTCATGCGCTCGTTCTGATACGTTATCGTTGCTATAGTAACAGCTCATACACAGGGACTTGTACAGCAGGCGCGCCACGTAATCTAAGCCTAATAATAAACTTTTTTTTAAAGTGTTGTTTAACAAAGAAAAACGTATACCCTTTGACGTGCTGACATTTTTTTTTTTTTGTGAGGAAACATTTATTTGACATTTATGAAGGAATCTTGAATGTCAGCTCTTCGTAATGGTCATGGTGCTTTGCACGGTTTCCCAGCACAGGAAAGTCTTCAGGACAGACGAGTTTCGGTGAAATGACAATCTACCTTTTTTAGAGAGAGAGTATAAAGAGAGGCTGTGATAACAGGAAGTATCACCTTGTCTGCTTTCTATATTTTAATGTCTATTGTTAAACATGGTCTAGAAAAAAAGAAATCACACTTATCTGATGCCAGTGTTCATGTGTGACAGGAAGCTCCTGGAGAGTTCGAGCAGCGGGAATTGTACATCACGAGTGTCAAAGTCAGGTCTCCGGGGGTGGGGGGGGGTGGAAACGCTGTCGAGCTTGGTGTTTACTCTGCTCTAACACAGTAAAAACTCCACCCAGCAACTATTTCACTAGATCAGGGCTGCGCAAATCCGACTCGGACGGAATTACGTGTATTAAATCAACGGGAAATAACTCGAATCTGCAGCGCTGTCGCTCCTCCAGGGCTTGAGGCTGATATTTCAGGTCCTGATGGATGTAGAAGGTGGTGTGTGATGCTAAGACTCAGAGAAACACACCTCAAACAACAAACCCAAACCTAAAACTGTCTCACACACAAACACACACACACACACACACACACACTCTCTCTCTGCGAGAGCCAGCGCGTAAAAAACATCGAAATGTGAAATGTCAGCATGATAAATCTAACCTTTACGAGGACTCTCGGCCTGCGTACTCGAATTAATAATCAGATCTATCAAACGGTTCTGGAGTAATCGCTGTCAAAAAGCGGCGGTCATAAATCCCACCGAGGCGCTCAGGTAGGCCTCATAAATCTACGTTAGAAAGTTGGGGCTCGTATATTTTTTTCTCTGTGTTTCTTTTTTTTTTTTTTTTTTTTTTTTTTGCTGGGAGATGTGGAGAAGAAGTGGAGCCTGGAGGTAGTGCAGTAAAGCTTTACCGCTGTCCTCCTCCTCCTCCTCCTCCTCTTCTTCTTCCTCTGTGTGTGTGTGTGTTGCACTGTGATCAATCACTCTCTCTGAGGTACTTAGTGTGTGTGCTGAAGACAAGATGAAGAGTAGCACAAGTGCATAAGGCAGAGCGCCGTGATCTCGTTTTCTAAACCCGTTAGCCGTGTTAGCGCCACGGCGAGTTTTCGAATCGCTCCTGGATCCAGCGTTGCGGAATTTTCGCCATACGTTGTGAAATATCCCCACGGGATTAGACTTCCGGGGTCCAAAACTTTATTTTGAAAATAAAGAATATTCAAAATGTAAGTAAATTTGTGCTATTGGCCACATTGACTGCTTTGTACAAAAGAGCGTAAACTCCTCCGACCTGAAGACTTTCCCGTGTTGGACGGTACCGTAATCAGCGATTCGACATTTTTCTACATTCTTTTCTATTCTACATTCCTACAATTTAAAAAAAATCTGTTTATTGTTAGGCTTAGATTATGTTTGATTTGATCCAAGTTTGATTTACGGCCTGCAGTCTTGTCCGAGCCGTGCTGTTGTACACCACGACTCACCTTCTGACCAATCAGATTCGAGAATTCAGCAGCCCTGTGGTGTAAAGTAATTACTTTCATAGTAACAGTCCTCTAGTCGACTGTATTTATCATCATCATCATTGGTTTTTTGGATTGTTGAAATGCCCATGTGATTTTACAATTATTTTACAAATAACACAACATTTTTCTTTTTTTTTTTTTTTTCCCATTTAAAAGTCAAGGGCGGCGCAAACATCTTCAATCAGCTGTATATTTCAACTTCATATGCTGATTCCTCAAATAGCTCCAAAAATGAACTTGTACCAGTTTTAATTCATAATGAGTTCTTGGAAAAAAAAAAAAATACAAACAAGTCTCCAGCGAGTAACGTTTTGTAATTAGCTTTTTGGGAACTGTTGTTGTTAAAAAAAAAAAACAACTACTTGGGAATCCTGCTGTGGTTTATGGAGCGTCGTGGATAAAAAGGCCAGAGGACTCGTTTCTACCGGCAGCGCGTGCGTGCGCCTCATTCGTCTCGCTCGTGTATTTTTCCCCTCTCCTGATTGATTGAACTGTGCTGAAGGAAGCGTGACGGGGAGAAAGAAAAAACACGCGGCCATCGAGCCTTTTAGGCCGAGTGGGTGAATTCTGCATGGCGTTTATTAAGCCTCATTGTGGAGGATGAAGAGATGGATGTTAGACGTCCTGCAGCAGGTAATCTGATTATGATCCCATTAATAAAACATCACTCATTAAGCGCCATAATCAATCTCAGAGTGGAGCGAGCTGCTCCGGCTTCATCATCGCAGCATGGGGCTGTGTGTGTGTGTGTGTGTGTGTGTGTGTGTGTGAGACTGATGGAGAGTTTTTGATGTGTGTAATGAATAGCATTTAGACGCACATGAAAACACATGTTAAAAGTAAGAAGCTCCACAGCCTGATGGTACGCCCCGTTCCTACCATCACACCACACACGCATTTCAATCCACATCAGCTTAATCGGTAGATTTGTTTTAAGCTAAACATTAAAGATACTTTTTAAACGTTTAATGAGTCTCAAAAACAAAATGGCTGCTTATCCTGTCCTAGTTAAAGGTTTGTAAAGTTCTTCTTCATTTTGGTCTGCTTATTATTTTTCAGCTCATAAATTGGAAAGCCAAAGCATAAGGCACATGTAGGTTTAAAAAAAGGGGGCGTGGTCAATTGTGGGGGCGGGAAATTGGAAACATTTGAACATGCAGGTTGACTCCTCGGTGTGAAACGTGTGTGTGTGTGTGTGTGTGTGTGTGTGTGAAACGTGTGTGTGAATGGTGCAGGAGCGTCTGAGAGAGCGAATACTGCATTCAGTTTAACTCGGAAGTGCAGAAGTCGGAATTGTGTCATTTTCGGCCTTTCTCTCTCTATCTCTCTATCTCTCAGTTTCTTTCTGTCTCTCTTTCTCTTTTTGTATAGGTCTCTCTCTCCGTCCTATCTCTCTCTCTCTCTCTCTCTCTCTCTCTCTCTGTCTCTTCCTCTCTTGGTCTCAGCCTCTCTCTCTTCCTATAGGTCTCACACCCTTTCTCTCTCTCTCTCTCTGTGTCTTTCTCTCTTTCTACAGGTCTGTGTTTGTGTGTGTCTCTGTCTCTTTCTCTAGGTCGGTCTCTCTCTCTTCCATCTCTCATTCTCAGTCTTGCTCTCTCTTTCTACAGGACCCTTTCCCTCTCCTTCTCTTTCTCTTTTTTCTCTCCTTCTATACATCTTGCTCCCTTTCTGTGTCCCCCTCTCTCTCTCTCTCTCTTTCTATAGGTCCCCCACTCTCTCTCTGAGTCTCTACACTCTGTATCAGCTCAGAATGATCATCTTTTCATTTTCCTGCTCTGTACATCGGTGCAGTCCGGCTGCTGCAGTGTGGTCGATGTTCGGATGTCCCGTGAGATGCGTCTTATTAAAATGTTTAATTATGCTGAATAACTCTATTCTAGTTTAGAAGAGCTGCAGAATTGGGGCTGATTCTCCTCAGAGACTCGTTTAAAAAAAAGTGATATATGCATTAATGCGTTTCAAACAAGACTCCATTATTCTTCACTAAGAGAATACTAAGAGATACGGATGATTACACAGGACACGTGACCAAGCGTACTTGCCCAACAACACACTCAATAAATAAAGAAATAATCGGATAGTGTTGTTGCTCCTCTTTCGGATCACTGGTCCGTGTATTTGATTTGGCACAGTTATTACGCCGGATGCTCTTCCTGATGCGACGCTTCTCAGTTTTATCCGGGCTTGGGACTGGCACTGAGAGGGTACTGCTGCACGCCACCCCAGTGTTTGCGATCCACTATAAACTATAAACAGCCTCTCCATTTTTTTCTCTTCCTTGAAAATATAATAACACAGCTTCTCATCCGGCGGTCATGAAGACTTTCCTGTATCGGAAAACTTAGTTGCAGCTTTACCTCTGGCTGTTGCAAAGCTCTGACGCTGGAGACTCCTTCCTCAGATGGTACATATACACATTTCTCCTTACAGAAACAGAGGTACTGAGGTAGGGCCAGGGCGCTCATCCTCAATTTCAACACTGCAGTTCTGTGAATTAGCCATCTTCAAATGCACGTAGATAGCTACAGAGCTAACTGTACTGAGTAGCGTTAAGAGATTACTACAGATGATGAACTGTTTTATACACTGATGAATTTAACTGAATGCTAAACTCAAGTGCTTGGACGCTAAACTGAAAGGACTGGACGCTAAACTGAAAGGACTGGACGCTAAACTGAAAGGACTGGACGCTAAACTGAAAGGATCGGACGCTAAACTGAAAGGACTGGATGCTAAACTGAAAGGATCGGACGCTAAACTGAAAGGATCGGACGCTAAACTGAAAGGATCAGACGCTATACTGAAAGGACTGGATGCTAAACTGAAAGGATCAGACGCTAAACTGAAAGGATCGGACGCTAAACTGAAAGGATCGGACGCTAAACTGAAAGGACTGGACGCTAAACTGAAAGGATCGGACGCTAAACTGAAAGGACTGGACGGTAAACTGAAAGGATCGGACGCTAAACTGAAAGGATCGGACGCTAAACTGAAAGGATCGGACGCTATACTGAAAGGATCGGACGCTAAACTGAAAGGATCGGACGCTAAACTGAAAGGATCGGACGCTAAACTGAAAGGACTGGACGCTAAACTGAA
>CM074989.1:2302375-2304875 GCA_037576825.1 Pangasius krempfi
AAGATAGGGATAGGTGGAGAGTGATGATTCGCTGTGGCGACCCCTGAAGGGAAAAGCCGAAAGAAGAAGAAGAAGAGGAAGAAGAAGAAGACTTTTCCCTTTTTTTCTTCCTGCCAGTTTTATTTTCTACAGGAACTAATAGGAGTTCTAATTGCTTAAGGTTACAGTAAGGACCAGAGATACAACCTCATTGTATGAAATACAGCTAATTGGCTCAAATTCCTTCAACTTCTTTCTCAGTGTGGCAGAACTAACATCTCAAGTTTGAGCCTTCTTTAAACGTTCAGACTTGCGTTTGTTAATGGTTGATTAATGCACCGAGAACAGAGTCTCCTCACGCATTTATCTGGCTAGACTAATCGTCTTGCTGGAGTCCTGATGAGCGGCGTGTTTTTTCAGCCCTGAGGGGGAGACTTTATTAACGCTGCCTCCGCTATTCCCTCTGTTAATGACAGAGCTGCCTGATTTCCCCAGATGAAGAGGGCCGATCAGTTAGAGAGAAGCGCTTTGTCTTAAAAAAGTTTGTAACGAGGACATAAAAAGTTGGGCTGAGTCAGAGTAAACGCCAAGGCTGGATAACATGATGACAGTCGGAAGTCACATGGGTGCGGGAAAAGGGAATGGATTTAAAATTAGCCACTAAAAGCCTGAACTGTCTGAGTTGTTCCCGGATCTCAATGTAGACAATTTGTGCAATGGTCATAATGTCTTCTTTAGTTTGGTACTGAACACTCAAGGCTAATGTAGCTAAGTAAATGTTGTGCTGTTACAAGAAAATAATCAGTGACATGCTGGTATGATGCGGCGATTTACTCTTACCACACTGAAGTTGATTCCTTTTCTTATACCAGCATACCCGGGACTGTTTTATTCCACTACTACAACGGCAACTTTCACAACTGCTAATTATTTAAGAACGACACGTCATACTTTTTATCCATTTCTAGTAACAGTTAATGTTGCGAACAACTGTGAAACTATGAAGTTACGTTATATAAACAGTTGTTTTCTCACCAGCCTCTCATTTTTTTTCTCTGTCTCCCTGTCTTTGTTATTTTTCATGATTCAGAGGTAGATGTAAGTGCAATCTAAAATCTTTATTAGCCGTTCAAAAAAAAAAAAAAAAGCATAACCGCAGTCGAAACAGGCAAACGACTGAGCAAACGGAGCAACAGAGACAAACCGGATCATAAACACAGAAGGTTGGGATGTTACCAGTGAGTTACAAAGCACTGACACTGGAGACTCCTTCCAAAAAATGTTAAAGAAACACATTTCTCTTCACAGAAATCCATATCAATGATGACACGCTTTTTTATTTGTTTATGCGGAGCCTCTCTGTTGAAGCTCTCACTATGGAAACGATAACATGTTCAGCAAAATCCATCCGAAGGTATAATATTTATCGCGACATTCTGAAGGATTTTAGTTTTTTTAGTATTCCAAAACTAAAAGATCAGAAAACTTGAGAAAAGTTCTGTGCAGACATGAGTGAAACACACTTCCACTCGACTCTGTAATGTTTCACACTGACGTTACTCATCAGCACACGTGTTTACCCCGAGTGTGTGTTTACCCTGAAGAGAACTCAGACTTACACTTGGCTTGAAGAGTTGTGAAGGACGTGTCAGGTCTGTTGCCTCAAGTGTGTTTAGAGAAAAGATGTGTTTTTCAGCTGTTCACACACACACACACACACACACACACACACACACACACACACACACACACACACACCTATTTAGATGCCTCACTGCACTTCATTTTGCACGTGTGTGTATGTGTGTGTGCATTTTTGGATGTGCAAAGCATGGTGATGAATAAATAACAGCGTTAGGGCTCGCCTGCTGCGGCCCATGGCAGCCATGACCCAGACCGACCAACACACACACACACACACACACGCAACTCTCGCCACTGATTATGCAGAGATGAAATATTAAAGGCAGAGAGCCTCAGTGCCTCAACTTGCGCAGGTTAAATAATGCAGACCAGGAAGGATTTAAAACTCAATCCTTAGGGAAAAGATTGAGATCGAACACAACAACTTGTTACTGTCGAGTTCCTTACAAGAGCTGATTTTATTTCCATCAGTTCTCCATCAAGACTCTAACTAATATGACTAAAATAACTAATTTAACTAATCTAACTTATTATACTGAACTAAGGTTTGGTGTTAAACTGTGTTTAACTAATTATTATAAGCCAATGATATGAAGTTTAAGAGTTAAAGAATAATCATCATAAACTCCTTTAAACATCTTGGAGATTTTAAAGTTACTGACACTGGAGACTCCTTCCATGAATGTTAAATAAATGTCCCCTTACAAAAAACTGCACCATATCAATGATTATATGTTTATCTATTTTAAATAAAAAAAAACACAACAAATCTGTTTATTGTTAGATTTAAGTTATGTAACTGTCTGCTGTACAAGTCCCTACTGTCAAAGCTCAACTTACAGAAAATGAATCAACACCTTCTGACAAATCAGAATCC
>CM074989.1:2307375-2326317 GCA_037576825.1 Pangasius krempfi
CACATGAACAGGAGCAGACTGAAAAGTGAGCTGTTTATATTACATCATTATTCTAAATCGTCTCATAAACCTGGAAAATAATTCCCATTCCATAATGCTCAAATTCCTAAAAAAAGGTCCAGATGTTTAATGGAAACACAACCCAAAGTGTTATATTGCTCTTAAGTCAATTTGTCAATTTTAAAACTACTACACATCATAATTCAAAAAAGAAAAAATCCACTTCTAATTTATTACCAAGAAACCACAAACTCCTCTGTCCTTAAGATGTCTGAAAACAGAAAACAGAAAAGTTACAGCTTTACCTCTGACTGCTACAAAGCGCTGACACTGGAGACTCCTTCCATGAGGGTTAAATAAACACATTCTTCTTTACGGAAAACGTCACCATAACAGGAAATGTTACTGTAGTACTTTTTTCAAGCAAGTAACGCTCATGCTAATGCTATAAAAGCTGTAGTAAAAGTTGAATTTTAGGAAACCTGGAGTTCGGGAAGTGTAAGGAAATGATGCTAGCACACTTGGCAGAAGAGAAAAAAAAAACATCACCTGTGAAGAAACAGCCTCCTAGAATATTCTGTCTAGCGGGGAAACAAACAGCAGGGAAAAAAAAAAAAAAACATAGCAGCTTCGATGCTAGCACCTTCAGCTGACACGAAGTCAGAATATTTACTCGGGTACACGTAGAAACTTTTCTTTCTAGTCTTAGCTCTCGTTGTTTCTGTGAGAGAGAGGAAGACCCAGAGAGAGAGAGAGAGAGAGAGAGAGAAAGAGAGAGGACTGCAGGCACAAGGGAGATCTGAGTGTCTTGTTTTCTGATATGACAGGATCATTTTGCTGACACTCGGGGCCAGGATCCTCTCAAAGGCCTGGATTTTACCCCGCTCAGCAGATTCTGTGTGTGTGTGTGTGTGTGTGTGTGTGTGTGTAGGCTGCTCAGTTTCTCTGAGAGCAGCTCTCAGTTAAAAGTCTGCACTCTACCAGGATTTTCTTTGATATACGGCCGTAACAAGGAGCGCTGTGATTCAGGTGGCGAAATTGCGCCTCAGCAGCCGCTGAGAAGGGATTTTCAGTTGTTCTGAATTAAACACAGCTTTTCCTCCGTCCGTTTGAAACACAGCCGTCCGTCAGGCTGTCTAAAACCTAGCAATCAACCTGTCTTTTTGAATAAAACATCCTTCCCTTTGGCTGATGAAGCACAGACTGTTGCTCTTTCTAGCAGCGTTTTGCTAGCAGCGCTTTGCTAACAGTCCTGTTCTTCATTATTAACTCAGGCTTTTCACTAAAGGCTTGCAGTGAAATACATCCAAAATGTGCCAAAGTTTTTCTTTTAGGGCACTTTCATAAGCATGGTCTCTCAAAATGACAAAAAGGAATGTAATAGAATACATAAGGATTAAATAAAAGATGATAAGTACAAAAATTAGCATAAGGAGATCCAAAAAAAAGTGCACGAATATGAATACATAATAAAGTAGAATAAAATGAATAGCAAATTTATTCAAAAGTGTATTAATTTGACATAGAAAGATATAAAAATATGTGCTATATAAAAATATTGTGGTTTATATCATGTGTATATGAATTTTAGTGCCAAGACATAACACAATCTGCACTTATTTTCATAATAATCTGCACTTATTTTCGAAATAAACGCTAGTAAGGGAGAGAAACTAGCCAGCTAGTTTCTAATAGCATCAAATAGCTGTAAGGAAGCGTACCGATAATGTGTTGTTCTATTTTGACTAATTTTGTTTTAGCATTTCATTTCAATTCTACTGTGAATAAAAATAAAATATTCCCTTGTGCTTAATCTGCACTCTAAATGACACTGAATAAAAACGACTTTTATCCCTCTGTATGTTTCTAACAGCAAAAATACAAACAGGCTACGATTCTTTGCTAACAGTCCTTTGCTAACAGCTCTTTGCTAACACCCAGTTCATTATTTGTTCATTTTTTTTCTAAATGTTTGCAATAAAATGTTGTATGTTGGAGCTGCAATATTTATTAATACACATATCACAAAGAAAAACAGATAGAAATAAAAGTTAAATTGCAGACAAGCTGTTGCTAAAGAGAGACACTTTAGCTAGCTAGCACTACTTAGCTGTAAGAATGCTAGTCATAATTAACACAACATTAACTTGTACTTAGTTTAATCAAATTTGTCATTTAAATTACACCAAATAAAACATTCTCTGGGCAATAAAACACAGCGTGCACTTCTCTCTTCACTAGCTCAGTGCTAACAGTCCTTTGCTAACATTTCTCATGACCACCACTGGTCATTGCTGACACAAATCTTTGTTTGAGTTTGTAATCAAAATCAATTTGAACATAACATTTACAGCTAATAAATAGTAAATGATTTATTTTGAACTATGTGTTGGTTTTTTAGTGGTTTTTGCTATCAAGTGTGTTTGCGTGTGGCTCTTCTTGACCACATCTTCGGCTTTAAATTACAAACATGTCCTGCTTTAGAGCTGAAATTTTCACCATCATCATGGCGGATAGCAATGATTGCTGAGCAGTGATTAGAGCCTCATGAAAACAGGGTGGGGTTTGGGATCGGCAATTAGCGGTACAAGCGCTAACACCACTTTTTTTTACCTTGACCTCAACCATGCAGAACCTCACACAGCAGGTGGCTGATGAGAGTCTGATGAGAGATGAGAGCGAAAGGGATGGACTCAGAAGGTGGGTGTGGATGGATTTGGGTTCTCACACACTGGACATGCTTCTGTAGATAAAAGGAGGACAAAAAGCTGTTAATTAGATTAGATTAGATTAGATTCAACTTTATTGTCATTGTTCAAAGTACATGTACTAAGCCAATGAAATGCAGTTTAATTAATTTAGTTTAATTTAAGTGTAATGTCCAGTTACAACCTCTGTCTGAAACACAACCATCAGTCTTTCTCCAGTGATGGCTGTCTTTTTGCTAGAGATGCAATAAACACAGATATGAATAGGAGATGCATTGCTTTGTCTGTGAGTGTGTGAGCGCGGTGGTCTCAGTTCGCTTTCAATCCAACTCTGAGAAAGTGATTTGACTCTGAATCGACTCACCTGAAGGAAATGAATCAAACTGCAGATGTGAGCTAATAAACTGAGCCTTGAGGCACCAACTGAGCCAAAGCACAGAGCTGTAGCTCTGCAGAAATACAGTGTGTTCTGGACATTTCTGGTGATTTTGGACTGACAGATAAATGTTTTATATTAAAAAAATGTTTTAAACTAGCTATTTATATAATTATCTAGTAATTTACTGAGTGCTGACTCTGTGTTCTCTGTGCTTGGATGATTTTTGTGAGAACTACACACACTTTTTTTCCATCATTGTATTTCTAACCAGTTTGTTTTCTGTATTTTTCTTTGGCTGCTTTAATTATGTGCAGTTATGTGTGAAAACAAATCAAACAAACGAAATACCAAATGAATCAAAACTATCAGTCTGATTCTGATTCTGACTTTGGATTAATAGGTGTCAAAGTATCCTTGGTAACTGCCTAGTCAGGGCTGTGATGGGTTAAATTAGGCTTCTAGTTTGTTTATATTTTGTGAAATAAATTCAGCTAAACTCATTAGCATGATGTGATCATGGGTACGTACAATAAAAAAAAAATACTTGAGCAGGATTGCATACATCTCCAGTTGAGACCAATTACGAGCCGCAGTGATGTAGCTGAGGTTGAGGAACTGTCATAGCCAGTTTAGACCACACCCATGTCCTTTTTAAAACCGAATGCGAAGACTATAGTCAAGACCACCACTGTCAAGTCCAAGACCAGTTCAAGACTAGTACTAGCAAAGACTGAGTCAAGACAGTGTCTCAAGGGGGTCGAGACCAAGTCAAGTTCGAGTCCAACTGAAAGCCAGAATGTGTCGAGATCGAGCCCAAAAACCATGAAATCCTTTTTGAAAAATGTTTCAGTTCATCCAGTTGGCTTTGTTCATGTACTGCACCAGTGATTATTCTGCTTTCTAGAAGAAGGACTTACTTCTTGAAACTTTATGCCAGCCAAAACGAAAGACAACACTGACATTATTTTTAAAACTACCGAATACAGATACGGATATTTGAAGGACTAAAAAGATACAGATAATGTCATTGTGTTACACCTCAACTTCTCTCTCTCTCTCTCTCTCTTTTTTTCTTTCACTCTCATTCTGGATAGCATTGCATTATATTCTTGGAAGTCATCCGTCCTCTTCACATGCGTCATGCTCTCATAAGGGGATAGAATCATCTCCTCAACCTTGACTCCTTCGCTCTCTTTACTCATACACACAAATGATGTTTGAACCAAGAGATTGAAAGAGAGAGAGTGTGACCTTGGCTAGGCTCAGACTCTCAGGTTCCCATCGGCGGATGTGTGTGTGTGTGTGTGTGTGTGTTTGAGTGTGTGTGTTTGTGTGGGTGTGGATGTGTGTGTGTTAGTACCCCCTTTCTCCAGCACCCCATGGGAAGGAGTAGGGCAGAAAGTGTGATAAAATACCCCCCTCGGTCCTCTGATGTATTGGGGACGAGGCCTCTAATCTGTCTTGGTGTCTAGTAGGTGACCTCACATTCCACAAATGGGAGATAAAGAACCTGGAGGCAGCGTCGCTACAAACAACTACATGAATATGAAAAACGAATACAGTTTTGCAAAACAACATTGTATTGTTAATATATTAACTTTTTTTATATCCAAAGCCAAAAAAAAAGAAACACATTGTGAATGTTTAAGATCCTAATACATGTTTTTTGAAAAATGCATTTCCTAAATCTTTTTGGATAAATAAGCTTTGTGGTGTTTGTCATTTACTGATTTCTTTGTCATTTATGACATATTTTTATGTATTTTTAAAAAAAATTATGTATCAACGCTCTCTATTTCTATTGCTGAATCTCAGATTGTTTTTCTACTGGACATAAAATGCACTACATACTGTAGGTGCTACAATGTCATTATGTTACAGCACATGTAGTGACATATAGTAGCATATATACAGTAGTCATTAGGGATTTAACCTAAGCCCAACCTACCTAAAAATAAACCTACCATACTAACAAGATGTTATGAGGATTCTGAGTCAGCTCAGAAATGGAAAATCAAGCTAAATACCAGTGACCAAATACAAATTAAATACTGTTCCTAAATGAATAAAAATAAGTGTAAAGTTCAATTTATGCTAAAAGATAATTCTGTTATATAAAGTGATTTTCTTTGCTTGAGAAAGTAATACAATTTTCACTTTCTCCAGCAATATAAAGTGTGTGTGTGTGTGATGCACCAAATCGTTATTTGTCAAACAGGAAATCAGCCATTTTGAAAAATGTAAAATTGTTATTTTTCTTCTTCTCCTATAAATTATATCCAACGACCATGAAATTTGGATCAATGCATCATGAAAACAATCCAAACAAAATTTTTCTCAGATTTTTTTAATTCTTCAATTCCATGTGCTACCGCATCACTCTCTTAGAATGTATTCTTTTTATATATTACTGTTATTAATTATTTCATTCATATTGTTAAATTACTTGTAGTGTACTTTCTAAATCTGTGTGCTGCTGTAATAGGTGAATTTCGAGAATTCCTAACAATGTGAAATTTTATGGAATGTTAGTTATATTAATCACTGTTAATTGCTAGCTTAGTCTATTGAATTCTGGATTCTGATTGGTCAGAACTCTGGCAGTAGTACAACTGCAAATCACAGGTTAAATATTAATGCACATGTTACATATGTTAGCATTTCTATAGTAACTTAACAAGGAGCAACTGAGGAAAAATATTGTATTATTTTTAGAAAATAGATTAAATAAAAGGTTCTTGGTATTAAACCCAGATTTTTGGCTCCCACTGTGTCACAACATTTATATGTGCTAAAAGTGCAAATGCTAACAGCGCTATCGTTGTGTTGAGACGCTTGGAAGTCTCTGGTGGTAAGAAGCAAGAGCGAAGAATGGAGGAGATGAAGTCAGCTTTTCTGCATTGACACGCCAACCCCAGTTTAGTGAAAGTGCTCTTGAGTGTGTCCTTCAGATCCTTCGAGTGGTCACTCTCTCCACCAGGAAGTGGATTAGCAGCTCAACACTGAACTCCAATTGAACTGGAAATGTGAAAACATTTTAATTTGTTTCCACAGCATTGTCTGAGGTCCTTATTCCTGATTCTCAGAGACTTGTGTTCCGTGATTTATCTCTATACATTTTCAGACGAGACACAGATGAGACGACGCCTCCGTTAGCCCAGGAAAAGACGGATTAAAGTGTCATTTCAGATGCATGGAATTCCAGACAGGCTTACAAATCCAGCTCATATTGTTATGAATATAAAATGGCCGAGAGGTGATTCTTATTACTGGGTTATTTATGCATCCGAGAGACGCTTGCGCTTGATGGAAGAACACAGCCTTCAAATGAAAGCATTTCCATGTTATTTATTCTGCATGCCATTTTCTTTTTTTTTTTTACTTTCTCATTTCCCCCTCACTCTCGATGACGAGCTTGACTGTTGAATCGGGATAATAAGATCAGAGCGGGAATTGCTGTGACGGATTATGGTGCCACACGCGATCCGTCTCTTTCTATACTCACGCTGATTTCTCATCCAGATTTAACAGTTAAAAAAGCATTCATTGTCAATGGATACAGACAATCGCTATTCGAAGGGTTTCATTTTAAAATGCTGCACATGCAAAGCAATTGCATATCCAGTGTTGATGCCAGTTTTGTCGATTTTGTAAATGAAGATGGTCAAATAAAGTATTTTTGTAATCTTCTCTCTGTCATGAGCAGACAAGCTACAAGAGATTATTGTGCATTTTGTGTATTTCTTGTAAAGCCCTATTCTGATTGGATTAGTTTTACATGTGGAAGTGGGGTAATATAATTATTACCAAAGTATCTCTGGAATTTCTGTCCTATTCTAATTCAGCATGTACTAGATAATAATAAGTACAATAAGTACAATAAGTACAATAATACTTAATAAACGGCCATACCCACTAAAACACATTTTGTATTAATATGCATGTGTACATAGTGAGGACACGCCCATCTCTGTGTTTTTATACAGAGATTGCTTATCACCCATGAACCCAAAATTCTTATCCCATCCAAATAGTACTTTTGATTGTTTTTTGGTGGTTGTATTATGATTTGTAATGATTTGCAAATGATGGCTACTCAGGGAATGTGTTTTTCTCACAATATAAATGGTCCTAATAGGTCATCTGTGGTTCACCCAATATAGTTTGCTAGCTTCTACTGGGAGCTAGACCCAAGGTCCAAGAGCAGGAGTGATCTCAGACGTTGGCTTTGTGGTCATCAGCTGTGGTTAATTGGTGTACAGTTTGTGTAAAGGTGCGTATAAATTGGCACAGAGTTCATTCATTCATTGTTCTTCCACTTTCCCTGGTGGGGGTCGTGGTGGCAGCAGGCTAGGAAGGTCAGTCCAGACTTCTCGATCCCCATCCACAGATTCCAGCACCTCCTTGGGATCCCCAGGCCAACTGTGAGATATAATCTCTTCAGTGGGCCTTGTGCCTGCCCCGGAGTCTCTGTCCAGTTGGATGTGCCTGATTCAGGTCTACCAGGAGCCAACCAGCGAGCATCCTTCTCAACCATCTCCTCTCAATTCAGAGGAGGCTCTACTCTGAGTCTATCACACAGACTAAGCTTGGCAACTCTCAGGAGGAACCTAATTTCCACCTCCTGTACTCGTGACTATATTCTTTTGGTCAGTACCCACAGTGACCATAGGTAAGGATAGGGATTTAGACTGACCAGTACATTGGAAGCCTTGTTTGGAAACTGAGCTCCTGCTTCACCATAAAAAAGGAGGCCATACAGTATACTGGTAAAAACAGATGAAAACAGGCCAAATACAAAAACAATACAAATCCACTGGTCATAAACTAGGAAGGAAGTGGCAGTGGTGGCTCCGTGAGTAAGTCTCTGGGGTACTGATGAGAAGGTTGTGAGTTTGGATTAGGGTTAAGGGTTTCCTTTGGTTTACAGAATGTATTCAAAAATGTATGAAATTAATTATCGATTTTTTTTTTCCATAACCAACAGAACAATCTTTCTAAAGTAATAGTGTTGAGGCCCAGCAGGAAACACGGCAAAAGCACATCGATAAGTATTCAAAAAACACATCTGCCTCATTTTTCAGCAGCATTTCATTCTGTCGAGAAAGTAGTAGGTAGCAGTTTTCATGGTGACCTTCAGAAAAGAGGTAAACAGCTGCTTTTGAAGTGAATCATTTCTGCACAAGATGTCAAACTTCACAGACGTGAATGCTAACGGTATAAAGGCACAATGAGATACCGATTTAACGCTTATTTTCTGTTCAGGTCAAACCTTTATGTTTTACTAATGTTTTTCACTACTTTCTGCTTTATGCTTGGACTAATTTCTCTAACAAGCATTTAAGAAAAAAATCATATTTCTACAATGATCTTCGGGTTATTTTCTCCCTGGGGTATTAAGGTGAACTATTGAAAAAATATTTAAAAGTAACAGGCCTCCAATATCACTCTGGATACAAACAAATCTATTTGTAAATAATTCACAGGAGCATTTTCACAAGAAATATGGTATTCGTGAAAATCTTATTAGAAAATGCAAGAGTTTGGAAAAAATGTTTGTATCCTATGAGAGCTCCTGAAATTTACATGTAAGGGATGTACATGTAAAACTAAAACTAGTCTGAAGTGAGTAACATAGACCATAAATAGTTTTGTTAAATACAAATGCATAACAGATCCATACTATCGTAACACTGGTTATGTAGTTATAATCAAATGTTTGGATGCACTCAGTTGTGTTCACCTTGCCTGAAGGAACTCTGGCTCATCACAAGCAGATAAGATATGCTATTTGATTTATCAGAAAGAAAAAGCAGGCTTGTGTGTGAAACAAGTCTTGTTTTCCCCCTTTGGCTGTGTTTCTCCAGGCATTATTACCTGGATAAAAGATGGTAGCTAGCTTCTCTGTGGGCTTTTCACTGTTCATTTGACTTGGTTCATCCGAAGGTCGAATGCAGTCCTGCTGAAAAGTCCATATGAACAAACAGTTCCAAGGCCAGACTGCAAATGCAGAAAGAACCAAAGTGAAAGTTCAGGAACTTCTGGGTAAAGTTTCCAGGACTAGTCTTGTGCTTTTTTTTGTTTGTCAACAAGGATTCATTGTTACCAGAATAATTCAACCTTTACTGTCAGGAAAAAAAAGGTATTGGACAGGTATAGTTTTGGTAAATATCCCTCCAGTGGTATACGCTTGAGGGTTCTTTGGTTGTAACTCTGGCAAACCCTTAACGCACATGCATTCAAACTCAAGGCCCGTGAGGCAAACAGCCTGCTGCCTCCTTTCATTCGGCCTGCGTGAAAAAAATAGACAAGGCAAGAGAGTTGGAAACTGTATGAAAAACTGATATTCCGTAAGGTGTACTGTATATATCCTATAAAAGAGATCGAATGACTATTCTTTTTTACTAGCCAACCAGTAGACCTAAGTGATAAAATTAGCAGACTAGCCGACTAGTCATCGTTTCCATAGTTAAAACAAAAACTAATGAGTGAAGTACACGTCTTACAAACTGATATCAAAGTGAAAATGTCTCATTAAACCAAAACAAAATAAAAAGATATTACTTACTTCCCCAGCGTAGTCTTACACTATGTGGAGTTGGCTGTAGAATTGGTTTCATCTAGCCTGAAATATTACATTTACACAACTTTTTTAGCATCTGCCTGCATTTATTTTTTTTTTTTTACCATTCACGTCACCCTGACTAGCAGACATCCCCTCAGAGCAAAAAGTGAAAGCACTAATCTAATCGACTAGTCAGTGCAACCCCTAATATTTAAAAAAAAAAGCTTATCAGTATCATAAATGTTTTCACCTAATAATGTTTACAGTTGAATAATTTCTGTTCTTTACCTGGAAACATCGTATTCCAAATACAGTACTGTGCAAAAGTCTTAAAGAGATTCTCTGGTAACACTTGATACAATACTTTTCAACAACTCATAGGTAACTACACAGGAACTAGTCAGTAGTTCCTCATTAACCCTTTCTTACTCTTATTAACTACTAAGTACTACTAGTTAATACGTACAAACTGTGTGCTAATGTTATTGTTTGTTCTGTTTATTATTATTATTATCATTATTTACCAGCCCTGCTTTGTACCACGAGTACAAAGTTGTACAAACAGTTGTATAAATCACTTAAGAATGTTGTTTGAAGGTATTTTAACTATATGGATATGAGTTTAATCAATAAAGTAAAACTCATTACTAATAAAGTGTTACTGCATTCTTTTTCAGTACTTAACGATGATCTAGAACAGTATTACTGTAATGTTAATTCATTACTAATTACTGTAGCATTAGTGTTTTCTTTTTTTTTAAGTAAATTAATTACAACACTTATGAAATTATTTTAATGGAGAATATTTGTTGCTCAACAAAGCTACCTGCTACATCCACTGACATCAACAAATTTGCGGGTGTAGCAGTTAGCTTTTGTTAGCATGCTAATTGAGGAAACAACACACACTGTCACTATAAAGACTTTCACCAACCAGAAACCATGGTTGGATAAAACCATCTGAGCCGCGGTGAACGCGTGCATGGCTGCGTACAATGCAGGGCTCATTTTGGGGAATATGAACGAGTACAAAACGGTGTGCTGTGCTCTCTGACGTGCAATGAGAGCCGCCAAACTCTGGTACAGGGAGCAGGTAGAGTTTCATTTCCAGCTTAATGACTCCTGGCGCATGTGGCAGGGACTGAGGACTATCTGTGCCTTTGGAGGCAAATCTACTGCCATGGGGAGTGCTGACTGTTAGTATTTCTGTTAGTATTTCTGGTCGCGTACTGAGATCCTGTGCTGATCAGCTTGCTGCTCTGTTCACTTCCATCTTCAATGAGTCCCTAGCTAAGTCTGTGCTCCCCACCTGCTTTAAAAAAATCTGTTGTCATCCCTGTGCCAAGGAACAATAAGCCCTCTTGCCTAAATGACTATCATCCTGTAACCGTCACATCACTTCACGACCCACTCCAGTTCACCTACCACCCCAATAGGTCTACTGAGGATGCCATCTCACCCACACTGACAGCAACAAAGGGAATTACAAGATGTTGCTGTTTACAGACTACAACTCAGCCTTCAATACCATAGTTCTACACAGGTTGGCTTCCAAGCTCAGAGACCTCAAACTTAATGCCCCCGTCTGTGACATGGTCCTGGACTTCCTCACAGGCAGACCCCAGGTAGTGAGAGTGGGTGAGTTTACCGCCAAGACCATCACCCTGAGGACTGGAGCCCCACAAGGTTGTGTCCTGAGCTCCCTGCTCTGCTCTATCTACACACAACTGTGTGTCCTCTCACAGCTCTACTTCCATTGTCAAGTTTTCTGATGAAATAGAGAAACTGGAAGCTTGGTGCCAGGCTAACTGTCTGTCTGTGAATATCAGCAAAACCATGGAGCTGGTTGTGGACTTCAGGAAAAGGCAGCAGTGGAACTACACCCCACTCAAGATCGGCGGGACCCCTGTAGCGAGAATGATCAGATATTCAGATACCTTGGAGTACACATCTCTGAGGACCTGACCTTGACTCATCGCATACAAGCTCAGGTGATGCTTGTACCATCTGAGACTGCTGAGGATATTCAGGGTTCCTGCGATCCTGCGATCCAGCGATCCTGAAAACGCTTTATACTGGGGCTTTAGAAAGTTTACTGACTTAGTGCATCTCAGTGTGGTACAGAAACTGTTCAACCTGGGACTGCAAAGCCCTGCAGAGAGTGGTGCGCTTAGCTGAACACATCTCCGGGTCTCCTCTCCCCTCTCTGCATGACATCTACACCAGGCGATGCAGTACCAGAGCTGCTAAAATCATCAAGGACTCCACCCACCCCAGTAACTTTCTGTTCAGCCTGCTGCAATCAGGCAAGTGCTTCCACAGTCTGATGGCTAAAACTCAGAGGCTCAGGAGGAGCTTCTTCCCTCGTGCCATCAGACTCCTCAACACCGTTATGTCCACCATAGAGATCCATTAGGACTCCATAAAGACTCTCTTATCACTTTGCACTCCACTGACACTTCACACACTGCTCTTTGTATTGTTACTACACGTAATATAACTGCATATTTTGTACATTCCTATCTTCCTTTCTTATTTCTTATTATTTCTTACTTCTTATTTATTTCTTAATTTTAATTTAGATATTTAAATGCCCAGTCAAAGGATGAGTAGGCCAGGCTTTCATTTCACTGCGAGTTATATACTGCATATAACTGTGTGTGTGAGACAAATCTTGAAAATTTCATTGCTACCTAGACCTTGACTGGTTAAATTAATAAATATATTTTTTTTTAAAAATCACTCCAATCCTGTGCGTCTCTGAGGAGACTATTCTCCTGGATACTTTGGCTGTCACATTTGATTCTGTTTCTTGCTCTTATACAAGACAGCCTTCATTATGTTTTTATAGAGCAAGTAGACACCAAGTCTAGTCTCTCTTGTTAGTACTTTGTATGCCTGAAATACCATTAAAGTATACCCCAAACAGGAAGGAAACTATTGAAGAAAAATCTATTTCAGACATTTGACCTTGCTGTGACCTTGACCCTGTTTGGATCAATTCCAAAATCTAATCAGTTCTTGAGATATCACGCTAATAAGAATCTCAAAACATAATGCCGCCAGCACCTAGCAGTGGTAAAAATTGTCCGCTTTATTTTATGGCCCTTCAAAGGCTCACAAAAGGTTTGATCTGGCATGGGCAGAATTTGAGTTTGACACCACTGTCTCAAAGATTCTACATAGAACCCTACAACATAGTGTTTCCCCATATGAAAGGGTTCAGTGCATAATCAATGGTTCTTATCTTCCAAAAAAGGGTAAAGATAGTACAACACTGATCCTTAGGGTCCAAAAGGTGCCAAAAGCACAAAAGGAACAAGACACAAAACTTGACCCGGGGACAGCAGGGTCAATAAAAATATGTTTTTATATTGATATTAATTCTCTAAGTGCATTACTCTTTGTAACACACCATCCTGAATCTTGCAGCTTAATTTTTTTTTTGTCTGCCTGTCTTTTGGGTATCATTTTTTCTGCCAGTGTTTAGTTGGCCCAGTTCAGTTGTTCTAATTAGTTTAGCACTTCAGTCGTTCTTTAGAGAGCGACTTTAATGCTATTCTCAAATAAGGTGAAAGCTCTGGAGAGATCAGGATAATAAGAAAATATTCCTTAATAAAATAATTACAGATAAGTCTGGGATGTTAAATTGATATCACACTCAGTATGTGCTATTCAGCATCTAAAACTTGTTTATAAAGGTGTAAATGTGTAAATGCTTTACTTTATTCAAGAAGCAGCTGCTTATCGTGTTCTCAAGGTCACAAAGATGCTAGCACTCAGTTTTTTAGTAATACAATTTCATTTTTTTTCCCTTTGAGGCCAGATGATCATCTGCATGAAAAACTACCTGCTACTTGCTCCAAAATCTCTGCTGCCAGAAAGCTAGTGTAGAGAGAACACTGGGTGAGATTACTAAAATGTGACGGATAAATTACCCATCGGACTGTGCCATTTTAACCATAAATCCATTCCCACCTTTACGGCCAGAAGACCCAGCTCTCGATTAATGAGAGGGATGGTGTCAGGAACTTCACTTCATCACATCACCTTGCTGTTGATTATTGTCCTATAACAGCATGACATGGAACGTGTGGATTCTCATTCGAACATTTTTTGAACAAACATAACTATTTTGTCTAGTCACTTCACAGTAAAATTGCAGTATGCAACCACAGTTGTATGTAAAAGTTTGGGCAAGCCAGGCCAAACTACATATTTTGTTGATTTTTGACCCAAAAAGAAGTAAAGACCACAAAAAAACAAAACACAAAAACAAAAAACAAATATTGCTTGCATGATCTGCATGGAAGAGTCATCAGAAGGAAACATTACACACAAAAGTCAATGTCTAATGTATGCAAAACAATATCTAGATAATCCAGAGGCAAATGCTGTGGACTGATAAAGTAAAAGTGGAACTCTTTAACTATAATCACCAAAGGTATGTTTGGAGAAAAAGAAGTAGCATTAGCAAATAGTAGCAAGACCATCTTACAACTGTTAAGTATGGGAGGGATCTGTTACACTTCAGCGTCAGCCAGTGGTACAGGAATCATTGCAAAGATACACAATTACTATTTTATTAATTTTTTAAATTACTATGCATGAATATTTGCATAAAAATATATATTTTTAAATAGGTTTGCTGCAGTGGTTGTGTTTACTACATTTCACTTTAAAAATCTATAAATTATATAATTTGGCTGTACATATTTTGCAACTGTAAATATTTTCAGATTTGTGCTCCATATCACAAACTCAGCAACACGTGCAAACTCATGATCTTTGTAATAGAAAAACATTATGTAATATGCTCAACATAAGATGGACACGATCCATAAGCTCGTGCGTGCCCCTACTTCTCAAGGTTCAAAATAATTCAGTGATTGATGCGATCATAAATGTGAAAACCGTGTCCCCTATGCCACGGTAGCCAGCTGGGTATTTATAGCATGTGAAACGAACAGAATATGTATACACACAGCACGACCATCAATCAACCTCTCGTGTGAAGGATGTTCAAATTATTATGCCGCTTATGGTACAATGAGGGGACAATATAAGCACTGCATTGACATATTGATGTATTTTAAAGGGGAAATTTCACCGGAAAACAAGATTAATGTGTTTTTAACATCACTGAATGTATTCCGGGGCTATAAAAAGTGCTTCTGATGTGATTACTGAAGTCAGTGATGCTTTAGTCCCACAAGCCAAAGCTCTAGCTACACTACAGAGTCTGGTACATTTCATCAATAAAAATGGACATTTTATGACTACATTTTATGTAGTCCCTTGTAGTTCGGGGTTGTTCTGTGTTTGTCTATGTAGCACCTTGGTCCTGGAGAAACGTTGTTTCGTTTCACTGTGTACTGACTGGCTGTATATGGCTGAAATGACAATAAACCCCACTTGACTTGACTTGGACAAGAACCGCCTACTTTTATAGACGGACAGGGCACACGACCAATCAGAGACTGTTCCTGTAGCTCATCAGCACACAAGGCAGATTAACTTGTTTACTCACCATTGCTTCTTTCACACAACTTTTATACCACAATGCTGTTGAATTCTCGATTCTGATTGGTCAGAGGATTTTTATTTTAACATACTTGTTCTAATATGTTATCCATTCTTGTCTTGTCAATGTGTACGGTAGACGCTCCACTTGAACAGATTGAAAAACGTATGTCATTGTTGATATGGTAAAGTTTTCTGTAAGGGAGACATTTATTTAACATTTATGGAAGGAGTCTCCAGTGTCAGCACTTTGTAACAGTCAGGGGTAGAGCTTTTCCGACATGGCAAAGTCCTCGGTTTCCCCGGTAACATGACTAGTTAAAAAGTAATGACTATAGGAAAATAATCAATCATGGAGCGGTGGATGAAGCAGAGTTACTCTTACCACCCCAAGTTGATGATTTTCCTGTAACAGCATGCCCTGAACTGTTTTATTCTTCTTATACTACAGCAATTTGCCAACATTTACAATAGTTTTATTGATTAAAGAATCACGTTATACTTTTTTAGCCATTTATAGTTACATTTAATGTTGTGGGATGTCTGTGAAACAAGTTAATTCCTGTTATCACTAACATTACAGCAGCTGTAAACAGCTGTTCCCTCACCAGCCTCTCTTTATTCTAGTAGACAAAGAATGCAGCTTGTCATGTTACTGAGAAACCGCACAAGTGTAAACTCCTCTGTCCTGAAGATGTCGGAAAACTTCAAGGTACAGCTTTACTGCCGACTGTTACAAAGCAATGACACTGGAGACTCCTTCCATAAATCCAATAAACGTCTCCTTACAGAAACCTCACCATATCAATGATGATATATTACGTTGTTACTATAGAAACAATAACGTATTAGAATGTGTGCTACTGTACTACAGTCAGAACTGCTGTTCTAGAAAATTAACACCTTTTCAACACCTTTTCTTCTGACCAATCAGAATAAAGAACACCACTTGTAATAGTTTTTTTTTTTATGAATCTCTGTAGCAGACGTTAGTTTTCCTACAAGTCATGGATTGCAAATGTAGCTAAAGGAAAGTATCAAAATATCATTTGACAGAGTAAAAGATAGATACTGGGTCACACAGACATTTCACACAGGGAGAAAATAAATAAGGATGAATGTGAGAGATATGGCATTCACACAGAGACAGATAAAGAGAGAGAGAGAGAGAGAGAGAGAGAGAGAGAGAATGATGAGGACAAAGATATGGGCTGATGAGCGTTGGACTGAGATGTACAATGAAGAGAGAGAGAGAGAGGAGAGATAAAATGTCTGAAAGCCTCTATCACTCTGCCCTGTCTGTGGTGCAGAAACACAAATGTGAGATTAGAGTGTATTAATTACCTCCTCGTGACAGAAGAGAATATCACTGTAAGACAGAGACATGAAATATTACGCACTTAGCATTAGCTAAAGCTAAGCAGCATGGATATATACAGATGCTAATGCTGGAAATGAAAAGCTACACACAGAACAAGCAGGAGTATCTGTGAAACTGTCCTCCAATGACGGAAAGTTCCTCGTATTCAGAGTCGAGTTACGCACTCGCTTAAGTTGATTTCCTGGGCACCTTATTAATTAAATAGACTTTTATTTCATAAGAAGTCTTTATTATTTTATTACATTCTTTTTTTTTTTTACTTTGCAGCCTCATATTAGTTTTAAAATGGGAAATCTTTATTGTTTCATTTTTAATTTAATATTTATAGATTGCAATCTCATAATATTTGTAAAGTAGGCACTCTTTTTATTATTATTATTATTATTATTATTATTATTATTATTATTATTATTATTATTGTTGTTTTTATTTCATAAAGATTTTAAATGGGCAATGTTTTATTCTATTCTTTTTTTATTCTTTTAACTATTTTGCAGTCCTGTATTATTATTGTTATTTTAATTGGGTAATCTTTTTTTCCACCTTTTTTTCAGTCTCATATTATTTGAAATATTATTTAAACAATCTTATTCTTTTTTAAAAAAAATCTTTATTATTTACAGTTTATAGTCATTTTTTCGTAAAGTCTTTTAATATTTTCATTCTTCACAGTTTGCAGTCTCATTATTTGTGACATAGGCAAAGTTTTATAATAATAATTATTTGTTTTGGAGACTGTTTTTTTTTTTTAATAATTTAAATTTTTCTTTATTCTTATAATTTGCAGTCTCATTAATTTTAATTATATATGTATTTTTTAAATATTCACACTGAATTGAATAGAATTTAAATTAAAAGTGAGAAAGACAGACAGTGTTTATGTGTGTGTGTGTGTGTGTGTGTGTGTGTGTGTGTGTGTGTGTGTGTGTGTGTGTGTGTGTGCGTGTCTGGAAGAAATGCACCATGCAGCACCTAATGAGCCTATCAGTTGCACTCAGCAAACACTTCCCATGTGTTAACTCAAACACTTGTTAGCACGCTCTCCCATGAAGCCTGCTGCTGTTCAGAGCCCACACACACACATACACACACACACACACACACACTCTCCAATTCTGTTTGTATCAGCGTGTCCGAGTGTGTGACTCACTCCGTCCAACTGTTTTCGAGAAAGTTGAGACTGCGTGAGGGGAAACACACTGACGCCATCCTAACAATCTGTTTCTCCCTCGCAAACTCATAATTATATAGCTTTTTTAATGTGACTGAAAATGGTGGACATTTTTCCCTGTTTCATTGATGGAATATTCCGCTATAAATTTGACAGACAGCCTTAAAGAAAGACATCCTACTCAGTGATCCCTGGGTCGGAGGGGTATACTCCCTCTTGCCACCAATCGTGGGTGTCTGTGCTCTCATGTATGCATAAGGGGGTAGACAGCACTTTCCTCCGAATTATAACAGCAGATTAAAAGCATGCAGCTGGCTGGTTTCATTCATGTGTCATGGCGGAAACACGTGTTAGCCTTCACCCTCCCTGGTTGGTGGTGTAGCTGTTGGATGATCGGGCTGCTAGGTGGTACCTGGCCAAGACCAAATTAGGGAGGATGAATGGGCAAAAATGGCAGATGTGCATAGTGCAGCAGGCAGTGGAATTTGTAATGTTTAAAACACTCTATTGTCACAGCACAATGACTCACATGAAGTTTAAAAATAACTACACGCCAAATGAAAAACTTTGTCAATACAGAGTAGGATTTTTTCTGGTTGGTTAACAAACTTATCTGCTGGGTAACTATGAATAAAAAGCTAACAGCAAGGGCATGAGGTCTGCTCGTCCTGGGCGACTGGGCTACTGATTTGTCCAACCCTGATAAATCGAGTGTTAAGCTAGTAACATTATTGTAGACTTTGTCAAATTTTATTAGAGTTAGATATGTCATTATAAAGTTACTAACATTGTACTAGAATTAGTAACGTCATAGTTGATTTTCAGTACTAGCGTTGTACTAGAGTTAGTAACACTGACTTAGCAAGGTAGTAACATTTGGTAGAGTTAGTAACGTTGTACTAGAGTTAGTAACACTGACTGTTAGCAAGGTAGTAACATTGTAGTAGAGCTAGTAATATTGTAGTGGAGTTTGGAAGGTTGTAGTAGAGTTTGTAGTGTCATAGATGGTGTTACATCGTAGTAGAGTTCGTAACATTATAGTAGATTTTATAAAATTTTATTAGAGTTAGATATGTCATTATAAAGTTACTAACATTGTACTAGAATTAGTAATGTCATTATAGATTTTCAGTACTAGCGTTGTACTAGAGTTAGTAACACTGACTTAGCAAGGTAGTAACATTTGGTAGAGTTAGTAACGTTGTACTAGAGTTA
>CM074989.1:2343499-2360284 GCA_037576825.1 Pangasius krempfi
GATTTATGCTGATATTGCCCAAAAACCCTATTTTGTTCAGGCGTTTCCAAACTTTTGGAGGGCAGTGTATATGTATAGGAAACAAGCTTTTCAGGAATATTCAGTACAATATGACATAATTGTGAAGTGGGCGGAGCTTAAGCCTTCTTCAAACTTGCTACGTTAAAGATAATGCAGTGGCTGTGAGTAGACAAAAACATAAATGGTGAACTAAACATTTTTTTCCGTTGACTTGATATTTTTAAGCATAGAAATGTTGTAGATCGTATATAAAGAAATTTATGCAAATAAAACACAGTCTTTCTACCTGTAGAGAACATGTAGTGACGTGCGTCACAGATACCTGTGGAAAAAAATATTTGAAGGATCTGTTACAGAGATGTTCGTCAGGTCATTCCGAGCTGAAATTAGGTGACATAAAAACGTCAATTATAAAATGATTGATGCTTGTCAGGCTGAAGGAAAATGGGGTTGCTAATGTTCTAGCATGCCCTCCATCTGTAATTTCCACTCACACACACCTGATTTCAAAATGACTGTTCTAAGAGATTTTTCTGGCGTAGGAGGACAGGACAAAGTAGGGAAAACAAGTGCAGATTTCTGATAATCTGGACAATCTGGATAAAAGGCACCGACAACAAAAAGGGAATGATGGCAAGAAAGAAAAACAGAAGAACAGAAGTTGGAAAAGCAGCCCTGGAGCAAAGCTTCTCCATTGTGATTATCTTCCCATGTTCCGCTTCATCAGAACTGACAGGACACATCTGGGGACGGTCTGAGAAGCTCTCTGATGTGAATATTTCAGCTTGCGCATTAATAAATGCAACATCTGGCCAGGGGGAGAAAGTTGGTGTGTTGTTTTTTTTTTATGTGAGGCTGAAATTGGAACAGAACTCGTTGCCCATATCAAACGAGTAAGAAACGTAAAGTCGTCAAAAACAAAACTAAGCTCAAGACCAGGCCAAAAGACACAGTCATGTGGCACGTCCCAAACCACACACCTCTATAGTTCTCTCACAAAAGCAGGGCTGGGAAATGACAAAAATGATTAGAAGGTCACTGAGCAGGTCAGTGATCCAAAGTGCTCGGCTTTGTTTGGTCTGAATCTTTAAATTCAATATCAGATCTAATAATTTGATAAGAAGTGAAATTGGTTAAATGTTAAATAATCGATAAAGCTACACCATTTTACTTCCCGTACTAAAAAAACAAAAGATTAAGCTGTACATCAAGAGCCAGGACAGCTTGTAAGCTAACAAGGAAAACAAGTAAACCTTATGTATGTTAGGAACAGTAACTAGGGTTATTTTTAGCCCAAATTTATGTTAGCTAACTGTTTAGCAACATTAACATTAAGAATAAGAAATGCTAGCTAATGTAATTTAGCTTAAATGTACAGTATGTTAGTAGATATTTAAGTAGAATAATAGAAATGCTAGCTACTTAGTCCAAATATATGTTAGCTATCTAGCCAGCAATGCTACCCAGGGTAATGAGTGATAGCTAATGAATTTATTTTAGTTAGGTGTTTAGCAGAATTATCTAGTATAAGGAATGCTAGTTAATGCAATTTAGCCCAAATGGATCTTAGCATTCACTAATAAGGCTATATAGCTAGTTTAGCATTTTACAAGTCTCAGTATTAATGCCTACAGTAAAGTCAGATAGCTAGCATTTGATAATTTAAGCTAACTAATTCCATCTATCATTCTAAGGGTGCTTGTATTGACACCTGCAGAAACATTAGCTAGCTAGGATTCGCAAATGTATCTGGCTAACCTGGTTAAGCATTGTAAATGTGCCTGTATTGATAAATTCAGATACATGAGCTTGCTAGCATGTAGCATACTAATGGTCCCTGTACTGATGCCTACAGTAAAGTTATCTAGCTAATAATGGTCTTCCAACTAACTTGCTAACAGCTAACTTGGTCTACCATTCTACAAGTTTCTGTCTTGATGGCTGCAGTAACATTCCCTAATCCAATTCCCTAATATAAGTAAGCTAATTTCATTTTTTATTCTAAAGGTGCCTGTACTGACACCTACAGAAATATTAGCTTAGTAATATTTACTAATATATAGCCTAGCTTTCTAAAGGTGACTATATTGGTGTCTCCGGTAATATTTACTACCTATTATTGACTAATATAGCTAACTAAACTGATCTAGCATCTATAGATCCCTGTATTGATGTCTGCAAAGAAATGAGCCTACTAGCATTTACTGATATAAGCTAGCTAACGTCATCCATCATTCTAAAGGTATCCTCTGTTTGGAGGCCTGCAGTAACATTAGATAGCTATGATTCGCTAATATAACTGACTAACTCTGCTTGTGTAGATGTGATGCTCTGCTCTTTTACTGAACTCCGCTAGCATTGTGATTTACTGTACTTTGTATGCACTGATTAGCAGAAACTAGCTTTAAAAATACAACCCATTTCTTTTATTTATTCTTAAGTATATTGATATAATCTCATTTAAAACCAGTTGGCTGGAGAACCCACTGGAGGACCCAATGGAGAACCCACTGGAGAGACTGGCAGAGCTGTTTCTCAGTGAGATCAGAGGATATGTGCTATGAGTAAATGTTCATGAGCCTGGAGCGTCTCTGCAGAGCTTCTTCTTGCCGAATGGGGAGGAAAAAGTGATTCCTCGAGTCTGTTTTGAAAGTTCAAGAAGTCCTGAAGGACACAGGCAAGAGTGTGGATCCATACAGTGTCATAGTGTGTGCAGCATGTTAACTATGTGAAAGGCAGAGTGAGAGAAATCTGGAAGCTAACATACACACACGCATGCACACACACACACACACACACACACACACACACACACACACACTACTGTTTATCCATGAGCAGATAGATCAGATGTGATCTCATCAGTCCTCAGCCGTATTAACTATTTATAGACATCCTGGACAGATTAGTTTCTCATCATAAAAGCGTTCTCAGTATTTAAGGGTTAAATTTCATGTTGTACCAGAGGGAGATGAGTTTAAGCCCAAATCGCTTCCTTTAATGTCATGGATTTTATTTATGAGGCAATGATTTAGTGAGTTTCTGAGAAAGTTCTGAGAAATTTGGTGGGTTTTTTGGATAGTTGAAATTGGAGCAGAACCTGCTGCCCATATAAAACGAGTAAGGAAAGAAAGAAAGTTTCAGGGCCTTAAAAGGCATTTAAGGCCCCATGCACACATACATAGATATTTTTTGAAAATGAAGATTTTATCCTTCTGTTTTCCAAAAAAAAAAAAAAAAAACAAAGCAAAAAACAATCTTTCTAACAGAATTTTTTAAAGCGTCTCTGTTCAACTGAAAATGATTTCAGATCACTCACGTCCATGAGCACACCAGCGCAATGACAGTACCTCATAAACTGTTAGTTTATAAAATGCCTGAAGAATAACAACAAGAAAAATGAACAACAAAATGATTCGTGTGTGGCGACACTGACGACGAGGCGCTTAACGTCGCATTCTCTCGCCTCGTCATGAGGATGTAATCATAAGACAAAGTGAAATTAAACTGCAAGCATGTTATCAAACAAGAAATTACACACCACAAACTAATAACCAGGTCAGCAGCCATGATAAACGGAGCCCTAGCCCATTCATGGCACACGCAATGGCCATGCTCAGGTTCACGCCGTGACAGCAGTGTTTTCACAAACGTGCGTTTTCCGGTTCACGTGAAATCAGTTTTAAGCTTTTCCACCTTGCAGATCGTAGAGGAAAAACACTCAAAAATATTTTCAAAACTATCCTTATGCGTGTGGACGAGGCCTGAGTCCATACAGTACATATTCATGGCGTGCACAGAGATGCTGAAAAGCAAAACCCCGCACTTTAAGCCACGCCTCCTACCTGAACCTGGTCTTTATGTATGTAGTAACAGCTCTACTGTACCTGGTTTGAAATGAGTGTGTGATAACTTTTCTGCATATTGTAGTGGAACTGAACTGGACTTATCTGGGATTATGTCTCACGAACCAGATCATTTGGGGGCTCTAAACATCAATCATATCAATTTATATACATATATATTTCACTTATAGCACTTGAAAAATGACCATTAGACCATTAAGCTACTTAGCATGGTGAAAGGCGTGAACTTGGAGAATCTTTTTCATCAGCTGTGCTCATCTGAGGTGCTATAGTTTTGAGAAGAACTGAGAAGAAGTTTTTAACCAGCTGAGCAGACTTTTGTCATAGCTAGTACACTAGATACTAGCTAGCTAGCTAGGCAGTAATCTTTCATTTCAATTACATCAACAAGCAGAAGCAAGAAAGTGCACCAGATGACTAAATCCAATTAATTAGCTTTAATTTCATACCGGTGTTTTTCCGCTTCACCTCTTATCGTTTTTTTTTTTTTTTTTGTGTTTTTCTGATGGATATAACTGCTTCATGAGCGCCGTGTCTTCGTTAGCTCATGTTAGTTATCTCATGTAGTTACTTCAATAGCAGTTAGCAGTTATATAGTTATATAGACCTTTTTCACCAAATGATAGTAAAGTGTGTGTGTATTTTTTTTTTTTTTACATACAGTATCTATTGTAAAATTCATGATGCCCCCTGCTGGCCTGGCTGCTCTAAGCGACTATTAGTACTGCTAATAGCAAGAAATGGCCCTGGTCATGAATGTACACAAAACAGCCTGAAGTGGGGGAGAAAAGCAGCACAGCTAGCGTTTGAAAATTATTCACAAAAAAAAAAAAAGACTATTACAGAATTTTAGAGACTATTACCGATGGTTACCAAGCTAATTACAGAATCCTGAACTACATTACAGTACCATCCTATCATCAGCGGAAAGCTAATGTATATGCATACAATATATACATATCTTAAGCTAGCTGACTAGAGTTAGCAAACAACTGTACAAATTTTGAATTATTAAATATTATTATTAGTTTTTTTTTTTCACATGTAGCTGTACAGTCAATGCAGACCAACGTGTTATCAATTTTTATTTGATTTTATTTTAATTAATTGCTGGTGTAAATGTCCTTAGTATCTTTAGTAGTTCCTGGTTATGATCTATGATCTTGGATTTCCCTGTGCTTGTGTCCATGTTTGTGCCACATGTCTGAGCCCTGCTGTGGACTCTACAACTCTTGGATAGACTCCTAATAAACAGACTCTACGATCGCATGCACCCATGTCAAGCTCCCTGCTGTGACAGAGCCTCTTAAAAAGAAGCACTTTTTAAATTCTTTTTTCCTTTTTTACTTTAAGAGAACATGGAGTGCAGGGATGCTCCGAGAAAGCTCTGTGGTGTTATTTGCTCTATATCGCTCCCTGAAGGTCAATATGTGTGTTTGTGTCTTATCACCCTTCAAGTGTGCTTTATTGTTTTCCTGCTAAAAACCCTGTTTTTACTGGCGCCGATTCTCTCTGTGGCTCACTTTGCCCTGCCTGGTTTAACTTTTCACATCACACAGCATGATGAACAGCCTGGTTTTATCTGCAAATCCTTCATAATCCTTGCTCTTGCTATTTTCACGTGTGTTTTTTTTGTTTGCTAAGGAGCAAAAAGGCAACTCAGGTCGTCATTATCTTTTAATTTGAAGCAAACAAAGTGGAAATCTATGGTAATGTCTTTCCTCTTACATATAGTAAGCTGAATAAAAACATCCAGTAATTATGGCCTTTCGCACCGCTTTAGTTCCAGAACTAAATGTACGGTACTAAAGTACTGGGCGATTTTGCGCGAACTATTTCCCAGTACCATTTAAAGGGTTGCGTTCGCACCGACAGTGGGCACTAGGAAGTGACGTAAGCCGGTCGACAGCGACGTCATTTGTGCACGGCGTTCAACAACGGAAACAAAGAAGAACAACGTAAACAACCGGAGGATGGACGACGCTGTGATCGGAGCCGTGTTGCACTTCAGCGTCCGTCCATCTATCGCTGTTCTCCGTACTTGCGAAAAAAGTTGACACTACAGTGTGTTTACACGGCATTTTAAATCATGGAGGGTGACGCCGTTTTCGTACGCGTTTGGCCATTCAGCGTCTACTTACGTCACGGATAGTACCAGTTGTGCTGGTTAGACCCTGCTCCGGAGTAGGAGCTCATTTGGTTCTCGAAAAAGGCAGTCCGGTACTAAAATCACACCCAGTTCCGGAGGTGCGAAAACGCCAAAAAGTGGGTAGTTCCACATTTAGTTCGGGGACTATGAAAAGGTTCCCGCGGTGCGAAAGGCCCTATTGTTTTACATTATCTGTAATCATTATTTTCCTGAATATGATATAATATAAGTGAGAACAAGAAGTAACTTGATTCATGGACATTCCATAACATTAAATATAATTACACATGAATAAAAAGTATGCATTTCTTTAATAAATAAACAATTGTTAACATTGGAAAATTTCTGTGGCACAAGAGTAAAGAGTACAACACTTTAGGAGGTGATGTTATAGGAAAATAATCAACCTCGGGGTTGTAACACTAACTCTACTTCATCACACCACTCCATTGTTGGTTATTTTCCCATAACTGCATAATGCAAAGTGTTTTATTCCTTTTCAATTTTTTGTGGTGATTTAACAAAATAAGAGTCATATATTAATTCAAGCACTTCTCAAAAAAAAAAGACTTCTCAGGTTACAAAGTGCTTAACATTCAAAAAAGCTCAACTCAAGTACTTCAGGCACCCTGTGTGAACCGTAGATTAATTCACTGAGGAAGTGCAGTGGACTGTAAATGTGTTCCTCACATCCAGTTCTTCAGTTCAGTCACGCAGATGTGCTGATGTGGTTTAGAAAACAGTGAGACTTCCATGTCAGCTATAAACATGAACTAAACTTCACCATGTAGAGAAAAGCTGTGATGTTGCAGAGTCGGCCATCTTGGACGAACTTTGACTAGAGTCACTTTTTTTCCTTGATGGAGTTTAGTATTATTCCACTGGGTTCGAGGTGGGAAGACACCCTGAATGGGACAGCAGTCCTTTGTGAACACTCATTCACATGTTGGAGTAATTTTAGTGTAGCCACTCCAACTACTTGAATATTTGTGGGAGGAAACTGGAGAACCTGGTGGAAACCTGCACATGCGTGGCCAGAGCATGCACACAGTAACCCAAGTTCAAGACTGAACTGACTTTGGAGCTGTGATGTGGCAATACTACCCACTGCACCACTGTGTTTCGACTAAATTATTCAAAATTTCACTCCCTGAAGTATGGCCATTACTTCACCAATGCTCTAGATAAAGGAACGTCTACCTCTTACAGCCTAATTGGGTATATTTTGCACAGTCGGTTCCTTACAAAATAAGAAAGCAAATTAATTCCACTTATTATGCCAACTGTCCGCCACTGAAGACTAATTGTTCATTTTAGCTGCACTGCAGATGTTTCCTTTCTCTCATTTCCTATTTCCTTGGGTTCATACTGTATTAATTCTCCTAATGCAGTCTACTATGTGCCACTCTTTTCCTATTTTGAAATCATTTGGAACTCATCCTGACATCTTGTCTGATCAATAACCATCAAATTGTATTGAACATAATTTCAGTCTTTGATCAGACCACACTTACCACCACAAATGCCATAATAGCACTTGAATTTCCACCTTCAATGCCACTGTAACCAATCAGACCACATTCTCCATCCCCTGTAACACAGACAACATTTCCCTTCCCCCACTGAGGGTAGAAACTACGGTTGGTTACAGTGTACTGGGGCAGGAACTGTGGTCTAGAAACCGTAATCTGATTAGTAACAGTGGCATTGGTGGCAGGAAATGTTTTCTAATTTGTTGTCTGATTTGCAATGGGGGTGGGAATTGGAGTCTGATTGGCTACAATAGCAATGGAGGTGGGAACTATGGTCCGTTTGGTTACAGCAGCAATGGGGGAAGGAACTGCGGTCTGATTGGTTACAGTGCAATAACCAATAAAAATATATACAAAGATTACAGCTCTGTTTATGGAAAGATTTCTGCATTGGTTGGTACTGGAATTAAATCGATGTAAAATATATCTGGTGAAGCTGCATAATTAATGTTTGCCCTTTTAGCACAACAGAGAAGCCTCCCAGGACACTGCGGTACATGGTCAAGTTCTGTTCTTCCAGTTACACCAGCACACTTCATGAGCCTTAAGTCCATGACCTGCACTTGTGAAATTAAATGAAGAATTATGCAGAAATTCTTATTCCTTTTCTGAAAAGATCCCACTTTTTTATGGAGAAATCTAATCATTTTATCATCTCTTCATCTGCTCGCCTGCCGGTTTCTCCCTCATTAACAGAGCCAGAGGAGTCGCACCATCTCAATCCATATTCCATGTCCTACATATTTTCTTTCATTTTCCCAGGGCCTTGACACTGACTGCGGGGTGGAGTGTGAGACGAGTTGTGTGTGTGTGTGTGTGTGTGAGTAGCATGCGAATTGTGGGTCTTTTTATCCTGCAATAGTTACCTGCTGTCAGCGTCATGATCTTGGGGTACAACAAATACCTCAGGAAAGACGTGGAAAGATTTGGAGAGCTGTTACAGGAAAGGTTCATTCAAAACACAAATGAACACAAGGCCCACTTGGTGTCCGAAGTTTGCTTCTTTGATTTTGCACTGGAGCTACAGTTTTATCTAACAAGTTTATAGAAGATTTCGGACTCCAGTTTAGCATGATGCTAACATACAGCATGCTTAAATCATCACACTCTTTCCTAAAACAGCATTTTGTCACTAACAGACTTTCAAATGCTGTATGTGACGTGCTGGCTTTGACACACATCTTTAAAAATGGACAAAAAGACAAAAAGAAGCCAAATCGTTTCCTTGTTTTGCTTGTAGTTTGTTGAATTGTGGGTGCGCACTGTCCAGAGGATTAGCTAACTGTATGATCTCTGTTACTTCCTTCCAAGGTTTATTTTTCTTCGTAATGTCTCTATGCACATTTAATATGAGGTCGTATATAACAGGATAAGATAAAACCACAGTTATAGGTTTTCTTCCAGTAAATGGGAACTAATTGCAGATAGGAACTAGGAAGTTGTGCGTGGGGAACCAAAGAAATGTCGGACCACACGCGCCATGGGATTGGACCGTGGAATCATTAGAGCCATTGTCATTGTTTGGATTAGTCAGTTTTCTGCAACAAAATACATCAGAAATAATCAGTAGGAAAAGTGACCAAAGGTTAACTTTATGCAAACGAGAAGCAAAGAGATTTGCTGACTACCAGTGGGAGTGAGAGATGGTGGTATGTATTATTTTCCCTTGACTGTGAAAATGTTTCTGTGTTTTTTCGATTGCACATATTCATTCCTCCTCGCAGCTCCTGAGCCGGTCGATGATACCCGCTGTGCTGCTACGTGCTTGAACAGCACTGGTGTTTTTGCCATTTCTATTTCAGTCCATCAAACCCTTCATGCTTGTAAAATCACCAAAAGCAAAATGTACCTTTAGATAAATTCTGACACTACAGACAGACAGTGCACTGAAGGGATGTATTTTAAACACAAACATTTCCTTTCTGAATTTTTTTTTTTTTTTAAATAACATGGGTGGTTTATATACGTTCTGTGGCTAGCTTGTGTGGATATTGAACTAGGCTGGTGCTACCAGAAAACCATGGCGACTGGCAGTAAACTAGAGAATGAAACCCCCGAAGCTACCATCGCAGAACAATCTGAAAAACTGCTGCTGTTGTGAGTGATTCGGATGCTATTAGCTATATTAGCCGCATAGCTCCAGTGTAAAACTAAAGAAACAAACTTCTGATGCTAAACATCATGGCTGATTAAATATTTTCAGGGTATGTTTTTTTTTTTTCTTTAGAGAAGGGGGAACATTCTCTTGCCCCAGTAAGCTATAAAAACAGATTCATACACATCGTCATGACTACTGGCAGCTTCTTTAGGAAAAAGAGTAGGTGGAAACCTCTTTCTTTGTACAAAAGTTTGGGTTATTGATGATGGCAGGTCTGGAGTGTGTCATTAGACATGTCTTACAGCTTAGGCTCAGCCCTGAAGCATGATTAGATAATGATGAAAAATGAATGAAAAAAAAAAAAGCTATCTAAAGCAGCCGAAAGCGCCACACGGTTTCAGAAAGCGACTTTTTTCTCCTTTTTTAATAAAACCTGAAACACAGACTGGTCATAATTGGAGAATTTAAAGACAGGAAGTTAAAAGATATGGATATGGTGTCGATGTTTCCACTTTCAGGTTACACTGTTGAACCAGACCTGTTTTACTTCACATTTATCCCAGTGTCCATCACTCAGCCTAATTGGAGATTAGGATTTCAACCTTTCTGAGAATTAACAAACTGCCTCGCCTGTTCAATTTGTCCAGCCGCCCGTGGGTGTCGATCCTGGCCAAAAGCAACACGGCAGCCAGGAGAACAAGTCCATTTGTCACAAGCCATTTGGAGTAATTTAATCCTGTTTACACACAGCCACTGTGCTGGGCCGCGAACTTCGCCTCAAGGTGAGTGCTTTGTCCGTTTTGGTTTGGGCAAAACTGCGCTCTTCCCTCTGTACTCCATGAAATAACTCCGTTTTAATATTTCCTCACTATATTTTCAAGCACACAGGCGGCCAATAATTTTGTCTGTGTGTGTGTGTTTCTGTGTGATGCAAGATTGCGGTTTTGTCATGAATTATTGATCTGTTGTTGGCATGGGGAAAGGGGATGAACTGTGCATGCAGGTGCTAGATAAGGCCAGATTTACGCCTTTCCCCGCCAAAGCCCACTCTGCTCAGCCAGCTCCTAAATTACATGGAAATTGAGTGGCTGTGCAAGCTAATAAAACTGCTACAGTGCCCCGAGCGGCTCACACTCCTCTCTCTGAACAGCAGGCAAGTTATAAGAAATCCACACAAGCTAAAGCGTTAGCGCTGCTTTATCAACATAGCTTCAAGATTGATGGGAGCCATATTGCATATAAAAAAAATGAATGGTTAAGTGAGGGGTCGGGTTAGCGTTGGTGGCTTCAACTAAAACCATATTCAAATGAAAATGGGCTAAAAATAATTTGTATTAAATCACGTGGTTAACTTCATTTAAACATTTGTGACTTCGGAAGGGTTATACTATTAAATGCTCAAATATAACAATCCTGCCAAACCACTACTAAGAAAGAAAATGTATCTTCAGTAAGTACTTTATCCTGGTTGCAGTGGCAACAGGAAGAACACAAGAAACTCTGCACAAACAGTTAGCCGAGCGCTGGATCAAACAAGGGAACCCTGGAGCTGTGAAGCAGCAACGCTACCTGCTGTGCCAAGATAAAAACAATCCTCCTAAAACACCGAGACATTACAAATCTTCCAACCACACACCAAAACATAACAGTTCTCCCAAAACACATACCAAAACATAACAGTTCTCCCAAAACACATACCAAAACATAACAGTTCTCCCACACACACCAAAACATAACAATCCTCCCAAAACACACACCAAAACATAACAATTCTCCCAAAACACATACCAAAACATAACAATTCTCCCACACACACCAAAACATAACAATCCTCCCAAAACACACACCAAAACACACCAATCCTCCCAAAACACACACCAAAACATAACAATTCTCCGAAAAACACACACCAAAACATAACAGTTCTCCCAAAACACACTCCAAAACATAACAATCCTCTCAACCACACACCAAAACATAACAATCCTCCCAAAACACACACCAAACATAACAATTCTCCGAAAAACACACACCAGAACATAACAATTCTCCGAAAAACACACACCAAAACATAACAATTCTCCCACACACTCCAAAACATAACAATTCTCCCAAAACACACAACAAACATAACAATTCTCCCAAAACACACACCAAACATAATTCTCCCAAAACACACACCAAACATAACAATCCTCCCACACACACCAAAACATAACAATTCTCCCACACACACCAAAACATAACAATTCTCCCACACACACCAAAACATAACAATTCTCCCAAAGCACACACCAAAACATAACAATCCTCCCACACACACCAAAACATAACAATTCTCCCAAAACACACCAAACATAACAATTCTCCCACACACACCAAAACATAACCGTTCTCCGAAAAACACACTCCAAAACATAACAATTCTCCCAAAACACACTCCAAAACATAACAATCCTCTCAACCACACTCCAAAACATAACAATCCTCCCACACACACCAAAACATAACAATTCTCCCACACACACCAAAACATAACCGTTCTCCGAAAAACATACACCAAAACATAACAATTCTCCCACACACACCAAAACATAACTGTTCTCCAAAAAAAACACACCAAAACATAACAATTCTCCCAAAACACACACCAAAACATAACAATCCTCTCAAACCAAAAACAATTAGATCCCACACTTTTCACTTCAGCCATGTGTTGTTTTCTTTTCTTTGTAGTGTGTCCTTTGTCTGTGCACAGTCTTGGTCAGATACACCAGATTTCCCACCAGTTTTTCCCCTTAATTATCCTCTAGCGTCCATGTGTTCCAGCTTTTGATCTTGGACTGTTACTTGGTTTCCGATTACAGAACTCTGTCTTTGTCTTCCTGTTTTTTTGACCCCTTGCTGCCTGTACTGACACTGATTCCTGGATTAGCCCTGATAAAGACATGTTTACATGCATCCTGCTTCCTCTACCCGAGGAGGTGGAGATAGTGCCAGCTGTAAGATTCCCATTGCGGTTTTGTCAGACTTTTGAGATTTCCCACTGAGATGTATGACAGCAGTTGTTCACTTTCAGAGAAAATCCAAAGGCCAGGTCAAAATATCACCGGTTTGTGAGTGTAACCTGCTTAAGAAGACATCTTTTTAACATGTGAAACTATATTAATATAGCTTATTTTTAAGTTATTTTTAAGTGCCTGGGCCCCTGAGTGCTTTATGCAAATACATATAGCACTTAGTGCCACTATAATTACTTCTAATTATTTCTATTTATTTTTAAATCCTTGCCCTATTTTGTGTTACGATTGAGAGTGTGTTCAGGTTTTTTTTCCAGCTCAGTAGGAGGAAGCACTCCTGAGATTCACACACTCCTGTCATCACGGAAGAAGCCTTTAATGACGAGCCTTTTTAAAGCCGGGCTCATTTAGATCTTTGATTCACGCTCATGCTGGTTTGGGTGTTTTTCGTCCCACTGATGCCCTCTTTCTCTTTCCGGGCTTGAGATCTGAGAGTGTGCCGTGCCTCTGGAGGTCCTTGCCTGGATCTTTTTGTTGTAGTTGTTAATTAATTACGTCCCTGAAGCCCTGCGGTGAGCCCTGGGCTGTGTTAAGACGTCCCCTCTTTTTACTACCATCTCTCTCTCTCTCTCTCTCTCTCTCTCTCTCTCTCACTCATTTATGCATCCAAGTAATTTTAAAAAGTTTTGCGCCTTCTAAAAAAGTCTATCCATTCATTGTGTGTATGATTCAAATTGGTAAACTAGTGTCTTTCTCTGTATCGCCAAAGTCTAAAACCATACATCCGGAGCTTTTATTCTAGTGTCTCCTTCATCATTTTACTAGTGAATAAAAGGCATGGCATAGCATTACTGCTACTGAAGGAGGTGTGGCCTCTGGCTGTCAATCCTAACAAAAGTGGCGTGGCCTCTTGTGCCTATCAGTCCCAGTGAAAGAAGTGGAAAGACTTTGTTTTTGTTATAAATTTCAGGTATGTTATCATTTTAATGCACAAGTAGACCTGCCAATTTCATGCATTTTGGATAGGAAATCTGCATTTTAACATCAGAGTGTGTTGCTTTTTTTTTTGAGTTATCACTCAAATATATGCTAACCGGACTCTGTGTCCTTGCTTTCGGTCAAAGTAAATGGAAAATGTTTCCAGTTCCTTAATATGAAAATATGAAAATCTCTCAATGTATGTTCCACTTTAGAAACTAACATTAAAAGGTGTATAATTGACATCACTTCCTTATATATACATTCGAAATGCCAGTGAAATTTGCTTTTTGAATTTTGTTTCAGCTAAAAATAATCAAAATCAGCACTTTTTTTGGCCAAAAGAGAAAACAAACAAACAAACAATAAGGATACAATGAGATGTAAAATCAAACACAATTCAAATAATTTTATGGGCATTTAAATGATAGTTAGAAAAAGATTAATAAAATAAATACTCCATGTCATGCTGTTATAAGAAAATAATTAAAGTTACAGCTTTACCTCTGACTGTTATGAAGCTCTGACACTGGAGACTCCTTCCATTAACGTTTAATAAAAGTCGCTTTACAGAAAACTTCACCATATCAATAATTATAGTCTAAATAACAACACATTTTTAAAAAAAAAATCCATGTATTATTAGCCTTAGGTTATGTTTAGCATCTGCCATACAGGTCCCTGTGAATGAGCTGTTACTATAGAAACAATAACATTTGGCATTTTTTTTCCGATTCTAACTTATGATTGATGATGGACAGATGGATGAACAGATGGATAGATGGACAGATAACCAAATGGATGGATCGGGCAGATGGATAGATGTTTGGGTAGACGAATATATGGAAGGACAAATGGATGAAGGGATGGATAGATGAACAGATAACTGAATGGATAGATGAGGCAGGCACATATATAGACACGGAGATGGGTGGACAGATGGATAAAAAAATGGAAGGATGGATAGATGTATAGATGGGTGGATCAAGAGTGGAGGGACAGAAGGGTAATGTAGGAAAGATGGAAGGATATACCTATTGCCAGCTGGATGGACAGTGATGGATGGAAGAATGAACTGGAATTAGACAAAAATACAGAAAGAGGCTACAAGAAATCATGACCAGAAAAGCATCAATCAAATCTGAATATTCCTTTGTATTGTGTGTGTGTGTGTGTGTGTGTGTGTGTGTGTGTAGTGAAAAACCCCTTGCACAATCACTTCACTTTCTCTAAACACATTAGCGCCATTTGTTTTTCTTGCATTCCTTGTGTTTTATGATTATCTCTATCAAAAGCACAGGTACAGATGCTAGCTGTTGCGCAGAGTGTTTTAGAATGAAATTTGGTTTCCACTGTTCTGTTTCCAGTCCCAGGTTTTTTTGTGAGCGCTTGAGCTAATGGAGGTAATAAACGTGATGGAGAGATCATGGCCATCTGGTGCCGGATGAGTATGTTTGGACAAAGAGAGTTGGCACTGCGCTAGTCTGACGTTCAGTTGAATGATGTTGTTGATTCTGGGTAAGAGGAATTTAACACTTATACTAATAGTCTAAAGACACTGATATAATATATTAAAGATATTAAATGTCTGGATTAGTTGGACGTAAGACTTGAACTGTGGAAGCTCTGAAACACATGGACACAAATGCAGAAAGGATTCGAATGAATGAGCATACAATAACAGACCTTGACGTGGGGATACCTGCGGAATGAAAAACAAGAACAATCAGAAAGAACGTAAAAGAAACAGGTGACATGGATAACAGACTGAACTCCTGGAAACCACTGAGCTCACGGCGGAGGATAAGAGCGCCTACACATGATCAGCGACGAAAATTGCTTTGACTCAGTTTAGGCAAATCTTTTCAAAGAACATTTGGACATATTGTGTCCGAAATGTCACTTACTCCATACTGATTTCTTGTTTATAGGACTAGTTAAGTTACGTGTACGTGGTGAGTTATGATTGAAATACGAAGCTGTATTTCTAATGTTTCTAATTCCCAAAAAATCTCAATTCCAACTAGCACCCTTAAGGGATATTTTCAGAAAGAGGGTTCCTTAAGAAAGCTGAGAAACCTTAACGATCCAAAGAACCCTTGAGGAAGCATTATACACTATAGCATTCTAGCATTCTTTGCATGTTCTTAGCTCTACAATCCAGTTGAGTTTCTGGTATTTTCTGTTTGTGTGTGTGTGTGTGTGTGTGTGTGTGTGTGTGTGGATACTGAGGACAATTTTCCTCATTACAAACCTGCAAGAATTGAACTTCATGGTTGTGACTACTGAAATTACCATCTGGAGTTTGACGTTTCTGCGCTGCATCAGCAAATCTCCTGACCTGAGGTACGAGATCCTAATGCAGATCTGAGGTTAGTTAAATGAGTCTCGAGCCATGCTCTTTCTGCCCCATTACCCCTTTAATGACACCAGTAAACATTTCCATTTGAGAAAAATAGTGAAAATAGTACTGAATTTTACACACACACACATACACACACACAGACACTCTGTTGTAAGCAATATTACTCTCATGATGTTTTTTTTTTGTGTGAAAACTGGCTTTTTTATGTATTTTGACATGTTTTTTTTTTTTTTTTTCCTTTTAGTTTCTAGAGTTTTTGCGCATTAAAAGTGACAAAATGACAAAAGTGTGAATGTTGCTCTCGGCAGCTCGTCTGATTCGAGCAGTCTTTTTTTCTATAACAAGCCTTTAGAAAATTATTTTCTTTATCAGAGCGAGAGAGAGAAAGAGAGAGAGAGGGATAGAAAGAGAGAAAGAAACTAAACAGAAAAATAACTGTTTTTCAACACCAACTGGATGAGTGAAGGGCAGATAGATGGACGGATGAGGAAAGAATAAACAACATGAATTTTAATGTTTTTTTTCTGCACTGTCTTTTTTTTTTCTGCAAGCATTACTGTCAGCTGTTGAAAATGTATTTGTTCAATAAAAATGTAAAATAAAATGGATTCGGGGGGGGGGGGGGGGGGGGGGGGGGGGGGGGGGGGGGGTGGGGGTAGGAGGGGGGCGGGGGGTGATGGGTGGTGGGGGGGCGGGGGGGGTGGGAGGGGGGGGGGGGGGGGGGGGGGGGGGGGGGGGGGGGGGGGGTGGGGGGGG
>CM074989.1:2368027-2383310 GCA_037576825.1 Pangasius krempfi
CAGCTTCCACCACTTGGTTTTCTTCTCTATCTCTATCTTTGACCTCTTCTTCTTACAGACCACCAAAGTCATCCTACACACCACCATCCTTTGCTGTCTGGCTACACTCTCCCATTACCACTTTACAGTCACTAATGAAGTACCAGTAACAAATGAAGCTTTTAGATTCGGTTAATGAAACAAACCAGGGGGCACGGTGGCTTAGTGGTTAGCACGTTTGCCTCACAGCTCTGGGGTTCGGGGTTCACAGATTTTGTACGTTCTCCTTGTGCTTCAGGAGTTTCCTCTAGGTACTCCGGTTTCCTCCCCCAGTCCAAAGACACGCGCTGTAGGCTGATTGGCATCTCTAAATTGTCTGTAGTGTGTGAATGTGTGTGAGATTGTGCCTTGTGATTGTTGGCACCCCAACCAGGGTGTCCCCTGCCTTGTGGCCTGAGTCCCCTTGGATAGGCTCCAGACTCCCCCGTGACCCTGTGTAGGATAAGCTGTACAGAAAATGGATTGGAAATGCAAAATGGAAGGATGAAACAAACCAGCAGTACTGAAACAATGAAACAAAGCAGCACACGCATGCAACATGGCGTGTTCCGTTTCTGCTCCACAAGTGTAGCTTGGTTTCGTTTTAAAATCACTACATAATTATTTCACACACACATACATATACAAATACACATATGTATATGCATTCATGCATACATACAGTACATACATACATACATACAGTACTGTGCAAAAGCCTTAGGCACATTCAACGAAATGCTGTGGAGCAAAAATGCCTTCAAAAATAATGAAATTAAATGTTTCTACATTTTAAAAAGTACTATAAAGAGCAGTAAACATTAATAAATGAAACAAAGTCAATATTTGGTGTGATGACCCTAAAAAATAAACAGTATCTCAGGTACAATTAGTGCGGTTTTATAAGGAAATGAGCTGGAAGTGTTACTGAGCATCTTGCAGAAGCAGCCGCAGTTCTTCTGGAGACTTTGACTGTCGACTCGCTTCTTATTTCTGCGGCGAAACCCAGCAGCCTTCATTCTGTTTTTATCTGAAAAGTGTCTGTCATCTGCTGCTTTCTTTACTGACATACAAACATTTTTCTGTAACGTTTCATTTTGTGCTGGAAAACTAATGTTTGGAATCTAAAATGTTTTTGTACTGAATCAACGATGTAGACGTCATAAAATAAAAATCTATAACAAAGTTTGTACTTTGAAAAATAGGGTGCCAAGACTTTTGCACAGTACTGTATATAATCCCTATACATATATATATATATATATATATATATATATATATATATATATATATATATATAGGGATTTTATATATATATGTGTGTGTGTGTGTGTGTGTGTGTGTGTGTGTGTGTATGATTGCTGTATCTAAGGCAGAAATGAAATATGACTACTTCTTCATTGTTTTGTTTTGTTTTTTTGCAGAATTCTGATTGATATGGAAATTTGCTATAATCCATTTCTAAAACTTGAAATTGATTGAAATTGAAAGAAAAATTCGTTAGATTGTAGAGTTAGCTGTACAATGCAAATATACATTTTACCTGCTTCTCGCCTCCTTGAGTGATATGCGTGTCTCTCCTGCAGATTTTACCTAAATACCCAAACAAAGTATGTTTTAGAAATGCTGGAAATCAATAGATAGTGGAAATAAAGTGATGTGTATTTTTAGACATGGGTCCAGACCATGGCCATGAAAAATAAAAGCTCTATTTTCTCTATTTTGAATTGACGCACAACAAAACTGAGAGATAAATGCTTTCTGGGTTGTGAAATCTGGAACACTGAGTACAAAAATGCCCGCAAAATTGTATCCATATTGTTCTAAGGGTTAAAATCCATGAATCATTGCACTCCTGAGTCTGGATTATTTACTTTATGACAAGTGTGTGTGTGTGTGTTTGTGTGCTGTCCTGTGAAGTATTTTGAATTTTGAAATTACCATTCGTAATTTTAATTTTCACAATCTGTTTCTCTCAGGAATACCATTGCTATAGTAAATAATTAAGAATCGAAATCGTCAAGTGAACCAGCTATGGATGGAGTTAAAGAAAGCTAAGATTTGAACCTCACAGGATTGCGCTAATGTGCAGAAAAATCCTTTATCGTGACTAATTAAGTAATCTCTGCTACATGAAAAAAAGAAAAAAAAAGGTTTTCACTCATTTTCGTCAAATCAGGCTCTTATCCCGCTGAGACGGTTAACAGTCATTCTGTCTCTGAGCACTAAGTGTTAAGACTGAGACTAAAAATATCACCACATCACAATGTACGAAGCTAAAAGACCCCCAGGATGATGAAAAAGGCCAGTAACAAGAAGCTCATTTGTAGCTCGTTTTCTCACACCTGAAACTCTAAGGAATAAAACACTCCATGTCATGCTGTTATAGGAAAATAAGCTCTTACAGGTTGGTGTGTTGGTGTTGAAGTGGAGTTAGTGTTACCACCACAGTGTTAATGATCTTCCTCGAACAGCACGTCCTAAAGTGTTTTATTCCTCAGATAACACAGGAATTTGCCAACAGTTGCATTTTTTCCTCATTAAAGAATGACATGTCCTACTTTTTATCCATTTATAATTACATCTAATGTTGTGAAATGTCCAAGAAACAAGTTAGTTCCTGTTCGAACTTACGTTATAGAAGCTATAAACAGCTTCCATCACCAATCTCTATTTTTTTCACTCCTGAAGTTAATAAGGCCAAAAAAAAAAAAAAAAAGCAGCTTGTCATGTTATCAAGAAACGGTGGAAAGCACACTAACTGTTACAGAGCGCTGACACTGGAGACTCCTTCCATACATGTTAAGTACAAGTAAACATCTCCTTACAGAAAACAAATCAAAGATTTTATGTTTTTCTGCGTTAAATAACAACACATTTTGAATTGAAAACTGAGAAAGCACTGTTACTGTTACTGCTGACAGCGGAGACTCCTTCCATAAATGTCACTTAACAAAAAAAGGTCACCATATCAAGGATTATACGTTTCTCACTGCTAAGCAACATAAAAACGTTTATTATTAGGATTAGATTATGTAGATCATCCACTGTATGAGTCCTTGTGAATGAGCTGTTACCATAGAAACGAGAGCACGAACCCGAGCTTTTATGTTATAGCCGGAACTACTGTCCGAGCCAGTGCAGTTATATAAAATAAATCTACAGGAGCAATCAGTTTCGAGAAATTAACTGTGCTGTGGTTAAATCAAAATATAGATTCTTTAAAACTTTCATTGAAACACAAGAAGTGAACATTTGGTTTGTGTTCAAAAGATACATTTGAACTGAAGTGCCTGGTGTCAGGAAGTTGTACTCAACCACAGCAGGCTGTTTTTTTTCCCCCCACTTGATTAAGTCATAAATCAGTCTTCACATTTCAGGACAGAATGAGTTGCAGTGTGCAGCTCGAGCTTTGCCAGTCCACCACAGAAAGCAGAACTGATTATAACGTATTGTTCAGTTTACATGTAAAAGACCAGTTGTGGATGTTTGTTGATGCTGGAGGCACTGCAATTTCCTTTAGGGCAATTGCACCCTTGTGTAAAATCAGAATGCTTGCCGTCGATTGCTGTCTGTTTCGCCTCTTCTTTTTTTGATTTCCTCATGGATGTGGAATGAAATTCCCCTTTTTTAATCTGGCTTCCTTTCACACTCGGTGGGCATTTTGTTCACGCCGCAATGCCATAAATACTCATTAGCACGCTTGTTTATTTATTCATGTATTCACAATGAGTCTAATATTGACTAAAATAGTATCACCACACACAACAGAGTCTATAATATCCAGCGACTTGTTGAATTCAGCGAGAGAAATGATGAAAGGCCTCTCCAGATCTTATGAGAGGGTTAGACAATCCTAACCGCCCATAATTAAATCTCCTCTTCCGAATTGTATTTGTTTCCTAACCACCTCATGATAATGTCACGCCAGGGGATGAGGGTCACAACGCTATTTACTCATCCAGGTGTTCGTCCGCTGCTGCAATTTCACAAATTACACGCCATTTCTGAGAAGATGAGAGTGTTTAGAGGACAGGTTGGACCTTGAGCATGTCTAAGTCATCATCCTCTCGATTCTGCCACCTTGTTCACGTAGCTAATAGACAATATAAATGCGCATTGTCAAGGAATCAGCATTAAGTGAGTGAGGAAATCATTGCCTGTGGTCAGACACACTAATAACATTCAGGTGCAAAGGTCCATGACCAGGAAACACTTATTTTTTCTCCATTTCATCAGCTGGGAGAAAAACAATGTCAGAGAATTACATTACAGTGTGTTCATATTGACTGGAGGCAGAAGATGATGCATAGAGGGTTGGATTAACAGAGTCAGGATCAGGTATAGAGTCATCAACATCTAGTTACCGCCAATTATTAGGACTTAACATGTAAAAATTTGAATGAAATAACACATAATGAAATAAGGCATAATTATTATAATAATGCAATGCTAATTCTGATTTGTACATGCAATCACCTTTTGACTTAACCCTGCTCGAAATGAACCAGCTATGAGAAAATGTTGGGAAAGGGACATTTGAACTGAACAAAACAACAACATTATTATGGTTTTCATTATGCAGCTGATAGCAAGTTGAATCCAGATGCTGAAGCTTGTAGTCAAAAGCTAATCCCCAAAATAATTATGGTACGGTCTAAAGAGTGTATTGGGATATTTGTATGGGGAACAGCAAATTTCTTTCCTCTCAAAGCTCAAACTGAGCAGCTTTGAAGGCAAACTATGATACATCCATCAATTCACAACAAAGTAAAAGAAAAGGCAAAATCAATAGAAAAAAATTTGCCAGTGCAGATTAAAGATTCATTCATTAGAGGAAAGGTGGAGAGAAAGTACATGTCTGCACCAAAGTGAACTCCTTAAAACACAATCTTTTTCGCAAAAAAAAACAAAAAAAACATGCTGATTGAAGCTCGGAGGCCGAGTTGAGGCCACTGAAAATGCATTCAATTACAGTTTGAACAGCAAACTGACGTCCTGCCTGAGGCAACATTATAATTAACTACAGCTCTAAAATGCATCTCTGATTAGGGAAAAGATGATCTGGCATCCAAAATTACCAAATGCATGAGCACACTCACATGCCCACACAGCTGTTTTCCTCTTTTTATTGCTCAAAAGTGCCCAAATCACGTCCACTGTGTCTTTTATACTGAGTTTGTTGTATGAGTCACTCTACCATAACCGAATCTATTTCACATTCAAATGGCATAAACACTCTGAATCCATCAGTCCATCTTCCTATCTACGACACGGACTGTTGCCATTGGTCAGGATTCTTCCTGCTCCTGGTGTGTAAACTTCTGGATGGTTAAGATCAGCGCTTGTAGCTTTCATCTTTATTATTTTATGAAATACAAATAAAGTACTATTTGGATGGGATCAGTTTTCCAGACATTCAGTATGTTCCTGGAGGAGGTCTTTAACAATTCTGATCGCTTCACATGCGATAAACATGTGTATAAATCATAATTTGCTAACTATATTGTTAACTAAACCTCAACCTAAACCTAACCTTCAACCTAAAGTATACCCCTGGAGATGTTAAATGAATCTTTTGCCTGTTGAAGAGGCTCGTATTGCTCATTTACAGTGTTTGTTGCTGTTTCAATCAGTGAAACTTTAGTTTCATGACCAGATTTTCATGTTTTGTTTCCAAATGTCTTTTTAAGAAAGCTGGCATCATACATTCATTAGAAAACTGCTTCAAACTTCCCACACACATGGGACAATGTTCCTGTCCATTGTAAAGCTCTGGTCTGGTCACCATCCACGCATATAATTGCAGTTTTAAATATTTCTTGCTGTACTTAGAGGATTTTCCTGCTTTTGAGCTTTTGCTTGGATGTTCCTCGTCTTGTGATTTTCTTTTACGGACAATGTGTCTGTCTATTTTAAGTGATTTTTCAGAAATTCTAAAGCTGCAGACATGTTTAGCCACAAAGAATGATTTAGCAAGCTAGCACTGTAATGTACATTGTATGTAAAATTCACCTTAATGTGTCACTGACATTTATAGCTCTGTCTCAGGAAACCCCTGCAATGGAACCATGAACCCGTCGTTGAGAAACCCTGTACCAGGAGACAGTAGTTCTTTAAATTGACACTGTCCACAACTCAGGTAGTTTGTCCTCCACAGACAAGCTCCACTGCAGTGAGACATTTTTAAAAACATTTTTGCCGTATATTTGCTGTTTTTTGCTCACAGTTTTTGGGGGCCGTTTGGCGGAATCTGTTCAGATTTGTGCTGTTTAACAGTATTACATTATCTCCAGAGTTGAGGGAAAAATATCCAGCATGTTTGATAAAATCAGAAGTGCTGCAACTGTTTGGAAAAAAAGATTAAGTGGCAAGAAATTAGAGTTTGAACCTTGATTTTCTGTTTTTTTTCCCATCAACTTGTTTTGCCTACAGTGAGTGCACAATTCTTGATAAAATAAGAATCAATATGTTTGGCTTAGACTCGTGATCCTCACTCACAATGTTTTGCTAATCACGGCTGTTTGTTAGCTTGTATATGTTTATTAGCGCTTCTCTTGTGACATTGCAAGAGCACGATTTTATTTTTTTTGGCAGAGGAAGCATGACTTCGCCCTCACAGGTTGCTATCTAATGTATCTATCTAATGATTCACAACCAGCAATGACTACATTGTGAGGCAATTGGTTAATAATATAAATAAATAATAATTTAAAAAAAAAACTAATTAATCACCTGCGTTAAAGTCTCGCAACCAGAGAAATTAAGGTCAAACAACACCCGCGTATCCTTGATATATTAACGAGTTGCTATGCAGCTCATTACTCATGGCAGGATGATAGACTGATTGTGCTATTTTTCATCAAGACATGGACTAGGATGAAGCCGAAAGCATCAGCAGAAGAAAGAGACGGAGGATGTTTAGAGTTATCAGGGGATTAGATGTGTTGCCTTTGCTACTGTATAGAGTGCAGGATCTGTGTAGGATGGAACAGAGGATGAACAAAAAACTCATACACAATACATAAGCCTGAATTAAAGTAGTTATTTTTTTTCTCATGGACAAAACAATGGACAAAGAGCTCTTTATATAAAGGGGTCAACAACAAAGAGCAAATTCCTGTAATTCTTTGCTAAAGCCAGACTTGCAATTCAAAATGTTCGAAAATGTACCACAAATTTGCACTTACACTGTCGTTAAATTAAAAACAACGGCATTGGCTTTTTCCCCACACTTTTTTCAGCTCTCTCATCATATGACAATTAGGATGAAGACTCCAACCTCCGGATCTTTTGGAACTGCTGCTCGTGCTGCGTCACAGGGCAGCACAGCACATTTGGAGGAAAGCGCTATCTGCCCTCTTCTGCATACGTGAGCTCACAGACGCTCACGATTGGCTAGGGTTGCTGTGAGTGACAGGGGAGCTCGAGTATGCCCCTCCCACTCAAAGAGCACGGACAGTTTTTGTTCTCTAGTCTCCCTGCCATCGATGGATGTGGCCGAGATTCACACTCATTGCACTTTTTAACTGTTTGTAGTTACGTCAATTGCTGTGGAACGTTTGTGACACAGTTATTGTTCCTGTTATCACTTACGATATAAACAGTCGTTTCTTCACCAGCATCTCTTTTATTCTCTCTCTTGAAGTTAACAAGCCAAAAAAACGCAGCTTGTTATGTGACTGAGAAACCATAAAAAAGCGCAAACTTCTGGATACAATGAAACCGGAGACTCCTTCCATAGAGTCACATGTGTTACATGTGAGCTGTTACCATAGAAAGATTACGTATTTGAACGAGTGCATTAACATAAACCGCTTGTTAATATAAGAGCAGGAACTACTGTCAGGAAATTAATCAAGACCTTCCTGATTCATGGTATAAACCACCTGTGATTATTGTCCCTATGAGCAAAAGTACAAAGGTAAATGTGGGACAAAAAGGGGTAAAAAAAACCCCCAACTTTTTATAATTTGAATTTTGCAATCTTTTCACTTAACTGTATGTATATTCTGTTGATCTACCATTTTGAAATGTATGCCTTTTTTTAATAAAATAACTATTCTTTTTGTAATTCTCAAATATTGTAGTATATTTGCACTTCACACTCTATTTGTCTGCATTTTTCAGCTTTTGTTTCCATGACTAACAGAATAATAAGTTGGCTCCAGAACAGATATCTCCATGGACTGAGTAATAAATAAGAAATCTAATCGTAACCAGTTCCTCCAGATGGGTCACACGCTCATTAATGCCGCATGAGCGTGCGTAGAACGATGCACAGTTAAATAATTACACACATTACTCATTGACAGGAACATTAGTCACCGTGCCACTCACGTCTAAGCAGACAGCGGATTTATTACAACTCGCTCAGGTCTGTGTGGCAGAGTTTAATCACCGCAGCCCTTCGCCGGACATCAGGGTTAGACACAAGGCTAAGTGCGAGACAGGATTGAGACGAATGCTATAATTGAACTGATTTTTTTTTGGGATTATTATTATAAATATGTATAAGTCCATCCATCATGGAGAAAACGGTGTCATTTCTAGTGGCGTCCATCTGCCAGTCAACACTTTCTGAACTTCTGGATTCTGATTGGTCAGAAAGTGATTAATGTTCTATAACAGCAGCTCTTGCAGTAGCGCAGCTGCAAATCGCATATTTATATTACCGCGATTGTTCTACTACGTTATCGTTTCTATAGTAACAGCTCATTCACAGGGACTCGTGCGATGGATGCTCCTTTTAAAAAATGCGTTTTTTATGTAACATTTATGGAAGGAGTTTCTTGTAACTTTAAGTTTTTCATGTCTCCAGGACAGAGAAATTTATGCTTTATGGTTACTCGATAACATGACGAGCTGCATTTTTATGAACGTTTCTGAACATTTATGTACGCCCGCGATTCCCAGGGAGACGTAGATGCTTTCAGAGAGGCCCAAAAAAATAAATAAGTATTAATTTCCCCTCAAATAGCCGGTGTTTTACAGTGATGTGAAACACTGGATGCTTAGCAGAGTTATGGTAGTTACGGTAATGGCGATGAACAGCTCCTTAGTAGGAAATTAGCGTTTTCATTTGAACATAAAATCTTTATCTTCCACTCTGACTTCACTTCACTTCTCATCTCCACAACTATCTTCATGGATGTGAAGGTGATAGATGACTAAGTTTAACCAGGCTGAAAGCATCTACTTTCCAAGGGAATCCCAGATCCTTCACATTTGACCTAATTTAAATCAAATTTGTATTTTTGAGATTTGTGTTTAGGGTTCTCATTTATTTATTTATTATTATTATTTTTTTTAGAAAATCTCAAAACCGTTACCTGTAATTTTGAATTATGTGATTTTAAAAGGCAAATTTTACCCTAGCAAATAAATAAATAAATACACTTTATTTAAAAAAATAGAATTTCGTTAATGTTACATGTATGCAATTCAAAAGTAGAAAATATATATTCAATTATTATTCCACAAAAAAGTCGAGCATCCTGTTCACTACATATGGCATAACATAAAGGTTTTTTAATTTAGCCACAGAACTAGTGACATACTTCTATAATTTAAATTCTATAATTTATAAATGTATAAAATAAATAATTTAGAAAATAAATTCTTCTATAATTTAATCATTTGCTTACATTAAATGACACAAGTATCTTCCAAAGATTTTATTAAACACTTACACACGTGAATAATAGTAGAACATGATATGAATGAAATATTCAAACATGACATATTCAGGAATGAGTAAAAGTTGAGAATATTTCCAAGATGGCGGCGCGGCAGTAGCACGCAGCGGCCACTCCGGATACAAAATGGTGCTTTTTTTGTCCTTAGGCCGACATTTTAACGGCACATGGACATCGGAGCTACCGGTGTTCGTGTATACCACCGCCAGACACGTCTATGTTTACACTATTTCAGCTATTTATATCGAACTTTAAACAGAATTGCGTACTGGTTGGCGTTGTAGTCATTGTACTGTCTTGTTCTGTCTTGTGCGTCCGCATGTTTGCACTTGTGCACTTTATGTATAATTTATGTCGTCCCTGTAGTTCTGCGTTGTTCTGTGTTTGTCTTATGTAGCACCTTGGTCCTGGAGAAACGTTGTTTCGTTTCACTGTGTACTTGTATATGGCTGAAATGACAATAAACTCCACTTGACTTGACTTGACTATTTCATATAGTATTGAAATGGAAAGATTTAGTCTTGCAGCCCTGGTGTTCACTCCTTCAGTCGGTAAGAACACACAGTTTAGGATGTATGCTGCTAAAGAACACTAGAAGATCAACGAATGGTGCTGGACTTGTCACACTTTTAGGCCTTCTGATAATAATTGGTGGATTCACAACACTTTTTTTTTTCTTTTGAACACTCTAGTCTGGATTCTTGATATAACCATCGATTTAAATATCAAAGTTCTGGGAGTTTTTTCCGTCCTCAGCTTGATTTCATGCGTCTGTTTTTCAGCCCGGAGAGAGAAGAGACTAGGCTTTGCAGAAATGGCAGTCTGCCAGGAAAGGTGAGAAAGAGACACAAGTCTGCATACGCTGGACACATTATGGGATCGATCGATGGCCATGACCCAAGCTGACAGCGTGTGTGGGTGTGTGTGCGTGTGTGTGTGTGTGAAGCAGCAAGATCTCGTAGGAATTCTAATGAGAGCGGTAGCACTGAAAATGCACTTTATATAAATTGTTTTTAAATTTTATCTCAACTCAAATGCCCTGTCGGCTTGTCATCCTGTAGCTTGCCGCTGTCGCTGAAGTCGTGTCGCTCCGTGTCACAGATGTTCGAACAAACGCTCGTCTGTCGCTAGTGTGAATGTAGGGTTAGTTCAATTTGGTGAACGAAGTACAAATTAGTGTTAACTCTGCCCCCGATTTAACCCCAACCAATCACATCCATTCCCACCAGCTAGCAGAAGTAAAAAATCTTAGACAACTGTTATCATGAGAGAGAGAAAGAGAGCTGGATAGAGAGAGACATAGATGGCGATAGACAGAGAGAGAGAGAGAGAGAGAGAGAGAAAACCAAAAGCAATGTGATGTCTAAGTAGCCACTAGTACTTGCAAATGCATCCTCTCTCTCTATCCATCTCTCTCTCTCTCTCTGGGCTTATGTGCATCACTAGCTATCTCAGCATTCACCATGGCAACAAGTTTTCACAAGCTTTCCCACACACACACACACACACACACACACACACACACACACACACACACACGCACACACACACACTGAATGCCCCCACACATCAATCACATGAATGGAAGAGTGTTGGCATTGTCTCAATCCCATCAGGCCGTGCTCCTGGACCCTCAGTCACTCTGTGAAAATGCAATACACGCTCGTGTCTCCATCAGTCTCAGCTAATGTTTTCATTTAATCAGTCTGTCTCTCTCTTTGTCTGTCTGTCTGTCTCTCTCTCTCTCTCTCTCTCTCTCTCTCTCTGTCTCTCTCATTCTGTCTATTAAACCACTTATTGAAAACAAAGGGAAATAAATGATAATACATCAACAACAACAACAACAGTGGAAACAATAACAACAATGACAATGATGATGGTGATGATGATGATGATGATTATGATGATGATTATGATGAAGATAAAACTATTTATACAGTTTGTGAAATCTTTATTTAAGGCAGGGAAAAAAAGACATCAGGTTTATATCATGATTTTAACAGGTTTAAGAAACAGGGGTAAAAGAAATATATAGAACAAGGTGACACAATTAAAGTAGAAGAAGAGTCAAAGAAGAGGAAGAAAGATGTCGAAGACAAAGAATAAGAAGACAATAAGAAAAAGAGTAGTAGAAGAAGAAAAAGTGAAAAATATACTGATAATGTATAGATAAACAAGATGAAGAAAAAAGATGAAGCAGAAAAGCAGAAGAAGAAGAATATGTAAAGAAGAAATACAAGATAAAAGGAGGAAGAACAAGCAGAAGAAGATTATTATTATTATTATTATTATTATTAATAATAATAATAATAATAATAATAATAATAATAATACAATGATGATGATGAAGAAGAAGTAAAAACATATGTTCATCTACATTAGGATAACAACTCCAGCAGCTCCTGTCACTAATTTTCTCTCTCTCTCTCTCTCTCTCTCTCTCTCTCTCTCTCACTCACACACACACACACACACACACACACACACACACACACACACAGGGTGTAATGTGTGTATAATATGTGTGTAATGTGTGTTATGTGGGTATAATGTGTGTATAATGTGTGTTGTGTGTGTAATGTGTATATAATGTGGGTATAATGTGTGTAATGTGGGTATATGTGTGTAATGTGTGTGTAATGTGTGTGTAATGTGTGTATAATGTGTATTATGTGGGTATAATGTGTGTAATGTGGGTATATGTGTGTAATGTGTGTGTAATGTGTGTGTAATGTGTGTATAATGTGTATTATGTGGGTATAATGTGTGTATAATGTGTGTTGTGTGTGTAGTGTGTGTGTAATGTGGGTATATGTGTGTAATGTGTGTTGTGTGTATAATGTGGGTATAACGTGTAATGTGTGTATATGTGTGTAATGTCTATAATGTGTGTAATTTGTGTGTAATGTGTGTGTAGTGTGTGTGTTGTGTGTAATGCGTGTATAATGTGGGTATAACTTGTGTAATGTGGGTATATGTGTATAATGTGTATGTAATGTCTATAATGTGTGTAGTGTGTGTGTTGTGTGTAATGTGTGTTGTGTGTGTAATGTGTGTATAATGTGGTTATAAAGTGTATAATGTGGATATATGTGTAATATGTGTGTTGTGTGTGTAATGTGTGTATAATGTGGGTATAACGTGTGTAATGTGTGTATATGTGTGTAATGTGTGTTGTGTGTGTAATGTGTGTATAATGTGGGTAAAAAGTGTGTAATGTGGGTATATGTGTGTATAATGTGGGTATAACGTGTGTAATGTGTGTATATGTGTGTAATGTGTGTGTAATGTCTATAATGTGTGTAATTTGTGTGTAATGTGTGTGTAGTGTGTGTATTGTGTGTAATGCGTGTATAATGTGGGTATAACTTGTGTAATGTGGGTATATGTGTATAATGTGTATGTAATGTCTATAATGTGTGTTATGTGTGTAATGTGTGTATAATGTGGGTATAAAGTGTGTAGTGTGGATATATGTGTAATATGTGTGTTGTGTGTGTAATGTGTGTATAATGTGGGTATAACGTGTGTAATGTGTGTATATGTGTGTAATGTGTGTATAATGTGGGTATAACGTGTGTAATGTGTGTATATGTGTGTAATGTGTGTGTAATGTCTATAATGTGTGTAATGTGTGTGTAATGTGTGTAATGTGTGTGTAATGTGTGTGTGTTGTGTGTAATGCGTGTATAATGTAGGTATAACTTGTGTAATGTGGGTATATGTGTATAATGTGTATGTGATGTCTATAATGTGTGTAGTGTGTGTGTTGTGTGTAATGTGTGTGTATGATGCTCCCTGTACTGCTCTCTGTAGTGAATCTGGACTAATGCACCACTTCACTGACCCACTAACTAACTTACAAACTTCCTCACATTTACATATTAACTGAGACCCAGATCTTGTTTTTCAAAATCTGACAGCAGTCTCCTGCAGTGCTGTCCGGGTTCCACTCCTCAACTCCAACTGGCAGGACGTAGACGAGTGTCTGGACAGACCCAGGGAGATCCGGAGAGATCTGGAGAGATCCGGACAGAAATGGAGAAAGTAATGTGTACAGTGGAACGTGTTAGCAACTCAGCTACAATAATCAGGACAGTGCTGTGGTTTCCTATATTTAGAGCACAGGAGAAGGAAAGGAAGAGGAAGAGAGACAGGGGAAGGAATATATCTGACTTGGCCTGAGGGGAAAAACAGAACCCCAATGTAATTACAAAGTTGGAAAAAGTCAAAGGAGAGGAGAAGAAAGCAGAAGAGAAAGTTGAAGAAAAACAGAAAAGAAATAATTTCTTTCCCCCTGGTTTCATTGTCTGAAACTTCAAACAGGTCAAACTGTATGTTGGTGGGCAAGTTTAAGATGTAATGTTTTACGATTACAACATCGTAACATTGTTTTGCAACATCTACAACATCGAGACAATGTTTTACAACATCTACAACATTGAGACAATGTTTTACAACATCTACAACATCGAGACAATGTTTTACAACATCTACAACATCGAGACAATGTTTTACAACATTGAGACACTGTTTTACATCTACAACATTGAAACGCTGTTTTACAACATCTACAACATCGAGACAATGTTTTACAACATCTGCAACATCGAAACGCTGTTTTACAACAACTACAACATCGAGACACTGTTTTACAACATCTACAACATCGAGACACTGTTTTACAACATCTACAACATCGAGACAATGTTTTACAACATTGAGACACTGTTTTACATCTACAACATCGAAACGCTGTTTTACAACAACTACAACATCGAGACACTGTTTTACAACATCTACAACATCGAGACACTGTTTTACAACATTGAGACACTGTTTTACAACATCTGCAACATCGAAACGCTGTTTTACAACAACTACAACATCGAGACACTGATTTACAACATCTACAACATCGAGACAATGTTTTACAACATCAAGACAATGTTTTACAACATCTGCAACATCGAAACGCTGTTTTACAACATCTACAACATCGAGACACTGTTTTACAACAACTACAACACCGAAACGCTGTTTTACAACATCTACAACATCGAGACACTGTTTTACATCTACAACATCGAGACAATGTTTTACAACATCTACAACATCGATACGCTGTTTTACAACATCTACAACATCGAAACGCTGTTTTACAACATCTACAACATCGAGACACTGTTTTACAGCATCTACAACATCGAAACGCTGTTTTACAACATCTACAACATCGAAACGCTGTTTTACAACTTCTACAACATCAAGACACTGTTTTACAACATCTACAACATCGAGACACTGTTTTACAACTTCTACAACATCAAGACACTGTTTTACATCTACAACATCGAGACAATGTTTTACAACATCTACAACATCGATACGCTGTTTTACAACATCTACAACATCGAAACGCTGTTTTACAACATCTACAACATCGAGACACTGTTTTACAGCATCTACAACATCGAAACGCTGTTTTACAACATCTACAACATCGAAACGCTGTTTTACAACTTCTACAACATCAAGACACTGTTTTACAACATCTACAACATCGA